>OX104069.1:110773185-110820499 GCA_944474145.2 Dicrocoelium dendriticum
TCCAACTTGCTCGGGATAGCAGCAAGTGTGTGGTGCAGAATGGATTTCGACAGAATCCGGGTTGCTGTGACACTAGAATGTTGTGGCTCTCAAGATATCCCATGAGCACCTCTGCAATTATACTTTTCATTAGTTTGGATAGAACGGGGAGAAGAGTGATTGGACGGTAATTCATGGGCTCCGAATAGGTACCAATTTTAGAACTAGTAGTGACTACTCCATATGTCCACGTTATGGAGATTTGCATATCGTCGAGACAACGTTGAAACACTAAGCTGATGATTCAGCAAGATTCATGGCTACTCTCTTCAATGCCTTCGTTTTAATGTCGCCCACGTCAGGTGAGCTGTGTGCGCGCAATGGCGTCAGCGTTTCCGTCACATTGGCTGCGCTGGTGGCAGTGGAAGCTGTGTCAAAAGCGGATGAATTGATGACTCACTCCGGAAAGTATGGACAAGTATAGGAGAAGCACGTTGGCTTGCATCATGTGAGGTTTGCGAAAGACCATCTGTTGCAAGTAAAATCGGGTTTCCACGTTGCAATCTGCGAAGCTTGTTGACGATTTTATACAGCAGCTTGGGATATGGACTGAATTTTGACGCTAATTTCTATTGCTGCTGGAGTTTGTATTTGCGCATCAACTTATCGCAGTGGTTCTGTTGAGTGGTGTAAGCACAACAGATCAGATTACTTGGGCGGGCATTGTAAGCGGGCCTGGCTGATTCTCTTAAGGTCATGCATTTTCGACAACTGCTCCTCAGGAACCCATTAACTTGCTTCGGGCGAAGGACTTTGCTTCTGACGCATTTGCCACTAGCTCAGTGAGTTGGGTGAAGAACAACATGCAAGCGACTTCAGGCTGCTACTCGACCAGGAAGGACCAGTCAGTTTCTTGATCGAGGTTGGACAGGATATTGTAATATGTAACCACATAGGTTTCCACGCTGTTCCCACTGATGTACTCCGAGTAACAGACGAAATGAAAGCGCAACGTCGCTTGATCGCGAAGGCCAAGTGATGCATCGACGGTCACGGTGTGGACCATTAGTTCTTTTTAAGAAAGCACAAGGTGCTAGAGCAGCGCCCGGCATACCGCAGACGGACATTAGCTTTGTTCCTCGATTTCAAGTGTTGGTTCGATCGTTTCTTTTCAACCTACTTGCTCGGAACGGTGTCCGCACGTTATATGTAAATATCCGACGTGCTCTATACTCGTACACTATAGGCCGTGTCAGGGTCTATGGTGGCCTTTCGGATAGCTTTCCGACCACAAGTGGCGTTTCAGCAGGGTTGACCGATTTCTTCACTTTTCTTCAATTTCTTCCTGGATTCTATCACGGAGTGTTCCCTTGCGGAATCTTACAATGTAGGGGTTGAAGTGCTGTCTGGTGAAGATTAGCTGATGTAGATTAGGCGGACGATTTGGTTTTGCTTGTCGACGATGTTGCAGTGGCACAATGAACAATGAATAGCCTGTCCAGAGTGGTCCCATTATTTGGTATGCACTTGGAACCCTCATAGTGCAAAGTGCTGCTGCAAAAGCACCAGCCACTTGATGACCTCTTGACGTTTGCTAACGAGGAACTCGAGGTAGTTGACCAATTTCATTATCTTGGCAGCTTCATCAGCAATGATGGGTACATAGAAACTGACGTCAATTCGCGCATTGCAAAGGCGAGAGCTGCCTTCTTGAACCTGCGGCATCTTTGGCGACAAAGGAAGTTACCCTCCGTCTGAAAAGCCGTGTATACATGGCCACAGTAAGCGCCGTTCTGTACTATTGTAGTGAAACTTGTCCCCTTTGTTTTGAAGATCTGAGTCGTCTTCAAGGCTTTGATCATCGTTGTCTGCAAAGCATTGCTGTTGTCGGTTTTCCCCAAAGTGTCCTCAACCATGATGTGCGTAGCCGAATAGTAGGTAGTGATAATCCTGCTGCCTCTCTTGAACAAGAGGTAGCACTGAATAAGCTGCGTTGGCTCGGGCAGGTATTACGGATGCCTGGTCATCGCTTATCTAGGAGGACTTTGTTTAGTCTGCCAGTTGTAGGTTGGCGCAAGGTTCGAGACGGACAGAAGTTGACTTGGAAGTGGGAAATGAAGTCACTGACGACCAAACTGGGTGCCGTTGGTCCGTTTCGCCTTCCGGGCTGGAGTCTAGGTGACTCGCGTTGTGCTTAGCTCGAGACTTTAGAGCACATAGCTCTCAACCGACACCAGTGGCGCGTCTGCTGCCGTCTCCTAGTCGGAGTGCCTGTTTAAAGTGTGTTTGGTGCTGAGTTATCCTTGGGGTAATGCCTGATTATGACGCGTGGCAGTGAAAGCCACAAGGAAGCTGACACGCCGAAGTCACCTTATGTTTGCACCATGGACGGGTTTTTGGCATTTTATGTTGTCTACACAATGTGCAAGCGCTCTGACCCTGAAAGTTTGCTTAGGGCATTACGGTTTAGATGTAAGTCCCCCTTCTCTCCCTCTTCTTATTCTTCATTTTATAGACATGATGGTTGTATGATAGTGCAGCAGAAGTTCTGATGGCTGATGTACTACCGTGGTTGATGTTGTTGTTGTTGTTGTTGTTGTTGTTGACTGCGAAACTAGCTTTCAAGACCGAAGGAAAAAGTCGAACAAAGCAGTCAGAATGATGTCATCTACAAAAGTAACTACAAAGAGTGTGACAAACACTATATCGGGTAAACTGGAGGAAACTTTGCAACACGAATCAACGAACACATAATAGCCATAAGGAGACGGGAGCTGCATTCACTGGTTTCCATGCATGTAGACCAAAAAGGCCACCACTTCGACCTAGAGAACATAAAGATCAATACCCGTGGAAAGTAAAGGCAATCTGGAGAGTTCTTGGAAGCGTAGTATTCTACAGACGATTCAATAAACCGACGCGTTGAAATAGTGGCTATAAATGTAGCGTTGCGGATGAAAGATCTTCGAATTAGTGGACTAAATCTAACGGAACAGAACGCCGGAGAAATGCGTCAAACGACGATGACAACCGAAGAGGCACACACGCGTACGCTATGACACAAGAATCAGCGATCGATTTCGTTGGTCATGTGCCCGTCGAACGATCCAAACGCAGACTGACAGTTAGAAGGTCGATCAATCTCACTCACTGAGACCTTTTAACTCGCTCTGCTAAATAAATGGGCACTGACGATGTCACTTCGGGTGGTGACGAAACGTTTGCAGACAAACTGCCGAGCTTAGCGAACAATGAGACCACTAACCATGTTTCCTTTTCCTCGTACGGTTTACTTGAATGCGAGACAGGAGGTAAGTACCATATCCGAGCCTGGCAATCCCAACAGAAACCTGACCCCTTCGTGCTATAAAGGGCGCAATGTGGGAAGGAAAGTACATTACGGGTTTCTTTGTTGCCGTCCAAAATGCGCTGAAAACACTAAGAGCGTTCGGTGGATAATCTTGGCTTTTGCGTTCTCAGTTGATCTTCACCCCAAAGGGCAAATCACATACGTGCACACAAGCCTTGTGTAACATCAATTGAACTGACTTTGAGTGGTTTATCCACACCTGACTAAGTCGAAACGTGAATGATCGATACATGTGTAGGTTAGGAGTTTGATATCCTATGACACGCTATAGAGACATGTGGTGGCCAAATTAACTCGGGCTTCAACGGAGCAGAGGGGGCATGTGTGTTTTTGAGGCTCCGGTCCCTCAGGGCATGTATGATTACTGATTTGTAAGAGCACTTTGTGATACACTTGATTGCTTGATAGGTTTTCGAATACCACATGTGTGGCTCCAACCTGCATATTGTAAACGAATTGGGACAAACTGATGCTGCGTTTAATCGGAGAAGTTCGATACAGTTTAGCACAACTTCAGAGGTGCCAAAATTCACCATCTCATTTTCCGGATACAATGCGTATGTCGCGGCTGCACTGCGACTGCATCGGTCATAGACCGAGACATTCGACGCGCTCGATATACATTCAATTCGGTCCCAATTTGTGACAAAAGGCACATAAACCATTGGGCGACACCAAGTGTATCAGCAAATATAATACGTTTAGCATGCGATTCCAGTTAATACCTTCATTCCTTTAAAATTATATTTCAGTGAATGCAAGAATTCTTATAGGTACAGATGTTCATTAAAAACATTTACGCCGTGTTTCCTTTTTTGGAAACCAGCTACCACCGTAGTGAACCACCGAATATACGGCTTCGTGCATCTAGCCACAATAAACAAAACTATTCCTGTACCGATGAGATAAGGGAAGCACTCCTCCCAAACTTAAGTAATTTCAGAATCTCATACGTTGTAACCATGGCACCACAAAACTCGAAATGTTTCGTCTAAATACTCTGCTTTACACGTTGCGGGCCCCATGACATTTTTCCGTGATATCATGCCGAAGTTTCCCGAGAATTAAGCATTAAGGAAGAAGTATTGATACAAGGTTGACTACTTCACAATATCTTCGAACTCCACGTCTAATCCAGCAGTAATCGCTTCTGGATGTACTTGCCTGTTTTTGTTCTCAAAAAGCGACAACCTAAAATCATAACTCTTTTCATCAATATAGCTCAAGGAATACAGTAAAATCTCTAATTTTGATGATTCTTGACTGCCATACACAACTCAACTGATTCACCAATATGCACATTTTGGGTACCCTTCAGTGAAAATGCGCAAACCGTGGTAGTTAATGAGCAGCATCTAACACAACGACCGGTTGACCAGCATCTGTTGAGCAAAACAGTGTACACAAGTACATTTTGCTTTAGCACAAACTTCAGTTTAAGATAATGTGCTCAGATCAAGCGAATCTTTCTATCTATCTTGAAGATACTGAGAAAGTTTTAATCTGGAACTTTGGCCTTTCATCCATTCTCACAGGCTGACCGCCAACGTCCTTTCACAATAACAGCATATCACACTAAAATGTGTGCTGAACAGGTGAGGACTGGTTCGCAAGATACAATAATCAGTACCGTCTTGTCTCACATGCTAACCTAGCTGTGCCTGACCGTGTGTTGTTTTTATTCTTATAAGGTAATGATTTTGTAGGCTAACTTGAAGTGTTTTTGTTCTGAACCCGATCCGCCAACTCACATATAATTATTTTGATGTAGTGATGGGTATTGGTCTTTTCCGTATTGTGAATAAAAGAGTAGAAGCCTAACAATTCTCGCAGGATGGGTTGCTAGGGTTTAAAAACTATAAGTATACTAGCAATAAAATAGGTATATATATAAAAGTAAATGTTTCCAATCCAATTATTTTCTGGCTGAAGAGTTCGCATATAGTTTCATGTAATTTGATGTGCCAAGACATTTGGCTTTCTTAGCGGAACGGATGAGTGCGGATGCGTTTTGGTTTTCACAACTGCATGTTGTTAGGGTGGTCTAATGTATTCAGTGAAATGGAGTCGCAATCTGTTAACCCAGCTAAATTAGTGTCTAAATTGACAGCCTCTGTGAGGATGTGACGTGCATATCAAACACGCAGTAAGGAGATATTTCATCGACAATGCAGCCGGCTGTATCGCTTTGCCATTTTGTAACGATGACGTCCCTCTCTGATGTGATGCCTGAGCTTCACCATATAATAGCAAGAGTAAAAATGTTTGCCTACATCCTGGCAAGCCACTATAAATGTTATAATTAAAAGCTGATAATGTCCAGGGAAAAAACCCGGTATACTCAATCAATGTTAAAAGGTTTACTGGTACAGTCATTTGACGAGTTTGGTGGCTGGAGGTTGAGGAAGTATTAGAATATCGAGATCTTGCTTTGTGGTGGCTACTAGGTCTGTGTCGCGTAGCATGCTTGATAACGTTTGTAGGCGATATATAAACTGGAGATGTGCTTTGAAAGGGCTAGAAGCCCGTGGTTCAACCTCATGTTCTGGAGGCCTGTTATAAATACTATTTCAAATTGTCACGAGCAATCCACTTGTTCCAAGAACAGCAAAAGGAGATGATCTTCTCGAGTAAAAGGTTAGGGATCATGGTTCTTCAGTTTATAGAACTGAAGGAACTGATGTCATACGTTGAGAAATCCACATTTAGTAAAGCAAAACTGGAGAAAAATTTGGACCGGATAATCATTAATATTGCTCATGTAGATTTAAAGCTGTATGCAACCATCTGGAAGTTTGAGTAGTCCACGGACTTGGCGTTGTCGGATCTGGTCAATAAACCTTGAAGTGATTAACACAAGACGGACCGCTTCGCCGCTCTAACTATAAAGCTCGAGGTAGATAAAATGACCGCATCAATCTAATGCTTGATGGCGGTTGAACTGTTCGCTGAGCTTGGCAATTTTTGGCAAAGCGTTCGTCTTTAATCGATGTGACATCATCAGTGCGTATTTGAGTGGCGTGCAGTATCGAAGACAAACGTAAAGGAGCGTCGGTGAGAGTGTTCCGAGCTACCCGTCTTCAATGCTACTGGTTGATTTCAAATTGTGTTTCTGATATTTTAATAACATAATAAAAAATGGGTATAAATATTTGCAACGAAAAATAAGTGTAGACACTTTCACCTTTAAAACTTGGAAAAAATATACTTACCTATTCATAATAACATTTGAAATAGATGATAACTTTTTAAATTTTCTTAATAAGCCATAATTATGTTTCCTATAAGGACCACTTCGCCTATGGCTTGCGGCCTCTACGTTAACCAATCTGTTATTGTGGACGTTTACTTGTCCACAATCTTCCCGACCAGGCTGTGGTGTTCGGCGTATGTACAGTAGTCACGGTCTCTCTCTTGTGCATCAATACATACTTGTATATGTTTTAGCACCTGGGAATTTATTATGATGTTAAATGTACTCGAGAATAAGAGCCCAATACGAACTGTTGGTGTTTTCTTTGAGATTTCGACGTGAATATGCATGACAGCCACAAATCTTGAGCATCACTCTGTGAACGAAACTGAAATAGGAATAGCGAAGCAACTGCGATCAATACGGTTACCAGGTAGAATGACTAATAAACAAGTGGTGCAGTAAAACAGTGTGTAATTGACTGTTACCGTCTATATGGATACTTTGGTTTGTGTGGTTGATGGCGGAGCTCGCACAGCTTGCGAATGCGATGTGGTGTCCACTTCAGGCTTTCCGTGTCGCCGACCGGTCCGATCAGATGCTGACCAAGGTAAGTGCGGATTCTCAAAGAACGAGTTTTGCGCAACCTTAAGCATTGACAGGTGGCAGTATTACATTTACGCCGCTTACGGCCTCTTTGGTACGATAACTACCGCAATACTATAGCAACTATTTCCCTCTGCCCACTGTCAAAACCGCGGCTTTCTAAACAGTATTCGCATGGTTTTGTAAATGCCCAAGGCAAAGCATAACTCTCATCTAGGTACTCAAGCATATGTACATACCGCTGTGTACTCTGCTGTGGGCATATCCTATTTGCTAACGATCTGCATCCTACTTCTAGGGTACAGCCAGCAATTGTCGCCATGCCCCGATTACTTTCCGATGTAAACTTCTAAGACACTAATGTACAATTATCATTGACCTTACCCAATATTAGTCTACCCAGAAGATTAGCCAGGTCCAATTCAACTTTTAATAGGCACTTCCGCGCTTTCGGCTACAATCTGCTTAGTACATGCGTTTTCATAAGCGCAAGTAAACTCAGTTTGGTTGATGAATAGCGGGAAATATAATCATGCTCACTCTCAACACGAACATGGGGAGCGGAACATGAATAGTCGACATCATGTTAACCGCTAGTCAGTTAATTGTCGGCATTGTTCACTTGCCACGGAGTTCCTAAGGTGATTACTCTTCGGATACATGGTCCAACGTGGTCACACGAGGGAAAATATTTGAGCATTGTGTTCCAAATTACAACATTTATATTAATGGGTACGACACACGGCTAAGCGCTGGTAAGCTATGATTTACGCGTATCCACCGAACTGGAAACATGCTCGATAGTTTGCCACCATAGAATAGGTTGGTAGCAACAACTCAATTCGCTGGAAAATTCCGCGGGCACGGCAACTACCAATGAGCTCATGGATGGATAGAATCTATATCCTGTGATGCACTGTCTTTCTAAGCGTCGTGTTAATTAGTATTAGGCTGCTGGTCCAGCTAGGGTCAAGGACTCTACCAATCGATTCCAATGAGCAGAATATGGTTATCAAATGGGTCAGTGGCAGTTTAGCATAGGCTAGTGAGCAATAGCATGGAGATTACATAGTGCTGTGAATCGCGAACGAAGCATAATACGAAGAGGATGATGACGTAGCTTACCGTCTCGGTATGTCACCGTACTAGTATCTACTAGAAAAGGTAGCAAGGACATTATACGTGAAGCTGAGTACTGCAGTGTAGTGGACAACATGTGAAGTAATCGCGAAATACAACCGACTAAAGTTAGCCAAATATAAGGTAGGTTAGACGTGGCTCTTCCCTCTTAGTCAAGTGCAATACGTTGCACCAAGTCAGTAGTTAATATTTCTAGAGTGAAACTGTACCCAAACGCGACTTACATGAGTGATAGAATAAGGATGGCACAAAGAGGATAACGGAGATGGAGTAAGCAACATTTCAGGTTAGCAGGGAAATGGTGCGCCTAATTCCACTGTTATACATAAGCTCGGCTAACATAATGCTCACTGGTATATTGCGGATAAAAGAATGTCGAAGCTGGATATACCCGCTGGATGATCGGTTAGGGGTGCGCAAAGTATAGGCGAAAATGGCAATAGGGAATAGTGAACAAACGCTAATTGCGAGCTTGCCGATTGCTGCCTTTGCGTCTGTCTTATGCACTATAAAAGATTATCGTCTATAATTCCTGTAAGAAAATGGAGGTGGGTCGGTTTTTTTTGTTCTTTTGCCGTTTGTTCGGGTCGTTTGGATTACGTTATATAGCATAACATGACCAGCGCACTGCCAACAAAAGAATTGAACACGGTTAACGTGGGGTTGAAACAACTTCTTCGGAGAGGGTATTCCAGTGTGGTAAAATCGCAGTGAGAAGAAGTTTCTTCGACACTCCAGTAGACTCTTTTTATGTCGAGTTGTGATGATGACTTCTCAGTTGGCTGTTGTGACTCAGCTTCAGTAATTGATGGCACTTGTGATTACTATTCTGTACTAGTTGGTAAACCTTGATTAGGTCACTGCGCAAACGACGATAACGTCCGCTGTAAATCCCAAGCCCTCTAAGGCGCTGTTCGTATGACAAGTGGCGCAACCCCTTGCGACTTTTGGTCATTCAACGTTGTTGTGGAATCTCCAATACCGAACGATCCCGCTTTAGCCATTTGTGCCACGCTTGAATTGCATATTCAACCTGTGGGCTATATAAGCAGGAAGCGTTTTGAGGATAATTGACGGTTCGGATTGCCCGAGAGCTTCCTGTAAAAGCCCCACAATTGCATCCCACTCTTCGATGCATTTGGGACTACTCCGGGCAGCCGAGATCCGTAGTGCTCACTTTGAAGAAGAATTTAAAGCACAATGGAACTGTAGCGACTTATCGTTGGTGTGTGTTGTGGATCACCTCTTCTCTATCGACCGCATGCTATCGGCGTCGGAAGGCAAGCCAGAGCCAGTCCGGTCGTCCCTTGTCCAAGGTGAGCGAGAAGTAACCGGTATGTAGAACCACCAGGCAGTCAGTCGTGTGCTACTATTAATTTATTTTTCTGGTCGTTCTTTCTGGGCGCTAGCATATCTCGACCAATTCCTCAGTGCTGTCAGTGTTACTTGTGTCCAAACATTTTGATTCGGATGTCACATCGTGTTGCCGCTGTCCGTGAATATAAAATTAATCACTTGTCTGAATCTTAGTGCCCAGGTATGTAGAAAGAAAGGTCGTGGAGTTCGCTGGGTTCGGTATGCTTACATACTTCTTAATTGGCTGTGAACTGGACTGCATCATCGGTGGGCCGTCGTGGCGGGTTGCTCGGATGGCAAAACCTGGCCAGGTCATATAGAGGCCCTTTCTTACGAGGCTTCGGTTTACTCTCATGCTGCAAACTATAGTCCATAGAGAACACGAGTAGGCTTTACCGAAACGACTTTCGTATGCTTTGGCCGCTCAGGCACAGTTTCAGCACTTGCTCCGAAAAGATTGTCGCGCTTCTTGGTCTCAATGATGCGAAGAATGATATAATATGGCTCCTCTATCTATTGTCTTATCACCCGGCGCGAGGTGGATAAATTGAGTGAGTGCAGCATGTGTCCACCGGGCTAATTCCCAATTTATGTGGTGTGCCGTACGAAGACCGGTTTACGAAATTAGGGCTTTACACCCTAGACGATCGTCGACTGCGAGTTGGTTTCATCATGAGGCACTGGAGATTATACATCGGCGATTACCGCATGTTGCAGCCGCTGCTTTATCTGCGCACACCAAGCAGCACACGGAGAAACCGGTACAAGGTTTTAGTACCGGATTTGAAGCGGGCGGTTCGTTACCTGTTTCGGATGAAGAGTGGTGAATGTATGGAATAACCTGCCGCAGCAAGTAGTTGAGCCAAATACGGTGTCGGAATTTAAGAACTTCTTGGACGAATACTTTGTTAACATAAAATATATCGAGCACACTCCAGCAAAGCGGGTCTTTGTATCTGAGTGACTTTAGATGCAGCTGCGCAGAGCTATCGCGTCTTGTTACTTCCAAGCGGTACGCAGTAATCAACTATCCATTCGGTCTAACTGGATCTCTCTTCACACGTACTAGCTGTCGAGCGTTTAAACTAAACTCAGGGATTCACAGTTACATCACAGAAATCAAATATACATTCGACCACGAGTAGGCGATTGCAGAGGAAAACACCTTCCCAGAACGTCTTACAATGAGATTCGAGGTTCAGCAAATATAACCAGCAGTTTCAATAATACAGTTATTCAGTTGGAATAGCTGAGGTCAAGTGTTCGATTTCCGGCTTTCAGCTGCAACTGTCAGCGTGTGCGTGCTAATCGTGCAATCCTGTGTTCTATGTTAAATTGGACTTATCCCCTCACATTCCTTGCCACATCTCTGGAACTACCCTAAATCGATTCGGATCACTGAGCTCTATCCAACGGAATCTACGTATTTGATTTAAGTCAAACGACACGCTGGTACACACACAAAAATTCTGCGGAAGTCTATTCACTAAGGCCAACTCTAGTAACTTTACTTATTTGAGTTTCATCAGTGGCTTTGGGATACCATTCGACAAAGCTTCTGCAAGGCTGTCAGATAAAACATGACATAGGACTGTGCACCACATTATACCATAGGTAGAGGCATATTTGTCATCTCACGTTATCACCAAATTTTTACGTGCATTTCACTTCACAGAGCCTGTGATTTTGGCTACTCACACGCCTGGGGACGCATCACGATCAAACCCGCTGACCGAGGCAGACAAATGAGGAAGCCCAAACGGTGTGACCAGCGCAACTTAAAAGTGCACACCGACCACTGACCCATGGGCCGGAGGATGTTGTCAACAGGGAATCCCGTGAACAACAAACACAAGCTCAACCGTAGCTCCGACAAGCTGGAAAAGGAGACCCGCTCGAAAAGCACGTGTTCATACTGTGCCAATTCCTAGGATAAAAAATGTACGGAGGGATTTATATGATCCTTTCTATTCTGCTCAGTCGCTTGATCAGATAGTTTTGTTAGCCGAGGGATGGGCCAAAGCTTCACACCTAATCATAAGCTTTTCAGCAGTCTTAATTATCGGACTAGATGAATGTACCCCACAGAAAAATAACCTATCTCTCGATAGGCTGTTAGCTCCGTAATGTGTATTGTGTACCGAAGGTTTAACAAAAGTCTTTCGATTCTGCTCAGTCGCTCGTAGATCAGCCGCGCAGGTCAGGGTGAGATTGGAGCGCACTAATTTGCCGACCCATCAATGGCACGTAAGTCTACTGTATTTACTCACCCACGCATGCCTGGGGGTGTGAAATCGACGTGAGGACGCATAGCGGTGCATGTGTCCTGGAAATATGTTAATTACCCCCGGCGATTTTAACACCGCTCAGTTCAGATTGGGTCGCTGCCGACGTCTTTGGCTGGTGGTTTGCAATATCTCGACAGCAGTGCATAATGCATTGTCTACCGTGTTCAAATGTTGGTGGCGCTTCGACAGTTGCTTAATGTTATCCTAGCAAATGATAAAAGGGTTAGTGACAACGCTGTTGTAGACAGAAGGTTACCTTCACATAAACCACGTTAACAAAATAAGAATTTGTAACAATTAGACGGTGGAAATATGAGATGCTACTTCTGCATAAATGAGCCCGGAAAAGCTGTCGTTGACAGACTACTCCCGTCACAGTCTTGATAGCAATTGCAGGAACCAAGTGGGGTGCACGCTGTCTAATTGGTTTAACAGTGACCGTGACGGTGTAACATGAAAGGCTGACAGTGTCGCTCAGTCTCTCAGGAAAACGTAGGTGTATATCAATCGAAATGATCGTTACATGCTGCCGTGTATGCCAATTAAGAGACTACTCGCTGCACGTGTTTGTGGAGAAGGACTGCCGATGAAATCGCATTGTATGCGTCATTGCACAAAAACGACCGAAGAGCTGTGTCTAAGCTAAGCCCAAGGAGATGCCATCAATTGCACATAATCGCACCCTGTCCGTGTATTCCAGAAACAGCTTGGGACAAATTTGTGGGCACGTTCACATCCCTAGTCGCGAAGGCATCAGAACCGAAAGCTTTTCATCCTCCCCTCAAAACGAAATCTTTTCAGAGAAGCCGAACACGAAAATATATGGCCTTGAGGGACCGGACTTGGCATGGTTATAGAAACAATCGCAGTTCAGAAAATTGGACGGTGTACGCAACTCAGGCGAACGACTCTGTGCACTTGGTGCGTGAGGACAAGTTCACAAACTAGCAGTTTGATCCGGCGTAACATGCACTGCGGAAACGGTACTGAAAATGCCATTATCCTTGCATACACACAGATCTCTTGGAGTGGACAATATCCACCCCAAAAGCACTGAAGGTAACAATCACGCACTTAGCCGGATTATTTCAGCCATCTCTGGACTGCAACATAGCTCCGTCGAAGTGGAAACCAGGTTTCATCAATCCTATTCACAAGGGAGCAAGTCGGTACGAGCCTGCCAATAACCGCCCGGTAATCTTCACCCGGTGTTCGCCAAAGTTATGGAGGAAATCTGGCCGACGCATTGACGGGCTATGTGGAATGCCATGATATCTTTATCTACGATCTAGCCAGTGTAATCACCCCAACCCTGTCGGCCAACGAGACCTTTCGGCGCTGAGGCCCATCTATAGGCAGCGACCCTATCTTAACTGAGCGGTGTCAAAATCGCTGCACATTGAGGCCGGTTAACCCGCAGTACGTACTCCAACTTGTGAAGAAACTTAACAAAGCTGGGAGCGTGTGCAACGCCAAACGAACTGGGCGGCCTCGTACTACCACGGATGAGATTTCTGCTGGTGTTGTTGTCGAAGAGGTTCGTCGAAATAGTCATCTCAACATTCGGAGAATCGCCCAACACTGTGCCACTACACCATATGCTGTGCACCGGATATTGAAGGAAAGAAAATTCCGAAGGTATAGTGCATTGCAGGTACAAGAGTTAAAGCCAGAGGATTCGGTGAATCGTCTTACATTCGCTCGCTTGTACCTTAATACCTTGGACGTGCATTCCATCATATTTACCGATGAGGCCATTTTCCGTCTGCATGGTACACAAAAGCGGCATGTTTGGGCCACCAATAACCCACGGCAATGCATCGCTTCCCGTGTGCAACATGGCACACAGCTCATGGCCTGGGCTGGACTATCAAGTCGAACAATCATCGGACCTTTCTTCTTTTCTCAAAATGTGACGGGTAAGTTGTGTAGCAGAACTAATACATCACACTTCTTAGCCTCTTCATACAAAGAAATGTTGCAGACGTGGGTGATTCCGCGGTTGCATGTGGAAGGACTGTTGAGTACGGTTTGGTGGCAGCAGGATGGTGCACCGGCCCATTCAGCACAAACCGTGCGTCAGTTCCTGGACGACACATTCGGTCATCGATGGATTGGTCGGGGAGGACCAATGGAGTGGCCGGCACGTTCACCGGATATGAATCCCCTTGATTTCTTCCTTTGGGGATACCTGAAACGAAGAGTTTATAAAGTGAAACCCACGTGTGTGGAAGAACTGAAGCGGAGCATCGTGGAAGAATGTCGCGCGATATCGGTTGACGCATTGCAGAGGGTTATAGCCAACAGCATCCGGCGAATGCTGCTGTGCCAGCAAAACGGCGGTGGGCATTTCGAGCATCTACTGCGTTGATTGTTATACTTGTTTTACGTACAGCATTTCAATACATCTTTCGCATAACCATTGACTTCAGGACTAAATCGCTGCTATGGCTAATTGTGCCGATATCGCGTCAGTGTGGAGGGAATATTGTGGGAGTTGCCTGAAGAGAACAAGACGTTAACGTGAGCAGCGTACACGGAAGAAATCGTTGTACCTATAGATGGGCCTCAGCGCCGAAAGGTCTCGTTGGCCGACAGGGTTGGGGTGATTACACTGGCTAGATCGTAGATAAAGATATCATGGCATTCCACATAGCCCGTCAATGCGTCGGCCAGAATTTCTTCCATAACTTTGGCGAACACCGGGAGAAGATTACCGGGCGGTTATTGGCAGGCTCGTACCGACTTGCTCCCTTGTGAATAGGATTGATGAAACCTGGTTTCCACTTCGACGGAGCTACGTTGCAGTCCAGAGATGGCTGAAATAATCCGGCTAGGTGCGTGCTTGTTACCTTTAGTGCTTTTGGGGTGGATATTGTCCACTCTAAGAGATCTGTGTGTATGCAAGGATAATGGCATTTTCAGTACCGTTTCCGCAGTGAAGGTTACGCCGGATCAAACTGCTAGTTTGTGAACTTGTCCTCACGCACCAAGTGCACAGAGTCGTTCGCCTGAGTTGCGTACACCGTCCAATTTTCTGAACTGCGATTGTTTCTATAACCATGCCAAGTCCGGTCCCTCAAGGCCATATATTTTCGTGTTCGGCTTCTCTGAAAAGATTTCGTTTTGAGGGGAGGATGAAAAGCTTTCGGTTCTGATGCCTTCGCGACTAGGGATGTGAACGTGCCCACAAATTTGTCCCAAGCTGTTTCTGGAATACACGGACAGGGTGCGATTATGTGCAATTGATGGCATCTTCTTGGGCTTAGCTTAGACACAGCTCCTCGATCGTTTTTGTGCAATGACGCATACAATGCGATTTCATCGGCAGTCCTTCTCCACAAACACTTGCAGCTAGTAGTCTCTTAATTGGTATACACGGCAGCATGTAACGATCATTTCGATTGATATGCACCTGCGTTTTCCTGAGAGACTGAGCAACACTGTCAGCCTTTCATGTTACACCGTCACGGTCACTGTTAAACCAATTAGACAGCGTGCACCCCACTTGGTTTCTGCAATTGCTATCAAGACTGTGACGGGAGTAGTCTGTCAACGACAGCTTTTCCGGGCTCATTTATGCAGAAGTAGCATCTCATATTTTCACCGTCTAATTGTTACGAATTCTTATTTTGCTAACGTGGTTTATGTGAAGGTAACAATCTGTCTACAACAGCGTTGTCACTAACCCTTTTATCATTTGCTGGGATAACATTAAGCAACTGTCGAAGCGCCACCAACATTTGAACACGGTAGACAATGCATTATGCACTGCTGTCGAGATATTGCAAACCACCAGCCAAAGACGTCGGCAGCGACCCAATGTGAACTGAGCGGTGTCAAAATCGCCGGGGGTAATTAACATAGTTCAAGGACACATGCACCGCTATGCGTCCTCACGTCGTATAAACACCCCCAGACATGCGTGGATGAGTAAATACAGTAGACTTACATGCCAATGTTGGGTCGGCAAATTAGTGCGCTCCAATCTCACCCTGACCTGCGCGGCTGATCTACGAGCGACTGAGCGTAATCCAAAGACTTTTGTAAAACCTTCGGTACACAATACACATTACGGAGCTAACAGCCTATCGAGAGATAGGTTATTTTTCTGTGGGGTACATTCATCTAGTCCGATAATTAAGACTGCTGAAAAGCTTATGATTAGGTGTGAAGCTTTGGCCCATCCCTCGGCTAACAAAACTATCTGATCACCGTACTGGGTGGGAAAACTCAGAACTCGAAACACAGTTAACTTCATTACGTAGCTCGAATCCCCGACCTGTGAAAAGGCAAAAGCTCTCAAGCAAAAATATTACCCAGTTTAGCGAAAGGCAAACATAGTTGGTGAAAGACAGCAGCGGTCACCCAAGTCTCACGTAAGTCCCCGAATCTTGCAGAGTTACACCCAAATGGCACAGTCACTTCCATCATTAGCTGGGCAACGAAAGTTGACCCCTACAGATAGTGCATCTAACGGCGTTGCACGTAAAATATCTTACTGTAGCCTTGGCCTATTGTCCACTGAAGACAAGCCAGACACCCCCACTTGACAAACCTACGCTCACGAGGATCTGGGATCTACTCATCTACAAGTTTCCTCTTAGATTTTTGATGTTGCTCTTGTTAATACAGTTTTTGAATCCATGCCTCTACACGCACCAATATACTTTTGGGTAAGCCACTGCACATCGTTTATCTTTAGTCTACACCTATACCATCTGAAATAGCTGATCTGACCTCTCCCCCAGCAAGGTTCCATGGTAATTACTGTATCCTTTTCTGTACTTTGGTGTAGCACTTATCCATTCTGAACCTAGGAGTCAATCTTCAGAAGTCTTGGAATACCGATCCGTTCTGTATAAGAACAGCAGCTATCACCCAAGACCTAGATGTTGATGGTGCATTGGATTTTCCACCTCGGTTACTTAAATTCCAGCAAGAAGCCCAACACGAAATATTCCCCTGGACTTATCGAAAAGTGCAGCGGGAAAAGTTTCAGTTGGCTCAGCTGACACCGGATGATTCGAACCTGTGTTCCCACAAAAAGCGTGAGGAAAACAACAAAACTATCACAGTCTGGCCAAAGAATATTTATGTAGACCATAAAGGCTATACGTTTATGGAAAACAAAAGAACTAATGTAAACTGCACCCTACCTGCTTTGTTGTCCAACGTTACATGCACCGCGCTTTATGAATACGATAAGCAAGCAAACCTATGACCTGGGAATACTTCTCCTTGTACTCACCAAAAGCCCCGCAGACCGATCTATATGAATTCATGCAACACTGAATCGTAGAACTTCGTAATTTCAGCACAGACACAATCATGAATTTTCTAGTTCAACTGAACCGGAACTCCACATCGATACCTACGGGAGAGCATTCTTTTTCTTCAAAGCAGTGGTTAACTATGTTGCTCCACTCATCTGGCAAGTGTTCAGTCTGTCTTTGATGACTGGTCCTTAAAATATTGACTGAAACGTTGGAATCATATTGCACAAATACAGAGGTGGCAATCGCCAGATCCAGGTGAATTATCGCCCGACCTGCTTGATAATCATGGCTGTAACGTAGTGAATACGCTAAAGCATTAAATACACAAAAAATTAATTAATGTTTTATTCTCTTCAGTGCGAGAGGTACTCTTCCGGGCATAATATACGTTACCCAGAGAGTTGTATCAAGGGTTTACCACAGGACAATCTGGCAAAGTTACAGGCAATTTTAAGATAGAAATAGTAAGGAAGAACCAGCGGATAGAGCAAACAACGCTGCCATAAAACGTCACCTCTTTGGTACTATCGTCAAAACAATGGTAAGGTCAAAATACAATATCTGGTAACCAGATCCGTACTGTTATTAAGGCAAGGAGTTAAATATAGTAAAAAGATTAAGTGAAGTGTTATGGTATCCCGAGAAAACCGTCTCCCTTGATCTCCGTTCTCTCCGGGACAGTCCGTCTGGGGTTCTCGCCTGCACTTCCAAAACACATTTGGTCGTATACCGGCTTGGCTTAAAACATTTTTGCTATCGTCGGCTTTAGTAGTTATGCTGCTTTCTTTTGTCTTTTTATTTTTATAAGCCTTTCACTTAAGTCATCTAGTCCGTTCTTCAATCACTGTATATTTATTGGCAATATAGCCGAATTCACCCGATTTGGCGGCATAAGTCACAAAGTTGGTAATCGTCAGTTCATATTGTACTGGTGTCTTGCAATGTTACGGATCTGTCACAACAATTTACTAGTTACTAGTAGATCACTGCCAATCCGCCTTACGTATTTCAGCATGGAGGCCGTAGTACATTGCGGAACCGCTTCATCAAAGAAGCAAACAACTTTGTGTTTAGACGGCAGTGAATGAACAGCATAATGCTAGCAGTAAAACCACTTGTATGAAGAACATCGTTTGTAAATGCACCCTAAAGAATTAATCTACTCGTAGGTAAAAGTATAAAAGCGATCACATTAGGGATGTGTCGAATTTCACGTGTATCCAGAAATTTATGCGTACAAATAGCATGGCAATATTTGGCTTATCGTTGAAACTGTTCGAAACCGTAAAGTAAATGTTTATTATACGTTTTACTTGCTGATGAGTATGTTAAGCCTGATACTCGATGGAATAATTTTCCATTATAACGCATATTTTAATGAGAAGAATTGTGAGAATAGTTTGGTACGACACAGTTATAAATGCAGTACGCACTCGCTTCATTTTGTTTCGTATGGTTTAGGTGTCGGAATCTCGAGTTGCATTTCAGCTGTAAACAGTAATCCCAACAGTAGGCGACAGCGAAAACTTAAGTTTGAGTCTGCGCAGACATAGCGGCTTCATCTTCAGAGAATCGCAGCGCTCATGGTAATCCATAAATGTAGGCGTGTTCAAAAATCACGTTTAGAATGATGGTTGAATAATTTCTGGTGCTATGATGTCTACTTTGCTTAGATTTCCATATATTATCATACAGTGTCCAAGTTCTGGCCTAACACATTTTAAGGGTTTGAAGCCTGGTGTCACGTAAGATAAGTGTTTGCTTATGTATTGGATGGTTTTCTGGCAACAACCTGCAAAACATAACGTCCCAGAAAAGTTAGATCAGTCATAATACTTAATACCTGGGTTTGGGAATTCGCCACACGAGAATATCAGGGTTGTTTTAATGTTATAATTTTGGAACCAATATCACAGTCGTGTTACAATAGATTATGCTTTTCACTGGCGAAATGCAGCTTCCAGGAGTTAGTAGAAACCACTTATGCTGACAAGTCAGACTAAATCCAGGCTAAATTAGGACCACGTTACCACTGGGAAGGACAATACACACTTTCACCATCATCAGCGAGAACGAATGGGTACCCGAAAATCGTTACATCAAGGAGATCGTTATAGTGGATTGAGAATAAAAGCGGACCGAACTCGTCATCATAGAGCACTTCACCACAAATTGAAATAGCTTCAGATGTGTACTTGCCGATTCTGACCACTTGCTTTCTACATTCGTGTTGCGAAAACAAACACTTTTGTAGCGAATTCCCAATAACTATGACTAGCTTCCCCAGCAATAAGTTGGGTGGGAAACAGTCTTAGGCCTTTTGATTTATAGAATAATTACAACGATAGCCCTTCCAACATCAGTTGCTCTAGTTATAAAATCAAGATACAGTAACTGACCGGTGGCGCATGATCCGCCTTTAAATCATGGTGCTGATCTTTACGCATAAGGATTACGAGACTTGGGTATTATATAATGCGTTATTTAACTAACCGCTCCATGATTCTGGAGACAATGGATGTGTGGCGGATTGGTTTGTAATTCATTACACATTGCAACGAACCGTTTATGGGACATTATGTAACAGTCAATTGTTTTCATTGCTAAAAATTTTCTCATTTGATCATAGAAAATCTAAATGTAGAACGTTCTGAGCGAATCATCAAGAACATCAGTCTTGTGAAAGCTATTATTGTCAATGATTCACCAACGAGTCGGTACAAATCATACAAGATTACAATCAAAAGTTTTCGTACAAAATAAGCGGGTCAGTAGTTAGATAGCTAATGGTTCACCGCTGTATGACGCAAACAGATCGATCAAGGGTTACGTAAACACAAAGCTTGAGTCAATGTTAGAGTGACGGTTGGGTGGATGGATGCTAAGCTAGGGCAAAGGAAGACTGAACAAACTTCTTTTGCGAGCACAGTGGGGGTTGAAATATTCTGAGCGCACTGGCCTCTGCATTGACAACGTCCTTCAACGCACACATTTGGATTGTTTTTTTGGGACCCGATACACCACAGTAAATGTATAATGGATATTAATCCAGTGACTTGATTCGAACAGGTGGGACAAAATACCGCTTGTGGGAACTCAATTCAACAACTATTTGGGGTTATGTTCGTTAATACGATGTGACAATTAAAGAGTTTTTTGACTAATACAGGTTGCATCACAGGCACACTCAAATTGATGGATCACGCGGTGTCTTAGCTACAACCCAGTCAATTCTGGTGTGCAACAAAGGGATTTCCAAAGTTAAGTTCTTCTTATATAAACTAGTCACTGGTGGGGAACGAAAATACGTTGGGCCACTTGATGCCCAATTTCGCATGACTGTGGTCTTTGTCGAATTATTCAGAGTTCCATAATTTCCACACTAGCAACTACTGTGTAATTTTATGGAAATCGGCTTTCGTGGCAGCTTTCATTCGTAGACTGTCTACTTCTAAGAATGTAGGACTATGAAATAGAGAATGATCGAAGTTGTTCAAATCAACGAGCATGACCAGCCATGTTCTAGATTGATCTATCCTTTGCTCTGAACTGTTCAAGCTGCAGCACTCCAAAATGAATGCTTAATCTATACTGGCGATCTCAAGCTGTGGTCTGAAGTGTTTCAAATCGACACTAGTCACCGAGTGTAAGTGTTTCGTAGTTTATTGCACGACTGGCCCATGAAGTGTTAACTAACAATAAACTAAAACAAATGCTACACTCTACCGATTGGGGCTTCTGAGATACATGAAACTTACTACATTTAAGGGTTCCCTTGAAAACAACTCGCTCAGGAGAAAGAACAAGGCGTGATAATAGCAACTGACCTGATAACCACCCAGGATGCGCTAAAATGAGTCACCACTGAAAACCAGAATTATTGCGCTATAAGAAATTCACCAGTATGCTAACAAATATATTCATACTTCCGTCCACTTCTCATTTGCCACAGATCCAAACGCATGGTCTGCTAGCTAAAATCCTACTTGTTAAGCTTCAACAGGTCTTAATCACAAAGGATCAGATAGTGGCTCTAAATCCGTTTCCAGCTTTGGGATTCGCTGTACTCGCTCCAGCTTCTACCGATAAATTTATTCTCTATGTAGAACTCATCTTCAAGAGGCGCATACTAAAAGATGAACTAGTGAATTTAATATGAAAGCTTTTCCAGCGCATCACAGATGGATCGATACAAGGTCACAACTAAAAGCCTTTTAAACTGCTCTTACTCTGTCTATTTGGGCAGTGAATAATGAGAACCTACTACAACAGACTGTTGTCAAGGCACGGCCGATAAATGCTTAAAATGTCTTTAGCACCCGAAAAAAATGAGACAGGAAAACCCTGCCGTTTTGCCGCAACGGCTTCGAATCGCTGTAAATTTCCGGGTCCTAAAACCATACGTGCTCCTATTACTGAATTTGAGATGTCTGGGCTAACATATATCCCCGTTTTGCTCTCCACAACTTAATAAATGCAATGCATGACTTAACTAAACACAGGTATTAATAAGCCAAAGGAACTCTGGTTAAATGCTGATATTGAAGCTGGGATCAAGAAGATGTGTGGATGTAGAGTAATTAGGTCCGATCGATAACTTATGTCAAGGAATCGTATTAGTAACGTCAGCACCTATGTTAAAGAGTTTTGGTGTAAAGCATTAGTACAATTCACCACTCAATCGAAAAGCTCCACATGCCGTCACTTATTAAGTACAAGCAAAATGTTATAAAACCTTTGACCTTGGAAATTTCTTAATTGCTCTTGACAAATAATCGTTAAAGCTGAGTTCAAGCCATTTTATCTCGCAAATTTATTAGCTTTGTCGACCAGACAAAGCGCATAACTAAACGAGGCTAACACAAACAAAGTTCTTTTGTTTTCCAGTCAAAGGCGTACATTGTTAAGCAACTAGGAATGTTCGTCCCAAGAGTTTACGCCATCTTCTACAATAAACTTATTAGGCTTCCTATATTAACGCAACGGCATTTTAAACCCCTTGCCGTCACAACTCTTTAATCAAAGTATCGGAAATACTGAAGCAATACTAAAATCAACGAATTTGTTTGTTTTTACCATTGAGAACCTGACGATTTAATGCAAACATTTTATCAATGACATTAACTTTTACTTCAATCGATGCTGCCCTTTACAACTAATCCATCTGCGCTCACACGGATTTTCTTCACACCTGCTGAATAGCTACAAAGGAAAAATCACTTGCTAAAATTTTCCAACTAAACAACCGCGTTAAGCGTGACGTTGGCAATTATAACTGGAACCAGGTTTTAACAGATTTTACAATGAAACTAGTGGTATATTATAAATGCTGTGATCTCTCTTTGCTTCTTTAGCCTATATATGCCGAAAGTGACAACACTTTTACAGTGGAATAGGCGAATTACTTGTACTGCTGTGATATTGTCAGTCGGTGCGCCTGCATAAGACATCACAAGAACCGCGCGACTTCGCCGACCGTGCATTTGACTTTAAAACCACGACGCTAGCTTGGCCGATGTGCGCCACTCTCAAAGCTGGAAAAGTACAGAGCGCGAACTAAATCTCTGGGTCAGGTATACATACAATGTCCACTGGCAGAAATAAGAATCCGAGAAGGCTTCAAGCGAAAGGCTTTTGAGGGTTAGATGAATGTCATCCGTTAGGTAAAATAGGTTTGATATGCACACACTATTTGGGATGGTATCGTCCAAAGGTGCGAATGTACCCGAACAGCAGTTACGGAAGATAATAGCTCATAAGATAGGCTTTGCTGCTGTACCGCGTCCTCGGCAATACTACTCATTAAAAGGCCCATTTTTCCTGGTCAATAAGTGCCACCGGTTAATTGCAGAAGCCCAGCAGAGGCTGAGCGATAAGATTGCTTGAATGGAAGCGAGCAGGTCACAGGGAGGCGTAGCTGATACTAAGCAACAGAAAGCTGAGCATTCTGCTTCTCTTGAACGGCAATCAGCCAGTTCCCATCTCTGTTGTCGCCTCCAAATTTAGCAGAACGCCGGACGAAAACCTACCGTACCTATGAGAGTTAAACTGTCTTCATTGTCTCCAATTGCCATCACAGTTCGGGGCAAGTTATCTGATGTCCAGTGCCAATGGAACTCATTGGGCTTTCTGATCAATGTCAAAGCCAAATCCATAAACGTATTACGAAGCACTCGTCATATGAACTAACCGCACGTTGGAGAACCAAGAGTTATCCGAGTAACACTAGATTCCTCCACCGAGGTAGAAAATATTTTGTTCTCCGCAAGCGCGCTAAAACGCGTATCCTGCAGGATATGCATCTATCCTTATGTCCCTTGGGGCAAGCAACAATCAAACAGTATCACTGAAGTGGGATACAGCAGGCAACATCGCCGAGACACAACCTACATACAAAACGTGTCAGAACATCCTTCTTTCCATGTACAATATGCAGGAAAGCACGATTTAGAACACTGGCGGTTCTTTCTTTGGATAATATTATAGCGTTATAGCTCATTAGTATATCACTGTCATTAAATTATTGAGGACACGACCCTAGATTCTTAAAACTTGCGGTTCAGTCAGAGCAACAAGCAAAGGATGTTTAGGCTCGATTGCGTAGAAATCGGAAACGTCTTACTTGTGAAGTTCGAACAAGGTCGACTAAGCTTTGCAAAGTTCACATATCAAAGCACCTGAAGCAGCAAGCTTACCGATGAGGATACAGGAGCTTAAATTGACTGTTGCTTCGCATGACGCTGAGATAGGTCTAAACGAAAATTGGGACGCATCTTGGCCGGATCAAGTTTCAAACGATGTATCATTATCCCATCAAAAACGAGTAGCTGTCGACCTTTTATCGGTCGGCATTCTGCCAGACTTGACCCCTTTAACCCTCTGTGGATTCCTAGAGACCGAGAAATTGGCCTGCTTGTATACGAATGCTCAGGGTCTTTTATTAAAATCTGGCCGCAATGGGAGATTGCCAATATTCCGGGTAATATGATGTCATTGGTAGGACCGAGAGGCGGTTGCACATGGGGATGATGGGCGCTGAAGTTTTGTTACAGGACATGTCGCTGATCCGGAACGATAGCCTTACCAAAGCAGAAGGGGTAAACTTCTATTACCGAGGCGACTTATATTGTGAAACTGTGACGGATTCAGACTCGCCGTTCCCCGGCTTTCCTTGGCGCTATTTGCAATTATTGTATTGGTATGCCGCTACCCTAATCTACACCCGAAACCGACTGCCACCTAGCGGCTGCTTTGAGATGAGTTTTACAGCGAAATTAAACCCACAAACTAATCATGGGCGATGTTAACGTACATAGTTTAGAAACTCCTGCCACGATCGACGGTCATTTCAAAGCGGATCTAAAACTTCTTGTAAGTACTGATCCTCTATGCTACCACATCACTTGGTCTACTCGGTTTCGAACAAGTAACAGGCCATATGTACTGGGTCTTTTATGCTTACAAATGAGGATCATATGCTTGGTGTTGTTTTAAACTGCCCGTTGGGTCACATTGATCACGTAGTCAACAGTTTCAACTTCATCTGCTATGCGGAATATCGGAATGAGAACGATGAGGCTGTGAGGACGACCAGAGCTACGATGGAGTAGCCCGGCTCGTCAGCGCTACAACTTAGTTGTTCCTTGCTGAAGAACCCCCGGAAGTCGCCTAGCTCGAGTTCGTTGTCAGATTCATTTAGCTGTTTGCAGTGGCTTCAGAGATAAGGGTATGTAATAAGTATAAATCAGCTTTCTTCGTTAACAACAAAGCGCTAAACTGGGTGTCAGTGTGCAACGCAGCACTATGCGTGCACAGGGCAGCTCCAACGCCAGAAACTTGGGATAAATGTTTAGTAAAAGGTAACCATTTTACTCAACTGCTCATAGAAAACAATGACGCATATCAGCATTACATCGTGAAAACCTTCACTGCTAACCACAAACTGTTGTATAAGCACATCCAAAGGTTGGACAAGGATTTCCTCTAATCAGGACGGCTGATGGCCAAACGATAACGGCTGTGGAAGCAGCAAACACGCTGCGGATGCGATATACCCCCAAGTTTCCGAGGGTCTTTCCACCAAGCGATCTTCCAACCTTTGTCGTTTTTCTGTCTGGACTAACCCCCATCACCTTTACCACGGAGGCCGTATTGCAAAAGCTGATATCTCTACGCAAACGCAGCTCGCTTGGTGTCAATACCATTAATTCAGAGGCACTGGGAGCAGCAACAAGCCAACTGGCAGGACTTATAGCTAAGTTTTTCAGCACTGCTTATACCAGGATCAAGTTCCTGTTATGTGGAAGCTTGGGAGCAAAACCCCAATTCATAAGCGTGGAAATAGAACTTAGCCCCCGACGAACTCCCAGTATCCGCTCTTCCTATACTCTCCAAGAACTTGGAATCCATAAGTGCCTATGGACTGGTGTGTTATACGGAAATATGTAACAACTCACGCATAAGCAGTGCGGTTTCTCTTGACAGCGGTCATGTAAAACAAATTTACTTATCACACGCATTAGTTGGACCGATTCACCTAAAGCTGTAAAATGCGCAAATGTCATCTGCTGGATTTTTCCAAGGCTTTCGATCTTTTTGACCATCGGATATTAATCACTCAGCTTCAGCATTATAGGATTGGAGACCTACGTTGAGCTGGATTGGCAAGTTTCTGCTTCAACGGCAATTAGTGGTCAGAGTTCGGAGTATTTTATCGGACCTCATACAAATCAAATGTGGTGTGCCGCAAGTTCAGTTCTAGGTCCACCTTTGTTTAAGGTGTTTATTATTTATCTTGCACAGGGTATTGCTTCAAACTTCCTAATGTTTGCCGGCGATATCAAGATTTAGTGCAGCATCCAGGAGAAAGCCGACTAGCATCTTATTCAAAGATACCCAGATACAGTATGTCATCGGTAAAAGGAAAATTTACTGCATTTCAACCTGAGTATACGCGAGCTAATTTCCATCCGACGCCAGAACAGCTACTCGTACTGGCTCGGAACGGATATACTGCAATAATCGACTGTCGAACGTGAGTTGGTTGTCATGATTCAAAATGACTTGCGTTACTCCACGCAATCCGAAAGCACCTCAATGACTGGAAACCAACACGTCGGGCTTTTGCGATGAGCAACTCTACATTTTGACAAATGCCCAGTGAGTATGTTCGCCCCATGTTGAATGCGCAATTCAAGCACGGCATCCATAGATGAAACGTGGCCTACTTGCACTGGAGCAGCCAAAAAGTCTGGCATCTATGAAATTAATTGGAGTGCGCAATCTTTCATACCAGGAGTAGCTGCAATGATTGGATACTTAGCGGAGACTATCACAGACTACGAGGAGACCTTATTATGGCATACTTGACTCTATATGACTCATATCATATATGTCGCTACTCACTTCAAAACAACACCAATATAAACCTGAGTGGCCACACATTAAAACTCACAGAACAGTATAGCCGTCTGCAGTGCCGCAGCAATTTTGTTTCGTGTCTGTCAACCGTGGAGTGTTCTCCAGGAATCAGTTTACTCTACATTGACACTGATTTTTTAAAAGACGGTGAGATGACGCACTCAACCACTTACACATTGTCAATTAGCTCTACGTATCCATCGTACAACTATCTTGGATTTATTTGCTTTTAACTGTGCCCGCTGTGAATCGAAGCGGACCGCAGGACTACAGCGGAGCAAGCGACATACTTATTCTCATATTTAAAATATCGTATTTCTGTTACTATTACAAGTAAGATTAGTATTTTCCTATCCTTACTAACTATCCAACGGGACTGGCAACACAGCTCTTCTTAATTCCTATGCATTCTTTCTTTATTGTTCTTTGTTCAAAATGCAAATGCGTGAGGCGTCCTTTTTCCGAATATTCTTCCCATTGCGGGAATTGTGACCGATCTGTGCCGCTTAATCTTCTGTATTTGAACAGTATTCACTGGGGTGCTTGCCAATTTCGCCTAACTGTTTGACTGCTTGCATGCACTGAAGGTGACAGGTTGCTGATTCCGATGCTCACAACATTCCTATTCGATGCAAATATGCCGAAGATGTTGTAGTGCATGGCTGCTTCTGTTGAAATATCCTGCAACCTTCATCTTGGTCTAAACGAATTTGTACGTTGTTTTACATCAGTTTAATTAAAATGATGTATGAGTTTAATTGCTTCCCTCTGATAGGTCCATAATTATGTTATATGTCCATTATCCACTAACTGTGATTCAGAAAACATAACTTACTTAGTCCACTGTCAAAGATTTACTTGTCTATTTGTTCCATAATCCCACTTCGTGCTTAAATGCTTTCGAAACATTTCACTAATTCGGAATATGAAGACTTTGGGATATTAATCTTAAGAAGTCTTCCTTGCTTCCAAATATAACTTGGTGACTTGTTAATGCGTGTGCGTTACAAAGCTAGTTGTACTGTTCTCGGTAATCTTCTCTGAAAGATTTCAAAAGGACCCTGTTTTGTCTGCGTGTTTGCTGTTGCATTTTTCTAGACGAAGCTAATTATCCCGAATTTCTCCAGTACGTGGTCAATGGTCTATTGCGGATAAAATGAAGCCGAAGCGTGACATGTCCCCCCAGGTTGATCCGTTAGGGATAAGCAAACAATGTCATAAATAGCATTAGGAACTTGTGAACAACTGCAAGCTGAACTTGCTGATTACAACGTTTACGTCTGGGCAGTTCACACTTTCTTTGGTATATTATCCAAGGTTATGGTTTGTGTCTTCCGGGCAAGAATAGACACGGTATGCTTTGTTTTTAGTTTTCTGCTGTTTTGATGGGTCTTTTAGAGTACGTGATATTGTGTAGTATGGTCAGTGCACTGCCAACCCATGCTTTGAACTTTGCTCACGTGGGGACTGAAATATTGGCTTCTGAGAGTGTATTCCTAGCGTGATAAGTACACAGCGAGAAGAAGTTTCCTTGACCCTCTCATCGATTGTATTTTTCTTCCAATCTGAGATTATCACCTCTCACTTGTTAGTCGTGCCAGCAGCAACAGTTGATGGCACGGGTTATTAGTGTTGTTTAATATTGGGTAAGCTATGATTAGGTCATCACACAAAGGCCGATAATGTTCGCTTGAGATGCCAAATAAGCTGAAGCACCGTTCCTATAACAACTGGCGCAACCCACTAACAATGTTGGTCGCCCGACGTTGCGGAATCTCCAAGGTCGTGCTTTCTCCTTTTACCCATGTTCGTTATGCTTGAAGTGCATATCTAACATGAGAGCGTTTGTGAGCGGGAAGTATTTGGTGGAAAATAGACGGTTCGAATTGCCCAATGCACTCAGTAAAAGCCTCACGATTCGGATCTCTTTCTTTGATGCTTGTTTGAACTGCTACGAGCAGCCGAAGTCTTTCTGGGTCAACACACCGAGATCGTTTTCGAGAGAACAACTTTGCAGAACCTGGTTCCCTGGCTTCTTTATGTGAACCATTCGGTGTCATACATGGGCACTCGACATCTAGCCAGATTGCAGCAAACGCGACTTTGGACCGACCATCCATAAATCTTATGCAGATCGTTTTAAATTTGGATACAGTCTACCAGAGCCTTGATATTTTGTCAAACTTTGATGTCCTTGGGGTAGAGTAAACAGTTTGAGTTAAGTTGGTTCACTAGAGCGTTTATGAAGACCACAAATAGACGGGACCCCAGTACCGAACCCTGTTACACACCGCCTTCGAAGTGAATTGTGTCTGACATTGATTCACACACTCTCAACACCATACGTCTGTGCGAGAGGAAAATGCAAATCCACCTGAACAAAGGGCCCCAATGTCACCTCCTTGAGGTTTGGTTAGAAGGATACAATGGTCCAACCGATCGATTGCCTTAGAGAAATCAAGATAAGCCACATCAACATTTGCACCAGCATTCACCGTTTCGATCCTGCTCCCTCTTGCTAACAATAGGTTGGTAGTGCATGACCGATTCTGGTGGAAACCATTTTGTTGCTAAGCAATGTGAACAAAATTGTCCAGATAAGACATGAATGTATTGGCAGTGATAGCCTACATATCTTTTGAAATAATAGGCAAATGAGCCACTGGTGGAAAATTAGCTGGGTCGCAGCGGCAAACCCTTTGTAAATAAGTATTATTATTTCATGTTTCTATATTGCAGGAACGTGCCGCTCGTCAAGGCGGTTTTGAAATAGCCGCGCTAAGTGTTCGGCCAAAATATTAGCAGCCACAGCAAGCGTCTTTGGACGGATGTAGTCAATTCCTGGACAGGCGTGCAGGCGTACGGATAACATCCTTCTCATAACGATATTTGCCGTAGAATCTCTATGAGTGAGTCCTAGTGGAAACACCATAGATTTCACGGACTCAGGAGACCACGCGATGCCATGAAACTTTGGTGCATATTGTTATTGCGGTATACTCGACGCATCTTTAACAATCCGAGTTAGACCATCCGCTGCTTGAAGAAGGTGATATCGGCTATTCACTGCGGATACTGTTCACGTGCTTGTACAGAAGCTTAGTATTTGTACTTACTCGCTCGGCTAACGCATGTGGATAAGCTAATTGGTCATCGCGCACTAATTGGGTACATTGGTTACGATGACCAACATTTGTCATTCAGTTACTCGGACTCGGATCGGTTTCGTCGACTTTATTCTGCGTAAATATTCCGATGGTTATATTGATTTATAATCTAATTTGGCTGCAACCATCCGCAGCGTAATTACGACTCATTAACGTTACATGACACTTACGCGGGCTAGATAGTTAAGATTTTATTCACCTACACTTTTTCATATCGCCACACACTATGATCTTATTTTTCATATTTTTCATCAGACCCTTGGTAGGCCACTAACGCCTTGCGCATGCAGCTACTTTAGTGACATTTACACACATTTGTAGTTGTTTTTCCGGATTGCATTCATGCAAATAACAGTCCCAGTGACAGTACCGATGTCGGGAACGCAACTACTTGTATAAATCCTATGATGCTTGACGTGTAAAATGTCGACGGGTGCACTGAAGCATACTGAATGGATATTACTAATGTGCTTACCGCAGCAGTCTGTATATATATGGCTCAATGAAAAACAGACCAGAAAATAGCATGAAAATATAGTAGTACGAGGAATTTGGTAGTTTAACCTAACGACGGATGAGCATTTTGGAAACAACGCAGCAGTACGTGATTTTCATTGCTTCCCACAACGGTGTGCATCATGCTTCCTCAGTGGTCAAAGTTACGCAACTGTCATTGCACTAACTAACGAGCAAAATTTCGCTTCGCTTATATCCAAAACCCTGTGACAAACGTCCCATTCCAGGTAACAAATTCGTCAGTATTGCAAGCACAAATTGAGAACACGCAAATGCAGGTCCATTGCCATAGAATACAGCCAGACTTTCGGAAGCGAACATTTATTCACTTAAAAGAGCTTAGCCTCAATTGAGGTTCTGGTTAGTGTGTTCGTTACATCATTGAAGGCAATTTATTTACTGATACTGAATCCCAGTAACTAAAGTTAGTTATCCTTGTTTATTGAGGAAACAAGCACACGTTTTACCACATGCTAAACTATGCTAAAGAGCTTGAGCTACAAATACGCAAGCTACCACTGCTAAAGATGGAGGTGAAATACTGATAAAGCATGACTTACAAAGATTTCATATATCTTCAAAATATTCAAACAAAGAAGTCGTCTGGAATTAATATACATAAGCGCCCTCAGCTAAAGGCGGCTAACGAGAAAAGTATGAGATAACTTGAAGACCAGAAACCTGGAATCATGTAGGGTGAGATAAGCGATTCTATCTCCTATTCTGCTTGGCGTATTGGTTTCTGAGCGCAAGTAATGCTGAGCTCCAAAATATTTCCCTTACCTGCAGAATCAATTTAGCATCAAATTTAACTAACTGCTCGTTGGGAAAATGAAGATCCTTCGAAATTCAAACATCATTTCAGATCGCAATAGGCTTGGTTGCTTCCAGTAATCAATAATAGCAATGAGGAAGGTGACATTAGGGTGCACTAACACTACTAGGAAAGCGTCACAATAAACTGTGCTGTTTCTACGAACGGCTCGTTTGCGCACGGTAGCAACATCGTGAGTTTCTTGGATTCGCGCCAAGTTAATTGCGTATCCCTTGGTTATCCAAACCTGATGGGCTAACATTGACAGTAACACATGATCAAATTGTAAGCAGTGCTGTCTCACTTTGAATCAGTCTAAATTCTTTGCAGTCATCGTAGTGCATGAATATTTCTTTGCTAGCATTCACCGCCGTTAATCCTATTTTACGTATTTTCAATGAAGAATATTTCCGGTTTGGGATTCATTGAAGCACCCTATTTGCTCAAATTTTCACTGAGAAGTTTGAATAAATTTCATCACGAAATCATACCTGATTGCAAGGAGATGATAAGTTACCACTACTTGTTTCGAGTTCACGTTTCAGTGCACAATTTTCCTGGTTGTCAATTGCGTGATATTTCTCCTGGTGCATATGCCCCTTAGCTACAATATTTGCTAAGATATTGAGTATTGTTGAACCAGTTTTATTTTCAATCAAATAGAATTACCATCAGCTTGCTTTGTTATAGTGAGTTAAAACGACAATCCGTTGAGCATTTGCCAGGTATTCGAAGGAGCAAGTATAGTTTATATTATTAATTTTGGTGAGGACTACATGCACGGCGCGTTCTTGCAATTAATCAGTGTAAAACATGGGAGTTGTTTCAATAAATCAAAAACGATGCATTCATGAAGACAGACGATTTCATCTACTTTTGTGTTAACAGCTCACTTGCGGACAGCCACCTTGGTGCACAAGGACAAATCCCCACTTAAAGTGATACACTGGGTTGGAATGCGATTATTCCACTGATTCCATCCCAGTCACCTTGATTCCCTTCTTGGCATGCTACCAATAATCAAAAAGAATACAGTAGTATGGTTACGCTGAAAAAGCTTCCGTATCGTATTCAGAACTTTGTTTGCAAAACATATCTGCTGGTGATATTCCATTCTTCAGAAATCTTGAGTCATCGATCGGTTCAAATTGTTTTCAAAGTAGTCGTCTTGGCTTTCTGTACAGCGCTAATTTTCATAATATTAGATAACGATTGCAGATGCACCAGCTTACAATAGTATTTTTAACAAAATACGCTCCACCATTTGTAACAATACGCAAACTTGAACTCAAACAATTTTGTGGATATTTAAATGACGCCATCAGCAATTATGTCGATTTTCCCATATATTCTGTCGGCAGTTTCAGCTGCTATGATAGGTGCTTCTTTATAAACCTTTACCTAAATGTGTTGTGTAATTTTCCGACTAAGAGGCGATCGTACTAGAGGTAACGTATTTCGTTCTCATCACAGATTTGAAAAACTCAGAACAAGACGAAGGCCGATTGATGTATGCATCCCGTGTTGTCACCTCAATAGCATTAAGAATAACCGATATGCATAGATATGTCGGACAGTGGGTGCAGCCAAACAAGCTAGGGGTACAAAACCAATGACAGGAATTCATCTCTCTGTCCATGACAGATCTATGCTGCAAGCCTTAAATACGTAGGGTTGACTTAGTCAGGTATGTAGCGACAGCCTCAGCATACTTAAGAAGGTGTTGATTGCTATGACCTTGAACGCGGAGTCTAGCTTTAACTGTAAAGCAAACCGACAGGGATTTCCCTACCGGTGAAATCAATGGCATTACTCCGGCACGGAATTTGTGGGTGGTAGGAAATCTCAGCAATATCACACCGAACCCATCTCGGCCATGTCGCTTTATTAGGTAAATCAGGGTTCTTCCAGTTCACCCTGTGTAACTGTCTCCTCAGTCACACACAAACTGTTATGCCCTGTGTGAATTGGACACGATTGGATAAGCTTCATTCGTTAGTGTCCGCAAATTTCGCGTTTGGTTGGTGATTAAAACTTGTGCAGCATATTACCTTCCTTTCGACGCCCCGAGTATACGCTTGGTTGTCTTCCGCATACTAAATCGGTATACAAGTTCTTGGTTGCCGTGCACACCAAGTTCTTCCAACCTCAAGGTTGACTGGTTTTCTCCGCACACTTTCGATCGTAGCTGCTCACCATGAGCGTTGCTTTAGTTTAGAATAGCTCACCGTCTCCACAGTTGGTTGAACAAAATGGTCTGGCGCGAGCATCGCAAGTGTCCGTTTCTACTGCACTGGTGTGAATCTGGCGAAGTGCAGGTACTTGCCGGAACAAGTTGCTTTTCGTTAAACAGACCTCCTCATTAGTTGTTTCCTCTCTACAACTGATGAGGATGCCCTGATATAACAGACAATTGTTTTGTTCTTATTCGAATGTTATCTGTAAGTTAGCATGCTCACCGTTGACGCGCTTTATCACATATGCAAGTTGCCACTTTGAAGAAAAAAGAACCAACATATCACAAACCTCGTGTTTGATTTTTGGTTCTTTCCGTAGAAATGCTCCTTCCTGTCATCAACGGGAAGAAAGCAGCGAACACAGGATGTAATTGGCTATCCATGGCTGTAGAACGAATTTGTGACCACGCAATTATCACCCCTGTTGAAAGTCTAATTCTACGTTGGCCAGTCTCACAGCCCGTCATGGAGCATTCGTGTAACTGTCCCCTTTTCCATCTTCTGTTCCCACTCTACGTACCATGACACCCATAATGGGTGATTCAAAGTCCCATTTCCACTTCACAGCTACTTCCTGCCCCGTTTTCACTCTCATGCACAAATCTATTGACATTAATTGTTGCTATTGATTTAATCGATTTGCATGACACTTACAGTTTGTACAGCTAGTGGATCAGACCTGGCCTTAGCACATCTTTATTGGCGGAAGCATACTATTGGCTCATTTCGGTTCTTACCATTCACCTTGTGTCTCATTGATTTAGTTGTTTGTTTCTCATGCCTGAATTCATTGGGCGCTTGTGGATCTTGGTGCGAGTTGTTGGTACACTTTTGTGGTTGGAAATCGCTAAGGTAAGGTTGATTTTGATGGAAAATTTGTACAAATAGCACCGTTATCTCAATTCCGGACTTCGGTTCTTTTAGAATATTCCGGTGGAAAAGGCGTGACTTAACTTCCGAACACTACGTAGAGTTACAATTGCTACGCACTTAATTTGAGCACATAACGTGGGAAGGCATAATGAAATACATGCATCAGCCTGTCTTCGTTTACATTCCATGCTTTTCAAAGCGTGAAAGTGCTAACAGTGTGTAGACGGGTTTTAAACACAGAGAACTAGATCTGACCATGAAAGTATCAACGGTTTGCAACAACATAAACGATGAGGAATTTACTTATTTTAGTCATAAGTGTGTAGACGAATACAATTTTATTTGAAACAGATGCAATAAACAAAGTCGATGGAAGTACAGACTTTGTTTTTGAGGATGAGACATCTAAATAATGTTATTTGTTGTGGACAGCTGGACAGTTTTGTGTACGAATCAGTATGTGCGATTAGTTTGACTAGCCGCAATCATCCAAATATTGCTACTGCAATTGAAGGTAGATGCACATTTAGGAGGGAAATATTAATAAGGACCATGCCACATAATATATCACTATTTCTGTCAAGGAAGACTTTTGCTATCCGTATTATGTACTTGTGCATGACATAGTCCGAAGTAATAATCAGCTGTATTACTGGTGGTTGTTTAAACAAATAAACACTGTTTCTCACCAACGGCCGAATGAGGCCCAGTTGTTCCAACAATGTACCTAGATTCAACTCATCCTCACCCGAAATGCAATCGCTTAGGAACTAATTATTTCAATGGACAGGGATACGTTGTACCAAACCTAATGTAGATATCTTGTCCGGACAAAGAATTTGTCGTCGCCCTCAAGAATTGTTATTGGCCTTGTTCGTGTTGGCACGCCGTGAGTGATGCAAATTAAAATCACCACTGGAAATGTGCCGAGAAGTAACAGTAATTCATCGGACCTTCGTTTGTACGTCTGTCCATTGGGAGTTCCTTTAAGCAGTAGATGCTTAAAATAGTATTGATCTAAACTTTTACAGAGGATATTATTTTCCTTTGCCATGCCTACAAACGTCTGCAAGATACCGTGATTTGCTTTGCACATATGTTGACTTCTTTGATAGACAGCGGGTTTGAATTCACGCAAACGTGCAATTTGGAATGCAGACGCGATTTATTTTGCAATACTTTCCTTAGTTAGATAAGTGTGCTGTTGCTTTAATTCCACTTGCATTAGCCTTTCTGCTGAGTAATTATTTTCCATAAGTATATCTAGTTGACAGCTTAGTGGTGTTAACTCTTATTGCATGCTGTCACATCTGGAGCTCAAGATTCCATGCCGTGGTTCTTCCGTTTTCTATTTATACATGTCTATTTCACCCTATAAAATCATTTACTGAACTAGGCAACCGACCTGACCGAAGCTCCAAACAATAGATACGACCTAGTCATTGAAGTCAAAAGATCCTCTTTAGTACAAAGTCGAGGGGGCCTACCATCTAATCCCTTAAAGTGCAACGGCGCACGCTTCAAATTACATAAACTGTCCATCAGAAAAATATGACATAATGTTATAAAAATTAGGTGGTCAATGGGACTTGGAAGCCTCAAAATTGGTGAAATAAGTAGGTGCCCTAATCAGCTTGCGTTGTCTTGGAAATGCCCGCATGGTATTGGGCTCGTCTGTGGAGCGCACTATTCTGGTGTGCACATCGAACATATGATTTAACTTGTTTATGATAGATGTTACCAAATAAAGAGTGACTGCCTCGAACTAGAATGACAGATTATTAAAGCATATAAAGTGTAGCTTACCATCCGTTCTCTTGTGTTTTATATCTGCTGGAGAAGATAGTGCTACTTCTGAGCTGGACCTCCTATGCATACGGCTCCTAAGCTAGGGGCATTTAAGACTTGAAGAGGACCATGGCTTAGTTGTTATTAGTAAGAGATATCTTGCTTTTGAAGAACCTTTGCATTAAAGCGGCTATACAGTAAATACACCTATGTGGAAGAACTAGCCGGACACTTATTCCTATTTGGACTCAGCAGTAGCGCATACATGTCGAATCGTGCTACATCGAATTTTTGATTCTACTCTTACTTGTCAGCGAATGATGTCAGCGAGCCGTAGTTGACCTAGATGGACCGACGTGAGTTCAGAGTTTCAGAGCTTCAGAGTATACTTCAACGGCTTCAGAGTTACGGAATCGGAGATCCTGTACTTGGTTGGATTGGCAACTTCCTTTACCAACGAAAGCTCCAAGTACGTGTCAGGGGATCACTTTCTAACCCAATTGAGGTGGAATGTGGTGTCCCGCAAGGCTCAGTGCTGGGACTGCGCTTATTCCTGGTGTTTATCAACGACCTGGCAAGAGTCATCTCCACAAACTTCCTGCTTTTCGCCGATGACGTCAAGATATGGCGGGCGATTAGTAACAAGGCAGATCAGGATCTGCTCCAACATGACCTAGATTGCATTTATGAATGGTCACAGAGTAACAAGCTTCAATTGAACATGGCTAAGTGCAAAGTGATGCATCTGCGTCACCAGCTGGTGAGCGCTTACAAGACTGGAGACCACACCTTGGCAAAGGTTTCTCATGAGCGGGACCTGGGTGTATTGGTACAAGAAGATCTCGGGTGTTCCAAACAAGCAGAGAAGGCGACGAGAACCGGAAATCAACACTTCGGCCTTCTTCGCAGACCCTTCGGTCAGTTTGAACCATCAATATTTCCCCAAATGCTTAACGCCTACGTGCGCCCGTATGTGGAATATGCTATTCAGGCGTGGCAGCCGTGGCAGAAACAGGATCTCATTGCTCTTGAGACTCCTCAACGACGGGCAACCAAGAACGTCAGGGGCCTCTTTCATTTGCCCTATCAGCTTAGACTGAAATCTCTAAGAATGTACAGCAGTCGATATCGGCTTTTGCGGAGGGATCTCATAATGGTTTACCAGATTCTGAAGAACCCAAACCACATTTGCCGTCCGCTGCTGGAATTGAATCCCAACATTAAACTAAGAGGTCACCCTCTGAAACTGACAATTCATTACAGCCGGCTTGAATGCCGTAGAAATTTCTTTTCTCTCCGCGTGTGTGAGCCTTGGAATGCCCTCCCTAATTATGTCGTCTCTGCTCCCAATCTGGCGATATTTAAAAAACGTGTTGACGATGCGTTGTCTCACTTACATTTCCTTTTATGACTTGTTAGCCAGGGGCTACAAAACGCAATCAAACGGTTTCTTGCCAAACGCTCAACCATTGTATTTATGGATTTTTATGTTTAATACGCGAACATCTCCGCTATTCCACATAAGTCAATGGTGAGTCAACCACAACGCTTTTCACTTTATTATGCAATTGATTTTCGCAATAATTTCCATCCCACGGGACTTGTTAAGGGATACTTTTTTACCCGTAATAATCCATTGTCCATTGTCCATCTTAAATGAGATTTAGGTTGGCTTATCCTCCAGTGTGATGGATTTGATGAACGCGCAGAAGACAGGCTGGCCGTCAGAGCCGTGACGTAATTTGCGAACCCGAAGTAATGAAGATGTTATATAAGCAGATAAGGTGACACTTGATTTTTGGTAAGTACTTGGTTAATTCGGTTCGTTTTAGTATTTATTCTCGACAGCTGCGGTAGTGACCTAACAGCAGAGGCTTATCAAACTATGGAGAGAACGCTCCATCTATCACACTAACCGAAACTGAGAGCTTACGAGGGTGCAGTGAAAGTTATCCATCATGTACAGTTTGACGTCATCCTGGCGTAAAATATATTGCAATCTCCCGGTTATTTTCGCACTACCTAACAATTACACATAACTAAAGCCCTGAGGCAACAACTGAAATTCGCCACTAAATACATACAGCTAGAATGTAGCCAGGATTTTCTTCCTCTCAGAATTCGTTAACCGCTGATCATGCATCATACTTTGGTGATTACTGCGCCCGCGTTGCCAACTTTTGACAACCAAATGAATGATGCATCACACCGTCTGTATTATGTGATATGAATTCCGTTCATCGAGCTCTACTTGAGGAATACAATTTTGTTATTACTAACCACTATACAATCAGGGTAGAAGGAACTGCTGTGTTTTGAGGTGGACATTATGGTTAGTTCACAGATACAGGAGTTACTTATTGCAAATAGGTTAAGCTTATGTGCTCCTTAGAACCAACCCAAGGAACATGTCAGGCATCGACATTTTTATCCGCATGTCCCCTTGTTCCATTTCAATTATTCATTTCTAGATAGCTAATATTAGGTAGCATCGATTATAGCTGCTCTTAAACAGGTCTCCGTGTGTGTTTTGTCCTCACATGTTCAGTGCTTGAATGCTTTAAAACGGCGCTTGCTGCGAATCGGCTAACCGTCAAGTTCGTATTGCAATGCTGTGTGGTGGAGCCAAGTAAGAAAATAAGGTTAAAATGCAATGCCTCGTTCTGCTGAATTCGGGTTAACCTAAACATTATATGGTCATCGCATGATGAAAAATAGCAAACCTTTTGTGTATTCCTAATCAGCAATCGGCCGGTGATTGTTTTAATCTACATTTCACGTTTTATGTTTTGTCAAACACAAAGGCAGACTTAACATATCTTTTACCTTAATCATTGTCTGTTACTATTTTATTCTTACCAACTAGTTTACACTGAAATCATACTAAACTGTTTCAGCTGAAATTCTAAAGGTTTAAATATAAAAATTGAAAGGTATCAGCGACGCACACCGCTCATATGTTAGCGGTACGTTTTGTATAGTACCAAAATACATTGTGTCACCTAGAAACAGCCTGCTACTCATACAGACATCTGTCTATGCTCTCAAATCGGTGGTAGGTATTTTGTTTCTGCTGTAGAACGTTGACAATCCAGCCATCTCTGGCGGCGTACACTCTTTCTTGGCTACTGGATAGATGCACTTCATGTACAGCGACAATGCTGCTAACTGGCATCCACAACTGTCTAAAGGACGTTAATTTTTAGCTCTGCCGAAGCCCACAACCCTAAAGCACAGAAGTTTGGTTAGCAACTATAGGGTGTTTGTCCCGGCAGGCATTCCAGAGACTCGGTTTGCGTGACTGCTATCCAAAGTTAAGGTGAGGCAATAGTTACGAAGCGGTTTGTGGAATTCAGTGGTTTTATGCTGACAATATTCTTTTCCATCACCCACCGTGACATTGATCAATTTGGTCATGGTACACTTCAATTCAAATTGCAGTCTGCATTTAGACTGCTCGTCGCAACCAACTCATACATCGAGTGCTTCAACTGATCCCCTTAATCAAACATTACCTGTTGTGTCACACACTGCACTTTGTTTTTCAGTGTTTTAAGTGTAATGCATTCGGCTGGCATTTCAAAGACACTGTTCGTAGAAAACTGTCTCCAAACGGGATATGACACGCAGCGTTTTCAGACTGGCAACATTTTCACTCTATCTTTCTCGGCTACGGTCCCAGTAATTAGATGAATTAAGGTTAAATGTTAATCGCGTTGTACATTATTTGGTTCTCCAGTATTCCACTAATGGTCAGGTTTAGGTGAATTTCGCTTTTGGTTTTATATCGCGTCAACCTGATCCTTACTGCAGGTCATATGTCAAAGTACTAATCGGAAGATACCCCAGGATTCAGCTAATATATAAAGAGGATACGTTGCAATCGTTTGCAACTCGCTACCAGCTGTGCTCAATTTTGAACATCGCGTAGAACAACTATAATTGTGTACTGTGTATTTGCCGTGCTACATACTGGACAGTTAGAAACGTCAACGGTTTTATCAGGTCCAAATTAAAGGATCATTCAGCATAGACTGTCGGTGCCGATGCATCTTTGATGCTCGGTAAGCTTCACTACTTTTTCTAATATAACACAACTTAGCAATACTTGGAACCCATTGTAAAGTAAGTGGAAGTTATCTGATACTCTTACTATTATTACGTCCAGATAATCTATGATTTACCTTAATAAATATCATGTGCACTCTAAGCCCAGTGTGCTAATAATGTTCACATTCACGTCGTGCGTGAAAGACATCGTTAAGCACAGTCAAGCTACATCTCAGACAGCCACAGGTAGTTCCAATCAGTGCTTATCTTTGCGGTCTGTACCGTGATTGGTCTGTATTTGTCCCATTTTATACAGAATGATACAGAAAACTTGTCCTCGTCTTTCAGTCAGTCTGCAGAGAGAGGCGCATCAACATCACTGCATCACTATCCAGATGTTGAAAGCAATTATTTTGTGCCTCATAATCTGTTTGCTCGATGTCAGCTGCAGTGAGTTTATAAATTCATTCGAATCAGTCTCAAATAATCAGTCCTAACCACTTTTCGTAACTCATTAGCAGTAGGTGTTGCACATAAATTTGCTTACGCTATAAAAGAAGGAAGCACAGTTTATATGTGTTACGCTTTACTAGACAAATATCCTGAGTTTGGTTACTTATCTACTTGGAAATGTTTTGCCACAAACCCACAGTACAAAATGGTACCAGCTCAGTTACTGCCTCTAATGCAGTTTCACTTGTAACTTGTTCTAAACACATTTCTGCATTACATGTTATTATTTTAAACGGTAATTAGTCGTCAAATCACGAGTCGGCTTTTTGATTAATTTGAATGCTGTCATTACATGCAGAGGCAAATACCCTTAATTCGAAAAGACAGCACCACAACTGAAAGGAGTTAAGGGTTGTTTTATGATTTGCGCGGCCATTTTCCACTAAAATCGAGACTGATAGGTTCACTTAGGTTGTTTTCTTGGTTTTGCAATTATTTCCCTCGATTTAACTAGGAAACAGGCAAACAAATGTGCTTCTAAATTAACAGCAAACAATACCAGTTATCACCAAACTGTTGTGGTGTACAATAGAATAATGTAGCTTAGTATGCGCATATATTTACATTTATGTATATATACCTATGAATTGGTAGCTTTTTGCGTTTTTCTATATCTACATGAGCTTAACGATACCTTATCTATCCTTCAAGGCTTCTTCTCTGTTACGGTTTCCGAGACTGCATTGCCGAGAAGTAACTTCATGAATCAAAGTTTCGGAACAAATATGACTTTACATTGCGGTATTCAAGTTAGTATTTCGTATAAGCATATTAATTGGTATATATTCGGTATCTCATTCCGTTCAGCAGTTGTTTTGTTACACTCTCGTAAACTTACTGGGGTTTCTAATAGTTTACTGATTTTGTTAATGCAATCAGGTAATCCATAAACCTTAATTGACCCATTGTGGCCACATGAGCTGTATCACATTGTCTTAGTTTGCTATGTAACATTATTACATTATTAATTCCATATTGTGCTCTTGTCTCGTTCAGCGTGCATTTTTCAATATATCTTCGGATGAACCTTGCAAATTGGATAGATGGTTTTATGACGCCAGGTCGATGGAGTTGACATGCGTGTGCGTAGAGAATGGTTCGATCAAAGCAAACGGAAAGTTGTTACAAAAAGCGAATGATTCAAGAGCGATTCCTTCGATTTCTGCAACCAACTTTATGGGAGGTGAGTTAAAATTGCATAGGTATGTAGCCTCCTATCTGTTCTATGCCTCGAATTCCATCGTCTGGGCAAATGCAATGCACCTAATACGTTCCATTTGCACAGCAGGCATTTGGATACACCGCTGAAGTTGTTCAGTAAAATAGAACTATTGGCACTTGTTTAGACCTTTTAACAACTAATTTTTACTTTTAGATCAAGATCTCAAACAAGGGCAGTACAGTGAGTGCAAATATGTGCTAGTTAAATTTTCAACCATCGGATTATGAGCAGTTACACTAAATAGCTCGGCACACACACGCTCTTTGGTTGATTTATGCTGAGTGCGCATGGTTAAATAGCCACAAGGAATTGCTTCAATATTTTCAGCACATCACCTATTTGCACAGCTAATATGTGGAATTGGGGCGATGGTTTCCCAAACAAGTCACTAACCATTGTATATTTTGTTTCTCATGAAAATTTGGTTACTACGTAACTCACGGACTCATTAAATTCATACAACAACTAACTAATTCCCCACTCTACTACAACCCAGTAATTTGTACACCGGACACTTGTGTACTGTGCACTGGATAAATGGTCAAAATGCTGTTATATATTCTCAGTAGTGTTGCGGGTACACAGCTCAGAATGTTTTAAGCAAACATATTATAGCAGATGCATTTAATTCACGTTGACACATGTTCACTGTAACGAGTTTGTTCCGAACGTTGAATTGCAACGTAACACTTGAGCTGCCTGAGTAATGTTACACTCATTGTGTTTATCTGGAAACTCGCTCGTAGAACCATGTTGCAGTAAAAGGTGCCACGTTTTATATTCACTACTCTCCTTACGGTAATTTGGCTGATAGATTTAAGCCGCGGCTTAATGATTTTGCTTAATCTCATCGGGTTGATATAGCCTGAATCAGTTGAACGCATTGAGCAAGAATGACCTAGGTTTGGAAGTTCATCCAGCACGCACAGTCGGTCAAACCATGCAAATATTGCAGTAGGTGCGTCGGTTTTCGTCTCTCCTCCTAGTCACCTTGCTTTTTGCAGCATTTGAACTAAAAATTCGGGCAAAATCGGATCCCAAGGAAACCGTGCAAAATCTTGTAAGTGCACCTATACAATATTTTAAAGATTAACAAGGAACAGTCGAATAAGTATCCTTAGATCTATACCATTTTGTCGGCCATACTTTAAGAATACAGGTTCATTCTCAATAACGCTTAGATGTTTCAACCATCCGACTTGTTTGTCTGTGGTCATAGACATGTTGTAAAGATCAAATGCATCGCTTTGACACTGCCCAGTATATCCGTAGCATTTGTTGCGCCAAATTTATAATTAATACTATTGTAATTCTCGCAAATCGTTCTCCATCACCGCATGCCAATTCACCGATATAGATTTCCCTGATATATATAAATGCCCGATATTCTATCTTCGATACAGTTCTCCGACGTTGCCAAAAGGAACGGTGCAGTGGTGTTCACAAGCTGCTACCCAACATCAAACGATTCCAATTCATACCACTGCGTTACAGTCTACGACAACCATTACAACGTCACTTGGGAATTTCCTGAAAATTGGAGTGGTCCAGCGCGGTTTCTCAAAAATATTGCTTATGATTCGCGCAAGATTGACTTTGAAGTTGTTGCACTGCACTGGTCGAGGCAGTTGCGTAAGTATTTGCTCCAACTTAAATCAATTTGTTTCACCAATGCTTAGCTCAAGTAAAATTTAATATTTGCTTTCAAAGATTTACTGTCGATTAAACACAAATGCAGCAACCAGGGAAAATAAGCTGCCGATAAGCTGCAGATAATAGTTAAAGATTTCTGGTTTGAAATCTACAATCGCCACTTGATTGCATCAAAGTGGGTGGAAACGCGTCGCAGCGTGCAGTACTTTCGGGCGGCCATATTGTATTCTATTCTGCTTCATTAACTACTCTCCCAGTGGTGGAACTCACCAAGGTACACTAAAATATGGACCCTTGTTTACATTGAGATTGCGTGCACGATCCATCCACAAACAGGCAATCCAAATGGACGCTTCAGGCACTCAGGCCTTATTCGATAGTCTCTAGCCACACCAATTTCCAAATAACAGATTAGACGATTGAGTAAAATCACTTCAAATGAGTCTAGCAATAAAATGCCAACAGACAACTACGAATTCACATAATTTTCCTTCCTTAAATTAACAAATATACAGCGATTAATTTCCGCATGCTTCTTCCTTCGTTTAACAGCGAATGATCCCAAAGCGCTATGTGAGTTGCAATATTTCTGTTGTCCACTGAAGTAATTTTATTTGATAACTACTGAGGTTGTTTCTAACTAGTTCATATGCATCTTAGGACTGTAGGAATATGAATATTTCAATTCATGTCTTGAAGGATAAATTGCTACAATTAACTACCCATTTCGCATTTAACTAATTCTTTGCTGATATAATCTGGTGAATATTATTCAGCACTGTATGTGACGCTTTACTTTTGTTCCAAAGATGTGGACGTGATTATGTTAGTCGAGCAGAAATCAACCGACGCCTGCAAGAAGTTTCTCGAAGAAGCAAGTCCATGTTTGATTAAATATACTAAAGGATAAATTCAACTTGTGTTTCAATATGTTTGGCAAATGAACTAAACGGAATTATCCACAACACGTGTAACATCAAATGCATAAAGGTTAAGTGTTATTGGAAGGAAACCTATTCTGTTTGAGCTTCTAATCTTGAAGGTTTATTCGGAATTTCATCGTACGTGTAGAACTTACGTTCTGGTAATTAGTAAGCAAATGACATCGGTTGAAGGTAACTGTGTAGAATTAAGTTAGTGTTGCATATCGATGCTAATTAATTACCTTCTGGAAAAATTAACGTCAGTGAATCGCAAATGAATTGTTTTGATGGGAATCATAGAATGCTTTCTCTTGACTTTATGTGTGCTCATAATGAAACTCTTGGTTTGAGTGCACTGGTTAAATTAAGTTTGCTTCTTACTCTATATGAACGGTTTGTTAAGTCTTTTGAATATTCAATTGAGTCTGCCGAATTAGATTTAAGACAGCCGGATACACTTTGACATACATGATGACCACCGCCCGCTTGCCTTGTTGTTTGAACGTCCAAAGACGTTTTGCCTAGTGATCGTTCGTACACTAAAAACAGTTCTTGACATATGGTTTATATGTGATGTCAATTGGTAACACTTTCAACGATATGATATGGTAATGCTTTTTAACCTGGTAATTAATTGTCACTTAGATTAGCCGAAAATTTGGACATGCAGCAATGTGCGCTTCTAAATTGAGAAGAGTATCACAATTGCTCTATAGACTGTCCTCAGTAGAATTAAGCTGCCTAGCTAAAAGCGTCACAGAGCTCGGTTCAGCAATGCTTATGCACTTTCCAATTTGTGACCAAGCATCCAAGTTTCGAGCATTTCGACATTAGTCAACTCCAAGTTTGACATAGACGTATTGATTCCACAAACAATTCACACAACCCGTGCTCATTTGATAAACCACGAAAGCACAAATAATATGCTTTAGTTCACACCATGTTATTTCGGAAAACAAAATTACATCCCTATAGACCAAATGCTACTTGCTTCATAATTTCATCTATGCAGACCACGGATAAAAGTTTGCAAGTGAGTAATTTACTTGGCAATTGGAAGTGAGAATTCTAGCAAAATCGTAAACTTTTTTAAAGATGATAACTATGTATATGTATTCAATACTCGTAGCCTGTGTTACCAAAATCCATAAGCTTTATCCCTGAATACAATTATTAATATGGACAAGAAGTATTTCAATCGATCGATCCACTTGTTACGTTGCATTTTATTACAGCCAATAACAAAATGCCATTTGGAGTTCATTGAGGAGGCTGTTCTAAACCGTCCATACTTCGTAACGAGGATAAATTTGCTAACGCCAGTGGAACGGCATGCAACATGGACGCCGACGTTGGAAGCCCTATCGCTAGCGAACAGGTTGAGGTGGCTTGGGCATAGCTGCAGATTTCCTGTACAAATACGGCAAGAAGTAGCTTCTTATGGTACGCACAAACAATAAGTTTCTAATATGTCTTCCTGTAAATTATTGCGCACAACCGATTTTAAATACTGTCAATACTTTTGCAAATGTTGCTTCTGAAATTATGTATATGTATTCTAAATGAATAAAATAACACAAGGTACACATGTCTTGGAACATTTTGTAACTAAGTTGTATACGGTTTAATCAGTTTGTACAAAACAAATTGAAAGTCTGCCTATTTTGCCATAATTATTCTGAGAGTATTGTTGATGCTACTAATCCAGACCGTATACACATGCCAAAGATTAAAATGAGTAAACGTTTATTCTATCGGTATTTGCTAGTACCGCGAATCCTTCTGCTTCGGCTTTATTTGAAACAGCGCCTACTGATGGCTTGCACCAGCACCTTAAAACACTAGGACGTGGTCATGTATTACGACAGAACAAAACAGCTGTCTAGCGCTTTTCCGATTATGCGAATATCTTCATCGGTTGCAGTTTGCTGGAAATAACGGGAGTTGTTTCCATGGGAAACTTATTATGCAAACGAGCAAATAGTTATTTAGGCCAGAAACTCATATTCCTTTAGTTAAGGAACGTTCTCTTACGTTCTCTTAAAATTAAGGCCTTTATGCGCCTAAAATTCAGAGTTGACAGCCATTTTAATGCGTTCGTGTATTTCGAATAGCACGAATATGCAACACAAAACTCAAGTGTAAAGAAATGTGCTGTAAAAATAAGAGTTTTATTTACTGTATTATCATCCTGTACCTATTGTGTCTAATTGGTTAGTTTAAAACACTTGTAGCAGATCATCCCTCCATTTGCAGTATAAAATCTGCAATTTTGTCAGCAGATGGACAACATTGCTTCTGTACATTCTCTTCTTTAAAGAGGATTGCTGACTGAATGTACAGTACTTGTTCGGACCCGAAAAAATCAGTGAATCAGTGTGCGTCATAACAGAAATGATAGCATAGCAACTAAAGTGTGCTTTAGCTTAGATAAATGTAAGAAAGATAAATCAAAGTGTAGATGTCCCACAGTAAATACCACTTGGTTTATTTGCAAGAAGTAGCATTAACTTCTCTTTTGGAAAATAATCATTAACATCTTGCCTTTATCCAAGCTACATTTGTCCATTGCGTTTATTGTCAGGTATTTTTGACGCAACCATCATTAGCTACACCTAGCCGAATACCATAGTTTGATCATGCCTTATCCAACCCTATTATAATGTATGAATTGCAAAGTGGAAATATGTTCGTCTGTCGTTGTAATACACCGCACATATTCAGATGCACAGAGTGTGCTTATAGTAAATGTATCCGACATACGCAGTGCCGCATCAGTTAGCAGTAGACAATTCTTAAGACGACAATATTTTAGAAACACAAACGAGTTGAGGAAAACGCGGAGTGTACATGGATTTGATGCACTCTTCCGTGAACACGCCGAGCTATGTTTCCTGCTTGCAGATAAAAGCTAGTGCTAGCGAAAT
>OX104069.1:110820517-111003776 GCA_944474145.2 Dicrocoelium dendriticum
ATTTTTGAAAAGGGATAGGGTGGGAGCGTTAATTACATGTTCTGGAAGGGCGTTCCAAGGTTGTGACACTCGGAGGGAGAAGAAATTGCGTCGACATTCCAGTCGACTGTACTGTGTGATCAACTTAAACTGATGACCTCTTAGGGATGCGTTTTGACTACGTTTCAAAAGGGAATGACACGTGTGGTTGGGGGTTCTCAGTATCCGGTACACCAATATGAGATCGCCTCTCAAACGACGGTAACGTCCACTGTATAAGTTAAGAGTTTTCAGCCTGAGTGGGTAGGGAAGGCTGGAAAGACCTTTGACGTATTTTGTCGCTCTGCGTTGTGCAGTATCGAGTGCAGTGAGGTGGCACTTCTGCCATGGTTGCCACGCTTGAATAGCGTATTCTGTGTGCGGTCTAACAAAAGCGCTAAGCATTTTCGGAAAGATTGAGGCGTCAAACTTCCCAAACGCTCTACGCAGAAGGCCAAAGTGTTGGTTTGCTCTCTTGGAGGCCTTTTCGGTCTGCATTAAGCACCCAAGATCTTCTTGTACAAGCACGCCAAGATCGCACTCATGAGAGGTCCGCTGTAGAATGTCAGGTCCTAAGCGGTAGTTATACGCACTCTGATGGCGTATGCTCAAGATTTTGCACTTTGTGGTGTTGAACTGTAGCATGTTCTCGTTTGACCACTTGTATGCTTTGTCCAAATCATCCTGCAAGGCTGTGTGATCCTCTCCTGAAGCTATGGCACGCCATATCTTTAGGTCATCTGCAAACAGCAGAAAGTTGGAAGATAGTGCAGCTGCAAGATCATTTATGAAAACAATGAACAAGCGAGGCCCGAGTACCGAGCCCTGAGGTACGCCACACTGAACTTCGATTGGTTCCGACAGGGTATTTCGGACTCTCACATTCAGGTGACGTTGAACGAGAAATTCGCCTATCCATCCTAGAATAGGATTGCCGATACCACAATGCTGCAGCTTGTTCAGTAAAATCCGATGGTCCAGTCGGTCGAATGCCTTAGAGAAGTCCAAGTAGGCTACATCCACTCCGACTTCGGCGTCCACAGACTCTGTCCAGTTTGAACGAGCAATCAGCAAATTAGTTGTGCAGGACCTGCCTTGGCGAAATCCGTGCTGCTCCGGAACGAGGATGTTGTTTTTCTCCAGGTACTCCATGAGGGCCTCGGCTACAATGGACTCCATGATCTTGGAGATTACCGGAAGAAGGGTAATCGGACGATAATTAGTTGGATCTGCACGGCTACCATTTTTGTGGATTGGAGTGATGATCCCGTGCTTCCACATCGTTGGGACGTGCATCTCGTTAAGGCATCGCTGAAAGAGTGTCGCCAAAGGTTCAGCTAAGCTCGTGGCGGAAACTTTCAGCGCTTTCGGCCGAATGCCGTCCGCACCCGGGGAGCTAAATTCGCGCAACGACATCAACCGCTTCAATACAGCTGCAGTTGTGAAGGAAATGTGGTTAAGGCCTGATGGCGGAATAAGTTGCCTAGATATGGTGCAGGATGTTTGCACACACTGGAAAGTGCGGCCGAAGTGTTGTCCTAGGACGTTCGCCGCATCCTGTGCCGTATGTGCTAATCCGAAAGCTGTGCGCAGAGCCGGAATTCCGCGCTTAACGCGGCGAAGCTTATTTATGTGTCTGTATAGTAGCTTTGGGTTAACGCAGAACTTTGACACAAGATCTTGTTGGCTCTTTACCTTATCCTCCCTGACGAGTGTGACACAGTGGTTTCTTTGTGTAATATAGGTGTTCCAAGTATCCTCGCTCGGAGAGGCTATATGGGCGCGCCATGCCAGATCCCTCAATCCCATGCATTTCCGGGTCCTGCTTCTGAGAAACGACTTCGCCTTGTCGGGTCGGGGGATTTTGGTTTTAGATGCCAATGCTACGAGCGTGTTGAATTTGTTGACAAATTTCCCGCATGCCACTTCTGGGGACCACTCAGTTAAGAAGGACCAGCTCGTAGCACTAATGAGTTCTGCCAGGTTATCGTAGTTGGTTACGACGTAAGATTCCACGTTGCTTTCATTAGGATAATCTGCATAACACAAGTATTGGAACAATAGTGTCGCATGATCGCTGCGGCCCAAGGGAGTGGATGTGGTTACTACGTCAATCATCAGTTCCTCATTGGTGAAAACGAGGTCCAAGATGGCCGGTTTGTTTCCTGTCCTGAATCGCGTTGGGGATGTGACATGGTTGTACAGCGGTGATCCTGCAATTAGCTCTTGTAGATCGGCTTTGAATGGTTCACTCATGGTGGCTGGGGTTTCTAGGCCGTGCAGATTGAAGTCCCCTACCAGCAAAACATGACTGTATGACCGTTCCAGTAAATTCTTCAAAGCAGAAGACAGGGCCTTGTCCATTTCTAAAGTGGACATTGGTGGACGATATACGATGGCCAATAAGCATTTATCGCCGTGCTTTAGGTGTAGGCAGCACCATAAGGAGTCTACGGTTTGAATCCCAGGGTCGTTCATGAGCTCGATGAGAAGGTCTGAACGGTAGTAGAGAATTACACCGCCGCCCTTGGTGGGTCGATCGTTACGCAGTAGTGACATGCCAGGTAGTTCGATCTCAGCGTCACTAATCATGTCGTTCAGCCACGTCTCAGTTATCATGATGAGGTCCCAACACATTGAGCTATGACGAGATCGAAGTTCTGCCAATTTGCTTAGAAGCCCTTGGGCGTTTGTATAAAGGCAATTGAGAACTACGGATGTTAGAAGCGTGTTTGAACATACGTTGGTTTTCCGAGAATTTACGCCGACCCTTGTTGGGTCGGCTGAGGGACGTTTTTTTTGATGTGTCTCTTGCAAACTTCCCGGGGCCGTTACGGTGGGATGCCTACAGCGCCCTGAGTCGATCTGCAGCAGACTGTCTTTTCCTTCTTCATCGAACGGCTGGGGCGTTTCATTGTGTTCCGGTACAGAAATGCAGACAGCGGGGATCGCGACTACTTCTTGCTGGTTTCGTGTTCCCTTATCCATTGGTGGCCTGGTTCCAACCGCCTTCAGACGTATTTCTGATGGCAATTTGGTGCGGAACTTGTGCCAATTCCCGAGCACCGTTTCAACCATTTGTTTGGAGTAAAGCAAGACTTTAAGCACTCGTGGACCACTTCCTTTGTAGTTTGGCGATATGGGTAACCTCGATGTTGAGCTGGCAATTACGTCGTGGAGAGATAGTGCTTCGCGGATATACCGCCACTCTTCCAAGTCATGAGCTTTGACCTGCGACTCTTCCGGTGCCTGTGTTTCGGGGACACCATGGACAAAGATGGATCTTTCATCAGTTTGCTTGCGGTGTTCTCCAGGATTTTGTTTTCGTTGTCGACGCTCACTCCAAGGTATATCCGGGAATATGCGAACTCCGCATGATGAATCACGAAGACGGTGAGCTGACAAGAGGACTGTCTCTGCTTCGTTACCGGACTGCAATGTCACTTGAAGTAGTCTCGGCTCGCCATAGTGAAGTGAGTTGGGGTGGCGGATGATACGACATAAGCTAGCCTGTTTAGGCTGCATTCCAATTGCTCGGCATATGGATTCCCACTGTTTCATGTCGTCCAGTAGTCTATCTTTGATAGAGTTTGCCTTTGACTCAGGCACGTTAGAGCATATTATCTTCATCGAACTCTGCATCTTCTTGGAGTTCGTACATTTGGATACCGGCATGCCTCCTATTACCGGCGGCGTTGGGGGAAATCTTTTCGTGTACACATTGTTATTAGTGTCGCCTCTAACAACCTTCGGTGTGCTTGCAGACACGCTGGTTAAATTTGCCACGGGTGGACAATCAGCGACGATATTTGCATAGGTAGTCGGACTACCTGTGTTATTCGGTAAATCGGAATGCACTGGAGTATCATGAGCCACAGCCATATCACTCGGGAAAACCGAACTCTGCAACGTTGGATTCGCCGGGGTTGGCAGTCTTTCATAAACTCTCTGTTTGCAGCCTATCGTGAGTGGGGTTGCGGGATGTATGCTCTCTACTAAACAATCGTTTTGACTGGTTTGTGCCAGGTGTGGGCATACGGTTAGACAACGTGAGTCGAGTGCGGCACCAGCTGGTTGCGATCCACCCGCTGTTTCAGCTGTTGCTAGTCGCACAATTTGGGTTAGTTTGTCACATTTCTCTGTCAGTAGAGCAACGCACCTCACGAGCGGGTTGGCCATGCACTCAGCACAGAACCAAATGGAGTCTGATGTGCAAGGTCGTTCCTTCATTTTTGCCACACCTACGCACCGGGGATGAAAGCTCTTTTCACAGATATTACAAGTTATTGCAATCCGGATTGTTTTAGAGCACGATTTCAAAGCACAAATCACTTTCGTTTGCTGTTGCGTAGGCCGACGAGCACTTGTTTTCCTTATAGCTGTACTACGAACCATTGCCGAATTTTGCAGTTTCGTCGTGAATGGCCAATCGATGAGATCTTCACAATTAGCAAGAGATCCTCAATCAAAGTTGCACAAATAGAAAAATACATCCAAATCAAATGCCACTAAACCTGACCTCTTGCATTAACAGGGATGAATCACAGCTGGATATTGCGATCAATCGTTATATAACATGAGACTAGTTTTATTAAATCATGGAGGATGCATGCTTGAAGACTGACTATTTTACTACTTACGTGTTAACAGCTCACCTGCGTAGAGCTAACGTGGTGTAAGACGGCAGCTAACCAATTATAGTGACATACTGACTTGGAACGTGATTGTTTCAATGCTTCCATCCCAGTCATCGTGATTATCTTCTTGGTTTGCTTATAATGATACATAAGCAATCCACTAGTTTCTCCAAGCTGACGAAGCGTCTGTATAGAATTCAGAAGTTTGTTTGTAAAACATATCCGCCTGTGGTATATCTTTTCTTCCGAAATATTGAGTAAGCGGTCGGTAAAATTTGTTTCAGAATGTTGTAGCCTTATCTTTCTGTACGGCTATATTTTTCATAACACTGGACTGTAATTGCAGATAAAGCAACTTACACCAACAGTTCCAAATAAATAAATAATTAAACGTTTTATTCCTCAGCAGTGCGAGGCACAGACCAATTGGGTGGTCTTGTCAACCCGTACAGCGTGATCGCATAACATAGTTATTTATTCTTCTTTTGATCAATGGTTCCCAAATGAATTTTCGAATTGATTAGCAGTTTTGAAAAAGTAGGGAAAAAACTGCTAGCAATGATAAATGTAGATTTCACGGAAAGTTCAAGTAAAGTAATACGGTCATCCATGGAACTGTCCCCAGGTGACTTGCTTCCATGCAGGGTATTTCCACGATGGGTTTCACCCGTACTTCCCTGCTCCAATTGGCTCTGTGCCTGTGTGGCAAGATAGTAACTGGACCATCAGTACTAGGTAACGAATATCTTTCTTTTCTTAGGGCTGTTTTATGCAAACATTATAGGCTATGAAGCCTCAGCCCCTTCTGTCATGCGGATCAATCAAGTATGACACTTTTTTATTTTAAGCCAGCGAGTCAGTAGTAATATGATTTGCATGGATATACTTTTTATTTTGGAAGCTGTACTCCGTCACCACAAGAGACCAGCCCAGTCATGACCAACGGTGAAACAAAAAAGAAAATAAAGCATGAGGAATTTTAAAACATAAGGATGAATACAAACGCTTGCCGACAGGCCAGTCACAATTTGATGGAAAATTTTGGCGAGTGACGACGATGGTACAGAGATATCAGCTTGAAAGGTGTAGTGGATCTACGAACAAGTGCGTGAAAGGAAAAAACAAAATTGGTTAGACGGATTGATAGGAGTAAGATCGTACTCAAATATATACTCAAGAGTACAACTTTATATTGGTAATCTTATATTATTGAAACGAATAGATGATGTGATGACCTTCATATTTATCCAGGACCTTTCTCATAAAAGTCATCTAGAGTCACGTTTTGGCTTAGGTTTGACCAGATATTTGCAACAGTCAGGTGAATATTAATCATGCATCTGAATTGTGGATAGGTAGTGCAGTTTCTAACACTCGATGGAAGTTTGTTCCATATTAACGCATATTTTACGGAGAAAAAATTTGGACGGAGCCTTGTGCGAGACTTCGGTATTTTCACCGTGCGCTCGCTGTTTCTTATTTCATAGCGCCTACCAGGCTGAAACTCGATATGTGGCTGAGCAGTGAAGCTTAACCCGAATAGTAAGCGGTATAGAAGGCACATATTAAGTTTGAGTCTGCGTAGCCGTAAAGGCTCCAGATTTAGGGCCTCGCAACGCTCACCTACGTCATAGTATTAGACATGTTCATAAACCTCTTTGTGTATGATCGTCGAATGTTTTCCAGTGCTATGATGTCCACTTTTCTCAGATTACTATGCACTATCGTACAGTACTCAAGCTTCGGCCTAACAAAACTTTTAAAGGCTTGAAGCCTGGAATCCCTCAAAATAAGATTTCGACTTATATAAGCGATCACTTTTCTGGCAGAAGCCTTCAAGAATATAACATGCTCTAAAAAATTAAATGAGGCAGAATATCTTAGACCAAGGTCTCGGATTGCGCCACACACAGGAATAAGAGTATCGTTTAATATAAGGATGTTCAGAGAAGGGCCCCAGCCGTAGTACAATAGATTACTCTTGTCCGTGGCAAAGTGCAGCCTCCAGGAGTTACTCCAGAGCTCCAATGCGGACAAGGCAGACTGAATATAGGCCAAGTTAGGACTACATTGCCCAGGGGTTGAAAAATAGACGATTTTAACATAATCAGTGAAAAGGAATGCCTTCACGAAAGAGATTTCATCAAGGAGATCGTTGAAATAGCTTAAGAATAAAAGCGGGTCTAGCACGCTACCTTGGATCACTCCACTAGAGATTGTAGTGGCTTCAGATGTATAGTTACCGATTTTGACTACTTGCTTTCTACCCTCGAGGTAGGAAGACAACCAATCTAGAAGCGAATTTGTGATACCATAGGACATACGCTTCCGCAACAATAAATTGTGTGGGATACGGTCAAAAGCCTTTGGGATGTCAAGAAATGTTACGATGATGGCACTTCAGGCATCTCTTGCTCTAGTCACATAATCAAGGTAATCTAACTGACAGGTAGTGCACGACCTACCTTTCAAATAACCGGGCTGATGTTTACTGAGAAAGCTCATAGAACTCAAATATTCTATTATGCGTTCTTCAACTAACCTCTCCATGATTCTGGAGATAATAAATGTGTGGTGGATTGGGCGGTATTTTTACATCTTGCATGGATCCGCATTTGTGTCTTGGTAGTATAGGTATAGGATACTCCCCATTGAGCATGGAAAGTGTAAATACATTAAGCATAAACAAGGGGATGTCTGGACCTCCGTGTTTTACCAGTATTGGAGGAATATTGTCAGGGCCTGGTGAGCATGATGGTCGAACTAATCTGAGTTGGTGACATATGTCACTAAGTTTAAATTCAACAGTTTGGAGCGTATTTCTGCCTTTGTATATCAGCTTGAGCTGAGGATCTTGATTCGCATTAGTGCTATAAGTAGACATGAAGTAGTCATTGAAAATCGAACATATGATTGCACGATCGGTTATGACAGTTCCATCAGAGTTTCCAATAGAGTTTATACAACTTGATTTTCTATTCTGCCTACCATCCAAAACTTTTGAGATGCAGCCTACCACGTTAGCGCCCTTCAGTTCCATTACTTCCTCAGAGCATAGCATTTTGTTGTGGTCTTGGTATAACGCTGTAAGCAATCTGGTGTGGAGCATCAGCAGAGTAAAACCATTTGTCTTCCTACATTTATCCTTTTTTGAAGTTTAGTGGCTACCTTTTTAAAATGCCTGCAGGTGCATCAGTCCTTTTCAACTTCTTGGTAGGTTCTGGAGCCACAGCTACAACACAAAGCTGAATGCGGTGGTAGAATTCATTACAGGCAATTTGTACATTCTGTGCTAAGAAGATTGGACCTCAATATGAAGACCTTATAAGATCCGAGAAAATTGACCAATTCACAGAAGAGAATGGGCGGTAATTGATCACTGATTCTATCGGTTTAGAAAGAATTTGGAAAGAACAACCAACGATGTTATGATCACTACCCGGCAACTTGTCACTGATGTATGTGGACACATGCGAACATCCCATAGCAAATATTAGATCAAGATGGTTACCAAGCCGTGTAGGTTCTGTGACGTGCTGTACCCATCCCAGTCGACCAAGAGTAGACATAAAATGATTGTGCTTTTTGGTTTAGTATTAAGGGTCCATGGGATTTCGGGCTTATTAAAACATCCGCAATTTATAACAACGCGCAGTGTTAACCTCAAATAGTTTTGTGGATGTTTAACTAATCGAGTACATCGAGTTTATTTATTGTCCCATGTAGACTTTCAGAAATTTCAGTTGCCATGACAGGCACTTCTTCATAAACTTTTACCTTGGTGCGTTGTGTAATTTTCTAATTAAATAGCAAGCGTACTAAAATTAAAGCATTCAGTTCCCATCACCGATTTGAAAAACACAGAATAAGACAAAGGCTGGTCGATGTTTGCATCCCGTATTATTTCAGTACCATTAACAATAGCCGATATGCATAGATCTATCTAACAGTGGGTACAACCAAACAAACCAGAGGTACAAAACAAATGACAGAAGTTCAGACCTATGTCTATGGCAGATTTATGCTAAAAACTCTAAACACATAGGTTTGGATTTGTCAGGTTTGTAGCAACGGCCACAGCAAACCTGAAAAAAGCAGTGAAGGTTGTGACGTTGAAAGCTGAATCTAGCTCTACTTTGTAACACAAACCGACAGGGATTTCCCTGCCGATCAAGTCAGTGGCGTAGGTGATCACGGAATTTGTGGGTGGTAGGAAATCGGAGCAATATCACACTGACCCCATCTCGACACATGCTGTTTTCTTCAGTAAATCAGAGTTCCATCAGATCTCCCAGCATAACTGTCGCCGCAGTCACAAAGAAAATGGTATGCACAGTGTGAGTTGGCCACGACAGAGTGAGCTTCGTTCGTTAAAGGTATTGGCAAATTTCGCGTTCGGTTGATGATGACAACATGTGCAGCATATTACCTTTTTCGCGATGTCGAGGGTATATGCATAGTTGACTTCCGCGTAGTTAAATCACGGTTGAAAATTAAATCGGTATACAAATTCTTGGCTTTCGTGTACACCAAGTTCTTCAGGTCTCGCGGTTGACCGTGTTTCTTGATACATTTTAGGTGTAGCTCAACATTAGTGTTGCTTTACCTCAGATTATCTCACCGTTTTTAAATTCGGCGGAGCAAAATCGTCTGGCACGAGTGTCGCAAGTGTCTGTTTTTACCGAACTGGTGTGAATCTGGTGAAGTGAAAGTACGTGCCGGAACAAAGTGGTAATCTGTGACCGACTTCTTAAGTAGTCCATCGTCTCTACAACTGACGAGGATGCCCAGATATGTCAGACAATTGTGCAATTCTAATTTGTGTATTATCCGTAACTTAGGTTGCGCGCCGTTGAGGCGCTTTACCAAACAAGCAAGCTGCCACTTCGAAGAAAAAAGAACTACAATATCATAAAACTCGAGTATGCTTTAGGGTTTATGGCACTTTCCGTACAAAAGCTCCTTTCTGTCGTCAGCAGGAAGAAATCAGCGAGGACAGGACATAATGGACTATCCATTGCTGTAGAACGAATTTGCAACCGCTTAAGTCTCACCTCTGTCGAGTATCTACTACTACGTTGGTCAGTCTCACCGCCCGGCATGGAGCTTTCGTGTACCTGTCCCCTTGTCCATCTTCTCTTTCCAATCTACGTACCATGACTCCCTTACTGGGTGACTCAATGTCCCGTTTCCAGTTCACCTTTAGGTCCTTCCTGCTTTTCACTCCCATGCACAAGTACCCCTACTGACATGAATTGATCCCATTGATTTGGTCGATTTATGTGACGCTTACAGTTTGTACATCTAGTGTGTCAGCTTGGCCTTATCCTGTCTTTAATGGTGGACACATACCTTTGGCTCACTTTGTTCTTGCCATAAACCCTGTGTCTCTCCGATTCCATTGTTCGTTTCGCACGCCTAAACGCGCTAGTCGCTCATGGATTTGAGTGCAAATTGTTGACATACTTTTGCGATTGGAACTCCTTAAGTTAATGTCTACTTTAATACGATGAATCTGTACAAATAGTACCGTTATCGCAGTTCCGGACTTGGTCTTTTGTTAAATATTCCGGGGGAATACGCGTGGCTTAACTTTGAAATGCTATGTAGCTTTACAATTGCTAGCAGTCAATTTACCAATACCACGTGAGGAGACAATATGAAATACACGCAACAGCCTGCGTTCGTTATGTTTCCCTGATTATTGAAGAGTGAAACTGTTATCCGTTTGAAGACACGTTTTACACACAGGGAACTGGATCTCCCCTTTCAAGTCCCAACGTTTTGCAATAACATAAATGATAAAGAATCGACTAATTGTAGACATACTAGCGTAGATGAATACAATTTTCTTCGAAACAGATGCAACACACGAAATGGATGGAACTACAGACTTGTTTCTTGAGGATAGGACATCTAAATTATCTTATTTTGTGGACAGCTGGACACCTTTGTGAACGGCTCAATATGTGCGATTAGTTTGACTAGCCACAAGTCATATAAATATTGCTACTGCAAATGGCGTTGGATGCTTAGCAAGAAGCGAAATATGAAAGAGGAATATGCCCCATAACTTCTCATCATTTCTGTCAAGGTAGAGGTTTCCTAAACTTATTATATATTTGTGCATGACAAAGTCTAAAGTATTACTAATTGATGTTTAAACAAATAACTACTGTTTCGCACTAACGGCCGAATGAGGCCCTGTTGTTCCAACAATATATTTATGTTCAACTCACCCTCACCCGAAATATAGTCGTCTAGGAACTAATTACTTTCGGCGGACCGGGACACATTGCACCAAACCTGAGGCAGATATGTAATTCGAACAAAGCATTTGTCTTCGTCCACAGCGACTGTTATCGGCCTTGTACATCTTGGCTCGCTGTGGGTGGTGCAACTTAAAATCACTGTTAAGGTGCCGAAAAGCAACTGTCATTCACCGGTTCGTTGTCTGTACGTTTGTCAATTTGAAGCATTCTAGGAATCATAATCTAAACAGTGTTGATCTAAACTTTTACAAATGATATTTTTTCTTTCATCATGCTTACAAATTTCTGCAAGGTGCCGTGATTTGCATTGCACATTTAGTTGCTTCATTGCTAGACAACGGGATCAGATTCACGTAAACCTGCAGTCTGGAATGTGGCTGTGCTTTTGTTTCGCAAAACTTCCTCACTTGGAGAAGTGTACTGTTGCTTGGATTCCACTTTCATTAGCCTTTCTACTGATGGATTCTTTTCCCCAAATATGTCTAGCTGACAGCTTAGCGGTGTGAACTCTTAATGCATGCTGTAAAATCTAGAGCTCAAAGAACAATAATATGGCTCCTTCGTTTTTTATTTAACAAACATTCCTCCCTAGAAAATCATCTACTTAAATAGACAAAGGACTTGACCGCGTGCTCCAAACAATCGATGCGACCTGATAATTAAAGTCAAAGGCTACTCTGTAGTTCACTGTGTTGAGCCTGCCTTCTGATCCCTTAACTTGCAACGGCGCACGCTTCAAGTAACAAAAAACGGTCAGACAGAAAAATATCACATAATGTCATGAAAATTATGTGTACAATGAGACTTGCGAGCCTCAACATAGGTGAAGTAAGTATATGTCCAAATCCAGTTGAGTTGTCTTGGAAATGCACTCATCATATTGGGACTCGTCCGTGGCGCCCACTATTCGGGTGCCGCAGAATCAAACACATGACTCAATCGTCTGTGATAGATGTAACCAATAAAGGGTGACGGTATCGAAATAGAATAACGAATTATTAAATCTGATATAGCGTGGCTTACTCTCGGGCTTCATACGTCTTCTACTCGTGCAGAAGATAGTGATACTTCAGAGCTAGACCTCTATGCGTACGGCTCGTAATCTAGGAGCATTTAAGCCTTTAAAGCGATTACGGATTATTTGTTATTAGTAAGATGTATTGTGCTTTTTGAAGAAGCTTCGCAATCTATGCAACTCGTTACCAGCTGGGCTCAATTTGGAGCATTGCATAGAACAACTATAATTGCGCATTGTGTATTTGTCGTACTACGGAATGGATCGTTAGAAACGCCAACCTTTTAGCAGGTACAATCTAAAGGATCATGCAGCATAGACTTTCGACGCCGCTTCAATTTTGAGGCTTCGTGAGCTCCACTTCTGTTCTAAGGCAATGCAACAGCAAAACAGGGATTCCATTGTAACTGAAATGGAAGATATCTGATACTGTTTCTATTACTGTGCACAAATACTCTATGGTTGACCTAACTAAATATCAGACGCACTAAACCTAGTGTGCTAATAATCTTCACATACAAGTCGTGCGTGAAAGACATCGTTAAGCACAGACAAGCTACATCTCAGACAGCCACAGGTAGTTCCAGTCAGCGCCTAGCTTTGCGGTCCTTTCTGATTGGTCTGTATTTGTCCCATTTTATACAGCATGATACAGAAATCTTTTGCTCGTGGTTCAGTCAGTCTGCAGAGAGAGGCGCGTCAACATCACTGCATCAGTATACAGATGTTGAAAGCAATTATTTTGTGCCTCATAAGCGGTTTGCTCGGTGTCAGTTGCAGTGAGTTTATACATATATTCGGATAAGTCTAATACAGTCGGCCTTAACCACGTTCCGTAGCTCACTAGCATTAGGCGTTGCACATAAATTTGCTTTCAGTGTAAAAGAGGGAAGCACAGATTATACGCGTTTGGCTTTAATAGACATATTATGATTATGGTTACTTATCTAATTGGAAGTGGTTTGCTACCAACACATACTACACTATTCCACCAGCTCAGTTGCTGCCCCTAATACTATTTCACTTGTAACTGATTCTAAACGTTTTTGCGTTACATTTTGTCATTTGAAACGATAATTAGTCGCCAACTCATGAGTCATTTTTCCTGATTTATTTGTATTCTTACATGCAGATGCAAAAACCCCTACTTCGGAAAGTCAGCACCTCACGTGAAAGGAATTAATGATTATTTTTCGTTTTACGCGGCCGTTTTACATTAAAACTTCTAGACTGCTTGGTTCAATTTGGTAGTTTTCTTACTTTTTCAATTATTTCCCTATATTTAACTACAAAGCAGATAAACAACTGTGCGCCTACATTAACTGCAAGTTATTCTGGTTATAACCCAACTGTTGTGGTGTACAGTAGCATAATGTATATTAGTATGCGTATATATATATAAATATATAAATTATGCACTTATATGTTTATATTTGCGTCTACAAATGAATTTTTAGCTATTCGTGTTTCTCTGTATCTACGTGAGCTTGACGATATCTTATCTATCTTTCAAGCGTTCTTCTCTGTTACGGTTGCCAAGAACCCGATTCCCAGAAGTAAATTTTTGTCTCAAGGTTCCGGAATAAATATGACTGGACCATGTGCTTTGCAAGTTAGTATTTTGAATAAGCATATTAATTTATGCATTTTTCGTGACCACTTTGTTTTCAGTAGTTGTTTTGATACACTCGCATAATCTTATTGTCATTTCTAATGCTTTAATGATTTTGTTAGTGCAATCAAGTAAAACGTAATCCTTAATATACCCATTGTAATCACCTGGACTTTATCGCAGTGTCTTCATTTGCTATGCAACACTATGACATTATCATTCCCATATGGTACGGTTGTCTCGTTCAGCGTTCAGCTTTCAATATATCTTCGGGGGAACCTTGTGAACTACATAAATGGTTTTATCACTCCAAATCGTGGGAGCTGACATGCGTGTGCAAAGAGAATCGTTCGACCGAAACAAACGGAACGTTGTTGCAAAGATCGGATGGTTCAAGAGCTATTCCTTCGATTTCTGCAAACTATTTTAAGGAAGGTGAGTTAAAAGTGTATAGTTATGTAACACCTTTTCTGTTCTATCTCTCGAACACCATCGTCTAGGCAAAAGAAACGCACTTAATAGCTTCCATTTGCACAGCAGACAATTTGATACACCGCTGAGTTTGTTCAGTAAAATAGAACTATTGGCGCTTGTTTTCATTGTGTAACAAATTACTTTTACTTTTAGATCAAGTGATCCAGCAAGGGCAGTACGGTGAGTGCAAAAAGTACTAAGTAACTTTTATACAGTCGGATTATGAGTAGTTACGCTAAATAGCTCGGCACATCCATGCCGTTCGTTTGATTTATCTTAAGTGCGCATGTTTAAATAGCCATAAGAAATTGCTTCATTTTTTCCAGCACAGCACCCATTTGCACAGCTACTGTTTGGAACTAGGACGACGGTAGCCCAAACAAGTCACCGACCATTGTATATTTAGTTTCCCATGAAATTTCGGTCAGCATGTAACTAGCAGATGCATTAGATTCATACAACAACTAACTAATTCCCCACTTTATAACAATCCATTAATTTGTACACCGGACATTTGTGTACTGTGTGCTGAAGAATGGTCAAAATGCTAAGTTACATATACCTAGTAGTGACGTGGGTACACAGCTCAGAATGTCTTGAACAGAGATATTAAAGCATGTTCATTAAATTTACGCTGACACACGTTCACTGCTACGAAATGTTTCCGAACGTCGAATTGTATCGTAACTCTTAAGCTGATTGAGTAAGGTTACACGCATTGTATTCATCGGGAAACTCGCTCGTGGAAGCATGTTACAGTAAAACGCGCCATGTTTTATGTTCACGAGTATCCTTACAGTACTTTGGTTGATGGATTTAAGTCTTGGCTTAATACTTTTGCATGACGTCATCAGGTAGAGATAGCCTGCATCAGTTGAACGCATTGAGCACGAATGACGTAAGTCTGGGACTTCGTCCAGTACCCACAGTCGGTCAAATCATTTAAATATTGCAGTAGGTGGGTCGGTTTTCGTCTCTCCTCCTAGTCTCCTTGTTTTTCGCAGCATTTCAACTGAAAATTCAAGCAAACTCGAATCCAGAAGAAATCGTGGACAACCTTGTAAGTGCAGCTATACCATATTTTAAAGATTAACAAAATAGTCAAATAAGCTAACCTTAGAGCTATACCAATTTTGTCTACCGAACGTTGGGAAAGCAGATTTATTTTCAATAACGCTTTAGATATTTGCACCACTCGACTTTTTTGCCTGTTGTCACAGACATGTTGCAATGTAGGAATGCATGACCTTGACACTGCCCAGTATTTCTGTGGAATTTGTTGCGCCGGTTTTCTACTTAAGATTATTGTACATTTGACAAATCGTTTTGCCTCACCGCGTGCTAATTCACCAATACGGATTACACTGATTTACTAATGCCCGTTACCATATATTTGATACAGTTCTCCGATGTGGCCAAAAGGAACGGTGCACTGGTGTTCACGAGATGCTATCTAATACCAGGCGGTCGCAATTCATATCGTTGCACTACAGTATACTACAACAAGTACGGCGTCACTTGGGAATTTCCTGAAAATTGGAGTGGTCCAACGCGGTTTCTCAAAAATATTGCTTATGATTGGGGCAAACTTAACTTTGAAATCGTTGGACTATATTGGCCAAGGCCGTTGAGTAAGTATTTGCTCTTACTTAACTCGCTTTGTTTCACCGATGCTAAGCCCAACTAAAATTTGTCCTCTGCATTCAAAGATTTACTGCCGCTTAAACACAAATGCGGCATGAAGGGAAAATAAGCTCACGACACAACAGAAAAATATTTAACGAGCGCTGGTTTGCAGTCTACCATCTCCTCCTGCCGAGGTCAAAGGAGGTAGAAAAGCGTCACGTTGTGCAGTGCTTTGGAGTGAGCAAACCGAGTACACTCTGCATCATTAACTATAGTCTCGGTGATCAAATTGACCAAGGTTCACTTAAATGTGAAGCTCTATTTACAATAAGATTGCGTGCACAATCCATGCACAAACAAGTAATACGGATTGATCCTGCAGTCACTCCGACCCTATGCGATAGTCTTAGCCCCACCAATTTCCAAAGAACATACTAAACGATTGAGTACAACCACCTCAACGGAGTGTAACAATAGTATGCCAACAAACAATTATTAATACAAATAATTTTTCTTTCTCAAAATGATAAACATTTAGCGATTAAGTTCCGCATGCTTCTTCCTTCGTTTAACAGCGAATGATCCCAAAGCGCTATGTGAGTTGCAATATTTCTGTTGTCCACTGAAGTAATTTTATTTGATAACGACTGAGATTGTTTCTAACTCATTCATTTGCACCTTAGGACTGTAGGAATATGAATATTTCAATTCATGTCTTGAAGGATAAATTGCTACAATTAACTACCCATTTCGCATTTAACTAATTCTTCGCTGTTGTATTCGACTGAATATTATTCGGCATTGTATGTGACCCTTTACTTTTGTTCCAAAGATGTGGACGTGATTATGTTAGTCGAGCAGAGATCAACCGACGTCTGCAAGAAGTTTTTCGAAAAAGCAAGTCCTTGTTTGAATAAATATACAAAAGGATAAATTCAATGTATGGTACAATACGTTTGGCAAGTAAACTAAACGGAATTATCCACTACAACGTATTAAACATCAAATATATGAAGTTTAATTGTTGGTGGAAGAAAACGTGTATTCTGTTTGAGCTTCTAAACTGCTAGGAGTCTGAAAGATTTATTCCGGATTGCAGTGTATGTGTAGAACTTGCTTTCTGATATTTTTTAAGCATATGACATCAGTTGAATGTGACTGTATAGAATTAAATTGATGTTGCAAATCGATCCGAATCACTTACCTTCTGTACAACTTACTGGTAGTGAATCATAACTGGATTTTATTGATAGGAATAATAGAATGATTTCCCTTGACCGTTTGTGTGCTCGTAATCAGACTCATGGTTTGAGTGCACCGGTTAAATCAAGTTTGCTTCTTACTTGATTTGAAAGATTGGTTAAGTCTGTTCAATTTGCAATGGAGTCTGCCCATTTAGATTTAAGAAAGCCGGATGAACTTTGACTTACATGACGGCTACCGCCTGCTGACAGTGTTGTTTAAAACTGCGAAAGACATTTTGCCTAATGGTAGTTTGTACACTATTGCTGCTGACATTTGGTAAAACCGAGGGCTCTCATGTCACAATTTTGGTTTAAATGTGATGTCAATTGTTAACACTTTGAATAATATGTTATGCTAATGCTTTTTAACCTGGTAATTAATTATCACCTGAAATAAACTCACGATTTGGACATGCAGAAATGTGCGGTTCCATACCGATAAGTGAATCACAATGGCTCTATTGCCCGTTTTCGGTAGAATCAAGCTGGCTATTTAAAAACGTCACGCAGCTGGGTTCAGCAATATTTATACACTTTCCCCTTTGTGATCAAGCATTTAACTTTCAGGCATCGCATGACGTATGTAAGCGGATGAAGAGAATACAAGAACTGTACTGAATTCAGAATATTCCACAGAAATATTAGTTGTTCTTGCTTGGTTAAGATTTTTGAAGGGAAGTAGCTGTATGACATCTCATCATGCGCCAACTGATGCTCAACAGATGATGCCATGTTTGACATAGACTTATTGCTTTCACACAACAATTCACACAAGGCGTGAATAACGTACTACTGATATGGTTGATTTTTGCCCTGGCCCGTAATCATAGGTTAATCAAAGGAAGTACAACTAAAATGCCTTTAGTAAGCACGATGTTATCGCGGAAAGCGAGATTAGGTCATTACAGACCAAACGCTACTTGCTTTGTAATTTCATCTATGCAGACGGCGGATAGAAGTTTTCAAGTGAGTAATTTACTTGGCAAATTGAATTAAGAAGTTTAGCGGAATAGTAAAATTTGTTAAAGTTGATAAATATGTACGTGTATCAAAAGCCAACATATGTATCCCTGAATAAATTATTCATGTAGGCACGAAGTATTTCAATCAATCGATTTAATTGATATGCGGCTTTTATTGCAGCAAACAACAATATGCCATCTGGAGTTTCTTGAGGAGGCTGTTCTAAACAGTCCATACTTCGTAGCGAGGATAAATTTGCTGGCGCCAGTGGAACGAAACGCAACATGGACGCCGGAAATGGTAGCCCTGTCGCTAGCCAACAGGTTGAAGTGGCTTGGGCACAGCTGCAGGTTTCCTGTACAAATACGGCAAGAAATAGCTTCTTATGGTAAGCACACACAACATGTTTAATATCTTCCTGTACAATATTGCGCACAAGTGATTTGAAAAGCTGTCAACGCCTTTGAAAACGTTGCTTCTTAACTTGCTAATATGTATTCAAAATGAACAAAATACCACAAGGTACACTTGTCTTGGAACATTTTGTAACTAAGCTGCATACGGTTTAGTTAGTTTGTACAAAACAAATTGATAAGTCTGCTTATTTTGCCATAATTATTCTGAGGTTATTGAGGATGCTTCCAATCCAGGCCGTATTCACATGCCAAGGATTGAAATGAATAAAGTTTATTCGATCGATATTTGCTAGTACGACGAATCCTTCTGCTCCGGCATTATTTGAAGCAGTGAATACTGGTGGCTTGCACCAGCATCTTAAAACACTAAGAAATGGTCATGTATTACGACAGAACAAAACAGCTATCTGGCGCTTTTCCGATTATGCAAATATCTACATCGGTTGGAATTTGCTGGAAATACCGGAAGTTGTTTCTATCGAAAACTCATTATTCAATTAAGTTTATACTTATGTAGGTCAGAAACGCATATTCGATTGGGTAACGAAGCAAACTACGTTCTCTTAAATTTGATGCTTTCGTGCGCTTAACAGTAATAGTTGACATCCATTTTAATGCGTTCATTTATGTCAAATAATCTGACTACGCAATGCAAAATTCAAGTGTCTAGTAATGTGCTGTACAAGAACGAGGTTTAGTTACTGATTTGTCATCCCGCGTCTATTAGAATAATTGGATACGTTAAAAACTTTGCAGCTGATCAACACTCCATTGACATTAGAATGCCTACAATTATGACTGTACATGGACTGCAAAGAATGCTAACTGAATGGACAGGACTTATTCGGACCAGAAACCATCAGTGAATCCTTGTGCGTCATAACAGAAGTGAAGGCATAGTACCTAAAGTTAGTGTGTCTCAGCCGATAGAAATTTAATATAAGATAAAGCAGAGTTTAGATCCTCCACAGTGAACATCAATTTAATTATTTGAAGAAAGTAGCATTAACTTTGCAATGATTCGGAATACCTGTAGCTTGGGTTGGTAGTTACCGTTTTGATTCGTTCTCCGAGCTGAATAATTTAATGTCAAACGTTTCACCACTTCCCTCAGTGGCATCTTCAGTGTACAGATCCGTAGGGGAAATCTCACAGAAAATATCGTTGGGACGTAGCGTTTGAAATTACCATCGTCGATCTGTGTCCCGTGACCTCTGTTTGTTCAATACTTAGCCGTCCAGCTTCACGTTTTCTCAGCTGTAGGTACACGGGATCGAGATCAATGCGGAGATTCAGGGAATTCTCCGTAGAGAACCATGCTTCGAGGAATTCCCTTCCTATTCTTGTCCCTCCGTGCGCCAGAATTTCTGTTTTCTCCCAGTTAACATTACGTATTTCCTCATCGAGGTGTGCTGAGATCTGTGACGATACATGATGATATTGACACGCACGTTTGTGCACTTTTATTCTTGTGGATAATTTTCTCCCCGTTTGACCTACATAGTTTTTGTCACAGTTCTCGCATTTTATCCTGTAGATGACATTTTGGTGTTCTTGTGCCTCCAGTCTTTCTATGAATTACTATGAATTTTCCTTCAAACAATTTCTTGATGCTCTGGCCACCGCAGAGGATAATAAACGGTGCCCTATCTGCTGCATCGAGCAGGGTGGATAAGGGTTTGGATGCTACTGCTCAAGCTTTCCCGTCTTCTTATTCCCCATCTTACGCTTTTTTACTCTTACCATCCCATTCCAACTTCACTTATATCCCCCCAGTTTTCAACCCCCCGATTCTTGGCCCTCCCCCAACATGCTTTGCTAGGCATTTACGTTCTAATTTCAACTCACACGTGAACGCGGAGCGTCACTCCTCTCCTGTCGACAAGCCCATGTCCAACCAAGCGGTCCAATCCAGTTCATCGGCTTCCATTTGGAGCCCTCGATCCTCCTTCAGATTGGCATGCCTCAATGTACGCACACTGCTACAAATCGGTCAACAGGCAGCACTTGCCCGAACATTAGAGACCCTCTCGATCGATATCTGCTGCTTATCAGAGACTCGCCTGCAAGACTCGGGCACTGTGCTCACTCTGCGATCCCCTTCAGGAGACGCAAGCAGTATTTTCTCCTTGCGCCTATCCGGAGACGATGCAGCTTCGAGCACCGGTCAAGCCGGTGTTGGTATTGCCCTGAGTCCCCGGGCTGAAGCTGCTCTGGTTGATTGGATTCCAATCAGTAGCCGGATGTGTGCGGTCCGATTGGCTGGCTCGTTTAAAGCTTCGAAGTCGCGCGGGACTAATAGATGTCTATTCATCATCGCTGCCTATGCGCCCACAAACTGTACCGATGATTCGGTACAGAACGACTCCTACCGCCAACTGACCCAGCTCCTTCGCCACAGAAGAAGCACGGACATTGTTGTGCTGGCGGGGGATATGAACGCACAAGTTGGAAAGTTGTCCACTGATGAAATGCATCTGGGCGGTCAACACGGTGTAGGCTTCCATAATGATAACGGTGAGCGGTTACTTCATTTGTTTGAAGATGCTCGCTTAATTCTTGCGAGCACTAATTTCCGACACAGCACCCGCCGAAGGGTGACTTGGCGCCCACCAACCTCGAACCAGCCTTGCAAGCAGATCGATCTGTTGTGACGCCCAGTACGCCTTCACCCCACGACCGCAAGAAGAAGTCCAAGATGAGCCGGGATGAACAGATTCTTTATTACAGCACAGCACCAGTTATATAGCTTTACAACAAGGGCGAAGCCAAGCTACTAAATGCATGAGATCCAACAGGCATGGAGAAAACACAAAATGGAACAAGCAAATGAGAATCGCGAAAATTACGAGCCAATGAAGTGCGGCAAGGAAAATAGTGTCTGCGGAGTTGATCCCTGGGGGTAACCTTCTGGTGAGTGACCATTAAAAACGACGAGTGGCGTCCAATCAGTGTGGAGAATTGATGCGTTTAAACAAATGCCAGAACAGTTGATAGTGCGAATGATACACACCAGGAAAATACAACAGGTATAATAAATATGTGTCGGCTGAATAATACATCCACGTGAAAAAGCTAAGGAACGCTGAGCAAAAGAAACCAATCAAAATGTTCACAGAATGAGACGGCTGAAATGAGCTGTGAGCGATTGCGAATGAGGCTGAGGAAAGCGGCGTGTCCAAAATGTAGCAGAGAAGCAGGTAACTGCGCAAACAAAGAAATAGGCAACTAAAATAATTCATGAAACTGAGGGTTAAGTAGCCAGCCCCCTAACATCTCCCCCTTCTAAAAAGTTAGTTACCTGTACGGAACATAGCTTTTTCGACGCGGGTCCACTTGAAACGGCTGTACAAATTTTCTTGTTCGTTGGGGTCTGTTCCGACCTTCTTGTTCCGGGCATTCCCTTGGTTGAAATTCTCGGCGTGAAGAAGCACTTGGTTTACCATTGTCAAGCAACTCATTAACATCAAATCCGTTGGCATTCTGAACATCACCTTCCAGTGTACACCTCGGTTTCAGCTGATTTGCGTGACGTCTCCATACCTGCGCACCAACTTGAACATCGTACATCACCCGCCCCCGACGTCGCACGATGCGTCCTGGTATCCAGCTGATCCGCCGTCCCTGAATAGCCGCTGCAGATACAAATTCGCCAACCCTGAACATCCTTCTCCGTGCTCCGTACCGCCTGTTGTATTGCTGCTCCATTGCTAAGTTCCTTGTTTGTGGGTGAGGACGCCTGGGTGTCAGCAAATCCAGTGTAGTTCTCAATCTGCGACTCATTAGGACTTCAGCTGGTGACTTCCCATCGGGTGCATTGGGATTGGGAGTTACTCGATAATTTAATAGGAACCGGTCCAGTCTTTCGTCCAACGTTCCCTCGCCTTTTGACTTCAAAAGTGCTCTTTTCAGGGTATCAACGAATCTTTCCGCGTGGCCATTTGACTGTGGATAATATGGTGATATCCTCACATGCTCGATTCCATTTTGTGCGCAAAACTCGGCGAATTGATAGGACGTAAACTGCGATCCGTTGTTGGAAATAACGGTTTTTGGTAGGCCATGCTGACTGAATACATGTCTCATTTCCGAGATCGTGCTGTTTGAGGACGTGGTTTTCATCCGGATCACTTCCGGCCACTTACTGTACGCGTCAACCATCACAAGAAATTCCACACCCTCGACTGGTCCTGCGAAATCAACATGTATGCGCGACCAGGGAGATCCTGGATTCGACCAAGATTGCAACGGCACACGCACCGGCAGTTTGGATGCACTGATGCATCTGGAACAGGATCGACCGATATCCTCAATTTGGCTGTCCATCATCGGCCAAAAGACGTAGCTGCGAGCGAGTGCCTTCATGCGGGCGATTCCTGGATGGCCCTTGTGCAGCTCTCTTAGTATGCGTTGTCTGAGCACTTCTGGAATGACTATGCGATCTGCGAAAAACAGACAGGAATCAACTTCCGACAATGCGCCTCGCCTTGTGAAGAACTGGGTCAAAGCTTCGTTCGGACACTTCTTTGGCCATCCACTTCTTGTATAGGTTAATACTTCTTGTAGCACAGCGTCCTGTTTAGTGGCTTGCGCAACCATTAAACCATTCACAGGCAAGTTACACACTGCGTCTTGTATCATGTAGCTGACGTCCGATTCGGCTGCAATGGATGCAATGACTGCGTCTTCTTGATCGCGTCTACTGGTATTGATCAGTCTGGATAGGGCGTCCGCTTGTCCAATAGAATCAGTGGACAAATACCGCATGCCAAAATCATACCCCAGGAGCAGAGTTGCCCAGCGCTGAAGTCGACTGGCTGTATATGTCGGAATGCCTTTCTTAGATCCAAAGATTGCCAAAAGCGGTTTGTGGTCAGTCACCAGCGTGAATCTTCTGCCATATATCATCTTGTGAAATCTCTGTACGGCAAAGATAATAGCCAACGCCTCCTTCTCAATTTGACTGTAGTTCTTTTCAGATGCGGTCAACGCTCGTGCCACATGTGCCACAGCCTTTTCGGACCCGTCTGGAAAGCGATGTGAGATGACAGCACCAATTCCATAACTCCAAGCATCCGTAGCCACGACAATCTCCTGCTTCGGATTGTAATGCGTAAGGAGCAAATCTGATTTCAGCAGAGATTTGAGTTTGTCAAAAGCTTCTTGACACTGTGCGGACCAGTTCCATTCAACATCTTTCATCAACAATTGGTTTAAAGGATGACGTAATCGATGCATGCAAGGTAGGAACTCACTATAATGACTAACCATCCCAAGGAATGAGCGCAAGTTACCGCTGGAGAGGCTGCATCCAGAACTCTCGTTTGATTTGGAGCACATGTGTGGACACCGATCATGCACTTGTATGTGCTGACATGCGGATGCGTTTTGGCGGACGCCCACGACGACTCTGTGAGCGTATTGACACCAGCCAACTGACAAAACCAACTGTTCTGAATGCGTATCGAAGTACGCCAACATGCGAGTTGAGCAAGCGCTCACAGGAGACAATTGATGGTCACTGGTCACATGTTCGCCAGACCTTACTAGCAGCAGGAAAATCCTCATGTGTTATGTCTAATAGACAACATAGACATTGGGTCTCTTCGCAGTCTCTGGAACTTATCGACGCTCGCCGGCAAATCCCGGCTGGAAGCGAGCACAATGAAACTCGCAAAGAGCTCCGGGCAAAACTCCGTGCTAGCCTGAAGAGAGACCGCGAATCTTGGTGTTCTCATCATGCGTCAGAAATGGAAGTGGCCGCTGCCCTTGGCAACCATCGTAAGTTATTCCGTCTGATACGGGACACGGGCAGCAGGAGACCTGGTGTTAGTGAAACTATACGTGACGAGAGTGGACAGCCTATCCACAATTTGTCAAAACGTCTGGAGCGTTGTGCAGAGCATTTTGAAAAGCAATTTAATCGGCAAGAATTGTTCGATTCGCCGGTCACTGATCGCCCCGCTCCGTGGGCTGTCCCTTTGGATCCACCCTCTCGCTCAGAAGTCGAACGTGAGATCGGACTGTTGAAGTTGAACAAAGCCGCGGGACCAGATGATCTTCCTCCAGCCCTCTTCAAATTTGGAGGCTCTGCTCTTGTTGATGCTTTGCATGAATTACTAGTGAAACTGTGGGAGCAGGAAACTGTCCCATCCGACTGGAGCTGCTCAGTTATTGTTCCCATCTTCAAAGGCGGCTCGCTCTCGGAATGCGGCAACCATATAGGAATCAGTCTGATCTCCATCGCCTCCAAATTACTCGCCTCCATAATTCTTCACAGACTGACTGGCGCTCGTGAAAGCCAGATTCGTGAGGAGCAAGCCGGGTTTCGTCGGGGTCGTGACTGCATCGACCACATCTTCACCTTGCGTCAGTTGTTGGAGCACCGTCACACATATTGGCGGCCTGCCGTAGTCGTGTTCCTCGACATCGATGGTGCCTTCGATTCGGTTGATCGATGTGCCCTTTGGAATTGTCTACTAAGGAAAGGTGTGCCCGAGAAATATGTAAATATTATCCAAGCATTTTACGCGTAGCGCGGGCAGAGTAAGGGCTTACAGCAGGTTGTCGCCGCCCTTCAATATCTCCAGCGGTGTGAGACAAGGATGCCCGCTGTCACCTTTCTTATTCAACTTCGCTATTGACGAAGTCATGGAGATTGCATTTACAGGACATGACTTGGATGGTGTGGAGCTACTCCCAGGAGAACGACTTCTTGACTTGGAGTAGGCAGACGACATTGCCCTCATCTGTGACAGCTCCCAGACGTGTCAAGCCGCGCTGGACAGATTAGCACTGGCTGTCAGTCGCTTCGGGTTTTGCTTTGCACCACCGAAGTGCAAAGCGTTCCTCCAGGATTGGCAGGGTTCGCCCTCTGTGCTGACCCTTGGTGGGGATCAGCTAGAAGTCGTTCAGAAATTCAATTACCTGGGAAGTTGTATCAGCGTCCTTGGAATCGAAGACGAGATCACGAACCGCATAGCGAAAGCTCGAAGTGCTTTTGCTAACCTTCGCCACCTATGGCGGCGGCGCGACATCACTCTCGCCCTGAAGGGTAGTGTGTACAATGCAGCGGTACGTTCGACCTTACTGTACGGTTGCGAAACCTGGCCCCTAGGATCGGCGGACATGAAGTGGCTACTTACGTTCGACCATCGGTGCCTTCGCAGTTTGGCTCACATCTGGTGGGAACACCGCGTGAGTAACGAGCGTGTTCGACGCCTTGTTTACGGCCCAGGAAATCGGAATGAACCGCTCAGCACCGTCATTTCACTCACCAGGCTACGATGGCTGGGGCACGTGTTGCGCATACCAGCCCACCGACTCCCTCGACGTGCGTTGTTTGCTCACCGGGGATGTGGGTGGAAGAAGAGGAGAGGGGGCCAAGCGATGACTTGGTCCAGAAAAATGAAGGCCCTCTCTTCGGAGCTAACCTCAGTTGTAGCTTCACAGCTCCCTGGTTGGGGTCCAAAAGACGGTGAACACGTTTGGCTGGATACACTTGCTGATATGGCAAGGAGCCGACCTCAGTGGCGTTCCTGCTGTGAGTTTCTCTGTCCCTCCCCATCCCTTTAGCCTCCCCTCCATCTAAGATCTTATTTCGTAATGTAAAACGTACTTAAATTTTTGTTTTTGCCTAGTAGCCGGCTAGTAGCTTACCGGAACGATGCGCATCGGTTGCTGGTAGCTCAGCTGGCATTCAACTGTCGTATTTATTTTTCCTTTATGTATTGTATGTATGTATGTATTTCCTTTATGTGTTGCGGTACAATAGCGGAGGTGTTTTACCACCTCTAGCTGACATGTATAATGATGATGATGATGATGATGAGTCTTTCGTTAGGTCTAGATAATATTCTTTTCAAAGTCCCAGTTGGTATGTGAGCTATCGTCAGATTGTGTGGTTTGAGGAGTCTGGTTGTCTTTTCCGATATGTTTTTGATGTACGGCAAGGCGATGTATTTCGTCGTCGTTGGTGAAGGTGTGGTAGTTGTGCTCTTTCGGTTTAGGTGTCTTCAGATGAAACTGCGTGGGTAGCCGTTACGAATGAAAGGCATAAACAGATGTTCTTCTTCCTTACGTTTTGCCTCTGCAGTATTGCAATGCGATTCTATCCTACGAAACAGCTTACGTATACAGCTTATTTTGTGACACTTAGGGTGATTGCTGTTAAAGTTTAGGATTTGGTCGGTGTGTGTTGCTTTTCTGTAAACTGATGTCTGTAATTCGCCTTCTACCGTTCTGGTGACCAGCACGTCCAAAAAGGGTAGTTGGTTTTCCACGTCTTCTTCTATGGTGAAGCGAATGCCTTCCATTGCATTGTTAAGTAGGTCTTGTGCGGTCTGTAGCTGGTTGCGTTTGAGAATCACAAAGTTATCGTCAACGTATCGTACCCATAATTTCGGACTAAGGACTGGGAGTATATCCTCTTCCAACTTCTGCATGACGACTTCTGCAATCAGTCCAGATATGGGGGATCCCATTGGGACTCCTCTGACTTGCTCGTAGAACACTCCGTTGAATTTGAAGTAAGTAGTAAGACACAAGTCGAGTAGCTTGCATATGCTTTCAGTTTTTAGCCTCCCAGTCGTTTGTCCTCCATTATTCAGACGTTCTTTGATATTTTGTTTCGTTGTCTATAAGTTGATGGAGGTTAAAAGTGCGGTGACGTCAAAGGATACCATCACTTCTTCATGGTCTATCTTTATGCATTTGAGCTTTTCCAAAAACTGCTGAGCATTATTGATGGAGTATTGCGATCCGCTGGTTAGATGTTTGAGGCCGTTCCATAATTCTTTAGCCAGGTTGTAAGTTGGTGTACCTGGGAGTGATACTATTGGTCGTAGCGGCGCACCCTCTTTGTGTACTTTAGGAAGCTTGTAAAACTGCGATGTTTGGTTCACGAGCCTTCATTCTATCATACTCTCCCTTTGTGAGTTGACTTAAATCTTGAAGTTTCTTAAGTGTCTTATTCAATTTATATGTCAACCCTATTGTTGGATCGTTCTCCATGCGTCGATATGTTGTTGTGTCGGCTAGGAGCTGACTTGCCTTTTCAATATAATCAGTTTTGTCCATTAGGACAGTCATACGTCCCTTGTCCGCAGGCAAGATTACCATGGTTTCGTCGGCCTTCAAGGATTTCAGGGCACTCTTCTCTTGTTGTGAAAAGGGATTGTGTTGCTTGTTGCGTGCTAGCATCGGAACCACGGCATGTCTTATTTGTGTTTTGGTTTCTTCGTTAAGTCCATTAGACTGTAAGGTATTTTCGAATTCTGCTAGGAACTCCAGGGTTCCAGCATCCTTGAAGTTGTAGTTAAGTCCCTTGATGAGGACCTCTCGTTCAACGTCATCGAGATTCCGTTTGGACAGGTTCCTGACCCAACCATCGTTGACATCTGCGCACTTCAAGCTGGACAATTTGGACAACTTTTCTCGTAGGGCAGCCTGCTTTTTCACTTTTGCAATTGTTGCGTTGCGATCAATCACTTAGTCTAACTGTTCTGTCATTTGTTGGCCGACTGTTTTTAGGCATGTAGTTCGGTGTTCCTTAAGGCATCTTTCATATTTCTCGATCCGATTTGTGCATCTGGGATCATCATCCTCACCATACGTTTTCCAAACTGCCTTGCAACTGCCCACGCTTGCGGATGGTTTCTCGAAGGCTTGTAGTTTACAGTTCTGGGGAGAATGTCATTTCGTAGGCATTCATGGAGAAAGAATAACTGTTCTTGTGTGGAGGCTTTCCGGCAGGCAAAGTCTTCCCAACGGCGTGCAGATCGGAGCGTACAGCGCCCATGATTGCTTGCAATCATTCAGAATACCTGTAGCTCGGGTTGGTCCTTAGTCCGAAATTATGGGTACGATACGTTGACGATAACTTTGTGATTCTCAAACGCAACCAGCTACAGACCGCACAAGACCTACTTAACAATGCAATGGAAGGCATTCGCTTCACCATAGAAGAAGACGTGGAAAACCAACTACCCTTTTTGGACGTGCTGGTCACCAGAACGGTAGAAGGCGAATTACAGACATCAGTTTACAGAAAAGCAACACACACCGACCAAATCCTAAACTTTAACAGCAATCACCCTAAGTGTCACAAAATAAGCTGTATACGTAAGCTGTTTCGTAGGATAGAATCGCATTGCAATACTGCAGAGGCAAAACGTAAGGAAGAAGAACATCTGTTTATGCCTTTCATTCGTAACGGCTACCCACGCAGTTTCATCTGAAGACACCTAAACCGAAAGAGCACAACTACCACACCGTCACCAACGACAACGAAATACATCGCCTTGCCGTACATCAAAAACATATCGGAAAAGACAACCAGACTCCTCAAACCGCACAATCTGACGATAGCTCACATACCAACTGGGACTTTGAAAAGAATATTATCTAGACCTAAAGAAAGAATGGAAGCACAAGAACACCAAAATGTCATCTACAGGATAAAATGCGAGAACTGTGACAAAAACTATGTAGGTCAAACGGGGAGAAAATTATCCACAAGAATAACAGAGCACAAACGTGCGTGTCAATATCATCATGTATCGTCACAGATCTCAGCACACCTCGATGAGGAAGTACGTAATGTTAACTGGGAGAAAACAGAAATTCTGGCGCACGGAGGGACAAGAATAGGAAGGGAATTCCTCGAAGCATGGTTCTCTACGGAGAATTCCCTGAATCTCCGCATTGATCTCGATCCCGTGTACCTACAGCTGAGAAAACGTGAAGCTGGACGGCTAAGTATCGAACAAACAGAGGTCACGGGACACAGATCGACGATGGTAATTTCAACCGCTACGTCCCAACGACATTTTCTGTGAGATTTCCCCTACGGATCTGTACACTGAAGATGCCACTGAGGGAAGTGGTGAAACGTTTGACATTAAATTACTCAGCTCGGAGAACGAATCAAAACGTTAGCATTAACTTCTCTTTTGGAAAATAATCATTAACATCGTGCCTTTTTCCTACTTACATTTATCAATTACGCTCATGGCAAGTTCTTTTTGACGCAACATTCATTAGCTACATCTAGCCGAATACCATGGTTTGATCATGCCTTATCCACACCTGTTACTATGTACGATTTGCAAAGTGGAAATCTGCTGCTCTGTCATTGTAATACGCCGCAAGTTTTCAGATGCACAGGATGTGGGTATAAGAATTGTATCCGGCATACGCGCTGCCGCACCAGTGACGAGTATACCTACTTCTTAAGACGACAATATTTTCAAAACACATACGAGTTGAGGATGTCGCGGATAGGACATAGATTTTGTGCATTGTTTCGTGAGCACGCCCAACTATGTTTACAGCTTGCGGATAAAAGCCGGTGCTAACGAAATACCATAGCCTGTTTCACCACTATCCATTTAATGGTAAAAAACACTAAATATTTATAGATAATTATAATCATTCCAATGGATTGTTTAAAACGCTGGCGTCAATTCAGTTAGTTACATGTTCGTCGTCAGTCATGCTGAGCTTTGGTTAAAATCGCTTCCGGGCGAAATCTGACCGTTTTTGCCAGTTCATATACACAATGGCCAAAGGAATTTAAACGAGCATGTCTAGTCAGATTGGCACTGTCATTAACCTTGGGTGCCAGGACCGTATTTTGGCTGTTTAAAAAACTCTTACACCGTTTGGCAACTAGTTGGTGGACACATGTGACACTTGTTGAACTGAAATTCGTCAACATCCGTCTGTGCCGTTTTGCTTCAGTGCCCTCTGAAGTAGCCGCGCAAGGAGAAGACTTCGGTGAGTAAAGCTACAGTAAGCTTGGCTGAATCTGTTCGCAATTCACAGCGCAGCTACCATAATCGACCTCAAGTCAATCGAAGTCGAAATCATTCCTTCACTATGTTTAATCGCTTGCATACGATCCGACTGTATGTGGTATAACATTGTGTAGCTGACCACCAGTTCTATCTGCCTTGCGCATTTAATTCCCTCACGTTAAGCACCTGTATCACCTCTGTTCTACTTCGCCAGGATATAGGGTGACCTTCGCAACGTCAATACTTAGGCAACCACTCCCAACAGATTCGGCCCAAAAGGAATATTGCCGCATAGTAAGTGATTACATAGTTATGCACGCATTGTTAATATACAACCTGATTGGCATCCAATCGCTTAACTTACTTGTAAAGAAAACAATTTTATGTTCAATGAAAACGACTGAGAAGATGGCTCTTCTCATTTTTTCTCTTGCACACATGCAGATCATCGAAAGAGCGCCCGATTTTATACGGAATTGCCACCTTTTCAAGCTGCAACAATTCCATGGAATGGCTTATGTTTTAGTGCGCCGAACAAATGAGTCCTTCTGGGAAGTACAACGTCAACTTATGTTTAGATTGAATGCAAAAGACAGAGACGTTTGCGATTTCAACGTGGAATCCAATTGGGTACCCAAAGGTTATTAATAAGAAAATCGAAGTTTAATTTGAAATTGTATTTCTCGGACGCAATGGACTCAATGACAACTCGCAAGACCAAATGGAATCGCATGCTGTATTTTTAACTTTTTGCTTACACACTTGATAAATGCGAATTTGTTCACAGGAATAGAAATGTACGTGTTACGTATTCGTTGACAAATCTTAATGAATGCAAATATATCACAAACGACTTCACTTTCATCCGTGAATATACGTGTGCTGCAAAATGCTATTACATCTGCTAATATATGTTATAATTGCGGTTAATTGGGCATAAAGCCGTCAGAACAGAAACTTTCACTGATCCTAACAGTGCATTGACCTGATCTCAAGACCCATGAAACAGACAAGAAAGCCGACAGTAAAGTTTAAGGGAAGAGTGTGTGGAACCAAACAGGCGGCGGCCTGATGCCTATGATCCACAATAGACCATTGGGTGGGAATGAAATTCACGATCAGGTGTGTGGGACGACTTGGTACTTTTCAAGCACCGGATCACTTGATGAACAATACTTTGCGAAATTTTGCAATCAAACTGCAACTTTGGAAGTTCCATTTTGTGTTCAGATTTCTTAGAATTCTCCGTTCTTCTATGGCATAATATTTGTGAATACCTACTGAACGCTTGCGCGAACACAGGGACCATGAGCAGCTCTAGTTGCAAGTAATTCTTGACCACTACAATCTCTCGCATTCTGCGAAGATGGTTCTGTTCTCATCTGGATTTAAATGCCGATTCTTGCAAGCGAAACAAAGCAACGGTGAATTTATGACGTGCGATGACGCTAGTAACCGTTGAAATAAATACCGCACACGAAAAACATTTTGTTTAATGACTGCATTATCATCTACCTACTGTTGCTTTAGAATTTGTACATCCCCATTGGATAGTGCAAGGTAAGTTGGAACAAGGTTACACTAAGTTTGTAAACTGTATACATGTTACATCGGTGTTCTTCATCGAACGGTTGAAAATTCAATCCCGAATACAGACTGTTAGACAACAGAGGTGAAGATAACTAGGTGAATGGTCACAGCTAGCTTGCGATTTGAGTATGTCAGAGTAGCAGACGGTAATCTCGTGATCCCCTTTCTTCGGATGTAAGTTAGGACTTTGCGAACAACGCGTTCCTGTAGCCTAGCATCAAAGAGACAATAATGTGCATTTTCAGAGTTTGAGACGAAGCATCGAACAACGATATTTTGCGACGATTTTCAGTGGAGTAAAAGGCACATTAACCAGTTTAGTACTTACAAACCAGCATGATGGTCAATCTGTCACTGGCTCAGGCAATAGCTGTTTTCCGAGCCTTGAGGTTGGAGTTCGTGTTTTGTTCGCTTTTGTGAGTAAATGGATTGGGGGCCCTACATTATGCTTCACTTGAGGAGGACTGTGTAATGAGAGCGCTGCACTAACGTTTTGATGTAATCCTGCGGCAGAGTGACGGAATATCATGTATCGGAGGACATTCGTCAGAGTAGCACTGCATGGCGATCCGACACAGCTACACAGCACTATTATTATGGTCCATAATAAAATTGATTATTTTGTTGATGTTATACCGTCACACTAAAAGTGAAGTAAGGACTAGTCGGGTTTTGAACTTAGCATTGATGCACCAACATTTCCGCACAAAAATATGCATGTTCTTTTCAGGAGTTATCAAAGAGCTCTATTTGACGGCTGAATTGTTGAAGTAATTTTATTAGGGGGACTTAAACTTTCAGCCTGCTGATTTGCCAGCGCTTCTTACTGCATCTGTCAAACAACTGAACTGTTAGATGCTATTGCTAAGAAATGGTGGCCATTCGGTTAAAAAGCGATCATTGTTCACGTTGTTACAGTGCTCCAAACTTCAAGCGCTTTGGAAGTTCAAGTACATAGATAGCATGAACGGCGCCTTATGCGTAAAGTGCTCAGTCTATAACCGTTAATTCGATTGCACGTTCACCATTTTGTCAACAGACAGTAGATATCGTCCACGCGTGAGGAAATGGATGCTGCATTTTATTCTATGACCAAATAATGCCATCAGAAATACATATACAAACGATCACCAAATGGTGGCAAGAGGCAGGACATCACAGAATAAATTGGATAAGAACTAATGAAGTAGGACTGTATGTTGATTAAGCAACACTGCTTTAGAAACCAATTCGGCTTGCTTGTTAGTGTACTTTTAAAGTTAATCCATAAGTATGGTCACCATTTTTCCGAAAACGAATGGATGTATCGGTTTATTGCAATAATCATGCATTTCGGGTTGTTCAGAGCTCAAATAAGAGACAAATAAAAAATTTAACAACTTCTCTTGGAATAGGAAGATGAGCTAGTGATAAGTAACAAAATATGCGTGGTTGTGTTCGTAGTCCAATCGATATTTAAATGTGACTACTGTCAGTTTAGAAACGCCCGATTTAAAGAAAGAGTTCCGCGGTTGAAAACAATGAATATAGAAGAAACTTCTACAGCACTCCTGGCGGCTGTACTTTGCTTCTATATACAAGAAACGACCTCTAGGTTTTGCGTTACTGTTTAAGTGTAATAAAGAGGGACAAACATGATTTAGATTTGTTAAATAATGGATGCAATTACAGGTCGTCTCGTAGTACCGTTTGCTGAATACTCCCGATCGTTTCATTATTTGTCAATTATGAGATATAAGTCTGAAAGTGTGACTGGCTGCTTGCATGGAGGTCTATTTCAGCCATGGATGCCAGGCCTGCTTTAGGTAATAGACATTGGGGCAAACACGTGCACTGGGTATCTGTCGAAACATACTGATGCCCATTTGTCCGAACGCCTGTCAAAACAAACTGACGCGTTGATCACCAGATTTCGATGCCTGCAACGATTGTCTGGAACGATCCAGGTCACGCTTGACCAAAGCAACCAGATGAGGTTCGACGGAGGATCAGTGAAATACTTGCGTTCCGAGCGTTTCTGAGTACACACACTAGAGTCGTATGGTGAGCATCTTGCATTGGCGTACGCTGAATTGCTGTAAAAGTGGGATTTAGCGCTAATATACCATGTCTAGGTCACTTTGAACCACATTTTGACTGACATGCGCCTGAATCCTGCGCCATATGCTGATGTAATCGGAAAACAGCGGAACATTAGGAACAATTACTTGTGCAGGGTTAATATGTAATGATAAAATCAAACGTGGCCACAGAACTGAGCACTGAGGCACACGACGCGGAAGAGGATTAAAGTTTGAGAAGCAACTCCGGTGTCTGAAGACTAATTATCGTTGCAGAAGAAGTTGGTGATCCATCAAAATAGATGGTCAAATATACCGCAGTACTGGAGGTAAAGAAGTAGAATCGGACGATCTGGAATGTCGCACGTCTTCGACAAACCAAGTAGATGACGTATATGTCTTCTCCACTGTCCGCTGACTCCGTCCAACAACCACTTGCGGCAGTAAATGCGTTGGGCATGACAGTTATCAACGGAAGCTGTTGTCGGGTAAGTTAACATCTCAATGTTCCAGATAACACACCGGAGAAACATCTGCAGAGATGTATTTCATGATTATTACAATATAGTGAGAAGAGATGTTGGGCGGATGTTTAAGGGTCAGACCTACTTCTGCTTTTGGTAACCGAAGTTAGTATTGCTAGCGGTCACGTGGCAGATATTGGTTCAGAACTAAGCAGCCTTAAAGGTAATGAGCCAACTTTTATGCTAGTTGTCTCGCTGCTGACCACTTTTGATCCCAGCTTTAATAATCCAAGTTTTTCTGACAGTTGCAGAATAAATACACCTGTATGGACAATGTGGGAGTGTTGTATCACTTCAGTATCGAAAGTTGATCGATTTCATAAAGACTGCGTAGCGGGCGATTAAGAATTGAAAACGATTCGAATCCAGTGCAAAGTATTTTGACCAGTATCACCATCGGATGCATTCTAATAAGATGACGGTTTCCTGCGAGCATCACTATTAAATTTAAACCTATTTTAAGGGCTGTACAAATGCATTACGTTTAACACTTACTTAGATGTCGTATCCAAAATCCGCATCGGAATGGCAGACGAATTGCCGTCGTTCGCATAAAGAGCAACAAGCTCTGCGGGTAATCTGCTTATATTGCAGTCAAGCACAAGTCTGTAATTCATGTGTATTTTGAAAACATCTCTCATCAGTCTCAGCACTGTCAGCCACGCGATGACGTCGAGATAGTAGCTTCAGTAGCCCACGTATGTGCTTATAAAGGCACAACGATTATGCGGTAGTTTTTTGTATCATCTGCCAGAAACAGTGGCGATGGATGTGCTAAGTAGAATTTTGGCTTATTGAAAAAAGAGGAGAAGACAAACTGCTGCAGTTTATTTTAAGGAATGCTACTGGAGTTCGGTTCAGTTGGTTGGGAGTGACAGAAATAGAGAAGCACAGAGCATACACCATCATTCTGGACACCGAGCACCTCAGATCCACCTGGTTTCATTCGTACCTATTGAAATACGTATGTTATGTGTGCAGTAATTCTTACCCAGCCAGCTCTCAACCTCCTCTAATCACTCAAATATACACTGGCAAATATAGTGGAGAATCTTCTTCCTTCACAGAAGTATTTGGGGAAGTAGCACGAAATTTCCGTAATAAAATCTACTGTGCAAACAACCTGCTGAAATACCTTACTTTCCCAACAATTCAGCATTCACATTGCGAGTTAGCTACTGGTGAGAAACACCTCCAGTTTGAGGCCGCAATTCAATCATATAAGATACCTGCAAAAAACGCAGTACAAAAACAAAACTAAAAGAAAACACGATCATGTTTCGTTTTCTGTTGTGTATCGAGAAAGATATTTTGTTTGTATGAAAGGCTAGGATGGAATGGAAGTTGCAAAGACCCTAACAATACAACCGTCAAGGAGGTCGGCTCCTGATCACATCAACCATTGTCTTTGATCAAATGTATTCAGCGTTTTTGCTACTCCAACACAGAAATCGGAAGACACCAACTGTGACCAAGTGTGAGGTGATTAAATCATCTGTTGCCCTCCATTCGTCTTTATTTATTCAAAATCTAGTCACAAAATAAAAAGTCTCGGAAGTCGGTGTGCTCAGATGCGCAACGTATCGCGGAGCCCTCAAAGCTTGGTGTGTACACCACAGGTATTGAGCGCTGTACTTTTTATTTCCACGCCATAAACAAGAATCCGAACATGCTTTGCTGCACAAATATTGGATAATTTAAGATGCGATTGTTGGCTGAAAGCAACTAAATTTTGCATTTCTGTCCAGCTGCTAGAACAGGTTTCACAACCATGTATGAATGAAAGAAACACTGCAAATGTAGGCTATACCTTTCAGAGGAGCGTGATATTGCTATGTTGTGCGTTTACTTGTAAAGTTTGAACAATTACAATGAACAATGATTTATCACGGGTAAAATAGCATGTGCTTGACGAGTCCCGTAGTATAGTTGGAGTAAAAATCAAAATATGGTGGATCATCGAATAAGTGACCCGTTATTTTCAGCGTCCACCGTTTTAAATGCACTTCTGCATACAAATAGTTTGAAGTGTGAATGGGAGGTGCACACACAAAATCGTATAAAGTGCCGTTATAGTTCAGAAAATGCGGGAGAAAGAAATGGAAACAAGAACGCTCACTCGTGCGTTGCTTCATTTGAGAACTGTGGTATGTTTATCAAGTTTAGACACATCCAGACCAGTCACATGAACACTTTTGCGTGCGTCATCACCGAAAGGTTGCGGAGAGGGCCGTTAAGCACATGCTTAGCTTCGCGTTGTTTCGTCCTCTAGGTGGAATGGACTATATCAAGCATTGCACTTTTGAGAGCGTTTTATCAAGGCGTCTTTTGAATAACGTCAATGTAGGGGCAAGGATAACGTAAGTCGAAAGGTTATTCCAGGCAAGTGACACAGGGAGGAGGAAGAGGTTTCGTCGACAATCAAGTCGACTGTATTGTGTAGCCAGTTTGAGCTGATGGCCTCCCAGGTTGGTATTTTGGCTCAGCTGCAACAGATAAGGACATGGATGAGTTGCGTTGGTCCGCATTAAGTAAAGCATGATTAGGTTTCCTCGTTGACGTCGATATTCACCACTGTAAAATCTCAGGAACTGCAGTCCGCTTTGGTAGGAGAGATGAAACAATCATCTAACGAGTTAGCACGCTCTACGTTGTGGAGCTACAAGTGCATGGACGTCGCGCTTGCGCTAGGGACGCCAGGCCGGGTTCACCTATTCCACGTGGGGCCTCACAAAGTCTTTCAGCATTTGCGGAAATTTTGATGGCTCAAGATTTCCCAAAGCCCTTCGTGAGATTCTAAAATTTTGACTGGCGCATTTTGGGGCCTTTTCAGCCTGTCTCGAGCAACCAACATCGTACTGCACGATCACCCCGACGTCATTTTCTTAGGAAGCCTTTTGTAACTGCTGTTTCCCGAGTCGATATTCATAGATAAGCTGATGGCATATGCTTACGACTTTGCACTTGCTGGCGTTAAACTGGAGCCTGTTATCGGATGACCACACATAACCCTGTCGTGATTGTTCTGCAATGCCATGTGATCATCCGATGTCCTGATATCATGCCAAATTTTGAAATCATCTGCAACTATTAAGATATTGGACTGCAGTACCCTGGCAGGATCTTTAATGAATGTGAGGAATAAACCTGGTCGCAGTACCGATGGTTGGGGCATGCCAAACTGGGCGTCAATTGGGTCGCTAATGGAGCTGCGGACTCACACATTCAACCAACGTTGAGTGAGGATGATGCCGATGCAACCGAATATAGGCCCACTGATTCCATATCTTCAAAGCTTTTGAAGGAGACTGCGGTGGTCCAAACGATCGAACGTTTTTGAGAAGTCCAGATAGACAACGTCGACTCCCACTCTGGCATCAACTGACTCTGTCCAGCTTGCTCGGGTTAGCAGCAAATTTTGGCGCAGAATGGATTTCGGCAGAATCCGTGGTGCTGTGACATTAGGATTTTATTGCTCTCAAGATATCCCAGTAGCACCTCTACAATTATACGTTTCATTAGTTTGGATAAAATTGGGAGGAGACTGATTTAACGGTAGTTCAAGGGCTCCTGATGAGTAGCACTTTTAGAACTAGTAGTGACTACTCCATATGTCCACATTATGCGGATTTGCATTGCGTCGAGGCAACTTTGAAACACTGAGCTAATGGTTCAGCAAGGTTCATGGACACTGTCTTTAATGACTTCGTTTTTATGTCGTCCACGCCAGGTGAGCTATGCACGCGCAATGACATAAGCGTTTGCATCACATCGTATGCCGTGAACCCTAGATGGCTTAACCTTGGTGGCGATGGAAGCTGTGTAAAAGGCGGATGAAATGATGATCCAATCCGAAAAATTTGGATTAATTGTTGGCGAAGCACGTTGACTGCATCTTGTGCGGTTTGCGCAAGACCATCTGTGTTGCACGTAAAACTGGGTTCCCGCGCTGCGCTCTGAGGAGCTTGTTGACTTGTTTATGCAGCGACTTGGGATTTGTACGGAATTTCACCGCTAAGTTCTGTTGGTGCTGAAGTTTGTCTTTGGGGATCATATTTGCGCTGTGGTTTCGTTGAGTTGTTTAAGCCTCCCAGGTCAGGTGACATGGGCTGAATTTGTAAGCGCGCCAGGCTGAATCCCTTAACACCATGCATTTTCTAGAATGGCTTCACAGGAACGAATTCACTTGCTTCGGCAAAGGACCTTGCTTTCTGACGCATTTGCCAATAGCTCAGTGGACTGGGTGAGGAACAACATCCAGGCGTAATCGGATGGGTTTACGGCCAGAAGGACCACTCGGTTTCTTGATCGAGGCTGGACAGGATATTTTAATGTGCAACCACATAGGTTTTCACATTTTTCTCACTGCTTTACTCCGAGTAAAGATGTAACGAAAGAACAGCATCGCGTGATCGCTGCGGCCAAGTAGTGCATCGATGGTCACGGTGTCGATCATTAGTTCTTCTTTGGAGAGCACCAGGACCAAAACAGTGGGTGTGTTACCCGTTCGGAATCGCATGGGAGACGTGACATGGTTGTACAGAGGTAAATCGTCGATCACCTTTTGCAAATCCGTCTTAAATTGTTTACTGTTCCATGATAGAAATTCGATTGCGTGCACGTTGAAGCCCCCTACGAGAAGGATGTGACTGTATGGTCTTTCCAGGAATGGTTTCATCGCAGAAGCTATACGTTGATCCATTTCCAAGGTGGACATTAGAGGGCGGTAAACTATTGCTGGTAAAGACACATCACCACATTTTAACTGCGTATGACACTAAAGGTCGTCGACGACTTTCGTTTCTGCGTCCTCAATGGTATCAACATGCAGCTCGGATCGATAATACAGGAGCACTCCTCATTCTCTGCTAGATTAATCGTTTCGTATGGTAATCATGCCGTGTAGTGCCATCTCAGCATCTGTGATGTCCGTGTTCAGCCATGTTTCAGTGGAAATAACTAGGTCCCAATGCATGGAGACCTGACGATTACGAAGTCCGGTTGGCTTGCTATGACGACCTTGTTCATTGGTATGCAAGCAGTTATTGGCTTCGATGGTCAGAAGCGTGTTTGTGGATGCTGGTTTCCGGTGAGGGTCTATGCCGACGCTTGCGCGGTCGGCTGCCCGGTCATTCTTTGTACGACCGATGACACAGGCCTTAGGCCCAGTTCAGGTGGTTGTATGGAGCTCTCAGCGCCAACAAGTGGGTAACAATCCTGTCTTCCTTCAGCCGCCGGTATGTTTTGGCATTGACTCCACTCTAAGCTACACTGTGAAAGAATTGTATTAGCAAGTAGCTTGCTCAGTGTTACATTGTCTATCTGTGACCCGGCGCCTATCGCCATTCCTTGTGACCTTGTCAACTAGTGCGCCTGCGTAACCCATCACACGGACGGCGCAACCACGCCGACCGCTCGTTCGACCTTGCAACCACCATGCTTGCTTGACCGGTGCACGCCGCTCTCAAAGCTGTAAAAGTACAGAATGCTAACCAACCCACTGGATCAGGTATTGACACCAAACTGAATGGTATAAATGCGAAACCGAACAGGATCCAAGCGAAAGGCATTTGCGGATTAGGAGAATGTCAACGAGTAGTAAAAGTCGGTCTGGCTTACTTGTATAGTTTGGAATGGTATCATATGATATGTGCAAATGTGTCCCAACAACAGGTAGGGGAGCGAAATAGCTCCCTAGATGCATTTTGGTTCTGTACTGCCTGTTCCACCATCCCCCTCATTAAATGTTTGCTTATCCCAGCTCAGAAGTGAGAATGTTTAATAGCAGAAGCAGAGCAGAGGATAAAGGATAAGATAACTTCAAAGGAAGCGATTATGCATCACAGACGCAAATTAGCTTCTGAGCAACGGAATGCTGAACAATCCGCTTCTCCTGAACCGCAATCAGCCACATATCCTTCTCCTCTGTCTTCTAAAACTTTAGTAGAACGCTGGGCAAAAACAGACCGTACATACAAGAGTCAAACAGTACACACGGCAACAACAATCAGGCACAAATCAAAACGTCTGGTTAGGCAAATTTCACTAGAACTGACATCTAGTATTAACAAGAAAGAAGCAGCCGAACACGAAACCTCGGTACCTTTAGCTCAAATAACTCTTGTCGAGACAAAGCCTCCCAGAACATCAGTTAACTATGCAGAAATTGCTGCAAAGGTGAAACCGAAAGGCCGCCGTTGCGGCCTATTCCATTGTAAGCACCGGTAACGCGAATAGAGGGACAAATACCGTACGTTTGATAAGAGTCTTCCGATTTTGCTCAGTCGCCGCGCAGGTCAGGGTGAGATTGGAGCGCACTAATTTGCCGACCCACCAATGGCATGTAAGTCTACTGTATTTACTCACCCACGCAAATCGGGCGGTGTGAATACGACGTGAGGACGCATAGCGGTGCATGTGTCCTTGAACTATGTTAATTACCCTCGGCGATTTTGCCACCGGTCAGTTCAGATTGGGTCGCTGCCGACGTTTTTGGCTGGTAGTTTGCAACATCTTGACAGCAGTGCATAATGCACTGGCTACCGTGTTCAAATGTTGGTGGCGCTTCGACAGTTGCTTAAGGTTATCCCAGCAAATAATAAAAGGGTTGGTGACAACGCTGTTGTAGACTGAATGTTGCCTTCACATAAACCACCTTAGCAAAATAAGAATTAGTAACAATTAGACGATGAAAATATGAGATGCTACTTCTGCATAAATGAGTCCGGAAAAGCTGTCGTTGACAGACTACTCCCGTCACAGTCTGGATAGCAATTGCAGGAACCAAGTGGGGTGCACGCTGTCTAATTTGTTTAACAGTGACCGTGACGGTGTAACATGAAAGGCTGACAGTGTCGGGCAGTCTCTCAGGAAAACGTAGGTGTATATCAAACGAAATGATGGTTACATGCTGCCGTGTATGCTAATTAAGAGAATACTCGCTGCACATGTTTGTGGAGAAGGACTGCCGATGTTTGTCTGCTCACGGGTGGCGTAGTAGTTGCTGGAAATGCTCCTCTGTGAGAGAAACCACCTGCGTAGTATGAACAAGGTCTTGATCTTCTTGCGTTACAATCACATCCAGAAGATATGCTCTTAAAAGCGTAGCTCTAATGGGAATCTTTGATTCTGGTTGATAGAGATTTCCAGGTAGTACTTCTGGAGACTAATGATCGTCTGCCGCAGGCGACGCGGAACGGCGTGGAGTGTTTTGTTGGCTGTGGATACCAACAGTTTGTGGTCAGTAAATTTGGTAGACAGTTCTGCGGCCGAATGTCTATTCAGTAACACGCTTCACAGCATACATCAGCGCGATACTTTCCTTTTCCATTTGACTATAACGACGTTTGGACTCCGTTAGCGTTCGGCTGCGGAAATCAATGGGCTTTCCGTTTTGCATTGGCACGGCACCGATGCCGAACCGGCTACTGTTACACTGCATATGAAGGAAAGTAATGGATCATGGTACGCTAGGATGGGGACGCTTGTGATCAGCTGTTTAACCTTTTGAAAAGCTTTCTCTTGCTCTACGGTCCACTGCCAACTTTCGCCTGTATGTGTCAGTTTCCGCATAGAAATCATTACTTCAGCTAGTCTGAGTAAAAAACGGCTGAGATAGTTCACCCTCCCGTTCAGCCTGCTCATAGCCTTCACACAGCTGTCGGGGTGGCGTCTCTTTTATGGCTCTGACTTTCTTTGGATCTGTCTTCAGCCCCGCTTTTTGAACTTAAAACGTGTCCTTAAAAAACCACTTCGTTTTACGCAACTCAAGCTCCTCATGTTTCAGTTTACTTTCCCTGATTGCATAGCACTGTAGCAATCTGTATACATTGCAGTCATGCTCTTCTCCAGTAACTCCGAAAACTAGCACGTCTTCTGTTATACAGATACTGCTCTCGGTAGGTCGTCTAGTGTTTGCATAATGCGTTTCCAAAATATTTTACTGGATGCTTTCAAACCAATGGTAGGTGCAACCATTGGCAGCGTCCAAATGGCGTTCCATGCGTGGTTAACTAGCTTGACTATTCGACAAGCTTAATGTGCCCGAAACCAGAAGGGAGGTCAAATTTTGTGAATAACTTGGCCTTGAGCAATACCCGTTGGACGTAATCTGGCTTTGGCATCGTGAAATGTTCTCTTCTGAGCGCGGCATTTAGCATCTTAGGATCGATGCACAAGTGTAAACCACTTGACTGCTTAGTGACTACCGCAACCTGACTGACCCAACCTATTGATTCATTAACTTTGGCTAACACCCAAAAGGAGCAAGCGCTGCAACTCGTCTAAGAACTTCTCACGCAAAACGATAGGTCCTTTCCTACCTCGCAATGCTACTGGTCTCACCTATTCGTTTTACGTCAGGTGAGCTTCCCCCTGAAATTTCACCACGACATCGGCAAACACACTAAGATAATTGTCTACCATCTGTGTTATTAAATAAATAAATAAATAATTTATTCTCGACTATGCGAGGCACGCCCATGGAGGCATGATCAGATATGTACAACTGTACAAACATTTTATGGCAACTGTAACAGTGACAGTAGAAAATTATTCATATGTCCATGATAAAATAAATAAATAAATAGTTTATTCTCAGTTTCATAGAGACACACCAACTCAGGCATGATCAAGGTTTAAAAACAGATGTGTATCACGACGATACATCGGGTTCAATCGTGTGTAGTTGAAACGGTGTCAGGAAGAGTTGATATGTGAATCTAGACGACTTGCCAGTATATAGTTGTGGGCAGTGACTTTATTCAGTGGCGAGTCACATCCGCCACGTCGCGGTGTTGTTAAACAGACATTTGTGGCTTTTTATAGGGAGAACGCTTGCCAGGCGAAAACCCACCACGTCCTGCAACACTGCCGTAAAGCATTTTGAACATTAATGATGAACTGGCAAAGCCGCTTGACGACTGGTTTTACCTTCGGTTTTTCGCAGAGTAATGGCTTCTAATTTCCTCTGTTAGTTGGACAGGTAATTTGATCGGGGTCGCCATGATTTTTGAGGTCGGTGGAGGAGAGGGACATCGCGGTTATTCTTCTTGTTGTATGTCCAGGTGAGCAAAAGTTCAACTTTTCCGCTGTCCAGATTTTTCAGATGTATAATGTATGGGAGTATGAGGATATGTCCAGTTCTCCATACTGGACAAGGGTTATGGTGATTGTAGGTCGGTCCTTTCGGAGTTTTACCATCCTCCATGTCAGTCCTTGTGGGTTGTGACGTCATACTTGGGCCAAAACTGTTCCTCAGTCCAATCCCAGATCTCCAAGAAGTCCCGGACCTCAGAGAAAAGGGAAAGTGAGGGACAACCGAGAGAAGACCGCAAGATCAGGCATGGAGTTGAATATTGTTAATGTCTTGTGTTATAACATTTGGGCTTGAGACAAAAGCATGTACACTGTGCAACAATAATTATGCTGAAAATGTCTTTTGAGTATCCTATAGAATCATTAGCCGTATAGGTGGATTGCTATCGCCTGCGTAGAGACAAGAGCGTTGTACCAGTAAGTAAAGTACGAAGTATCCGTTTAGTATGAGCCGATAATTGCTTGGGGATAGAGCAAAGAGAGAATATTGGTAGTGATTGTCAGGTGCATGAAAAGCACGTAGTTGGTGTAATCCGAGAGGGGGCATAATAAGCAAAAATAAATAGGTTGCCGCGAGAGAGTCCTAAAGATCAATTGGTGGCAGGGCGGCGGAAGGATTGGATGCAGATATTCTAAAGGAATAAAGGTTATTGAGATGCGGAGTGGCTCCTAACAAGCACTGGATCATCGCATATGCATGGGGCCAATGGCCATTAGCTACTTCTGAAGAGAGATGCCGAATTTACGACGACCGACAGATGGTGGCGCTAGGAGAGACTCAGTCGCCAGATGTAGCCATTCCAATCAGACGCTTGGTCACTAGTGTATGCCTATAGGGTCGCTGAGTGTATCAACAGGCCAGTGAAGGTAAGTGATAGGTCAATAGACCAGCTGAGCTGTGACGCAAACAATCCGAGAGAATAAACATTGTAAGAGGGAGCGAGCTCCGGATATCCGCAAAGTTAAATGGAAGCTATGGCGACTAGCTGCTGCTAAGCAGAGATAGTGGCTCTAGAAAAGAGTGTATCAGTGGCTGGAGTAGCCATATCATTAAGACGTTTGATCACGACTGGATACCTACAGTTTCGATGAAGAAACCAGCATGCGAGCGAAGATTAGAGAGACAGACGTCAGAGGAAAATGAAGGTTGGAGAGTGAGGGAGTGGCTCCTTGCAAGCTACATGGAGCCAACAATGACTAGCTGCTGTCAAGAAGAGTTGATGCTAGTAGGACGAACGACGAATAACGGCGCGCTAGGAGAGAGAAGAGTGGCCAGCAATGGAGTTCGGATTGAGCCTTCAGTTACTAGTGGATCCTACGGTGGCACATAATAAGTCAACAAACCTGCTGAGCTGTGACGCATACAATCCAAGAGAATGAACTTTGTAAAAAGAGTAGCGACTCCTACCGAGCTCCGGATATACGCAAAGTGTAATTTAATCTATGGCGACTAGCTGTTGCTAAGCATAGATAGTGGCGCTAGAAAAGAATGTATCAGTGGCTGGTGTAGCCATGTCATTAAGACGTTTAACCACTACTGGATACCTACAGTTTCGATGAAGAAATCAACACGAATGAACAGAACGGTCATGAATAAAGGAGACAAAACCCAACGTCTCAATGGAATCAAGGCCCAGCATGGGCACAACATCTGCAGATACCAGGAAGAATTCGAGCAAATGTTATGATCCATCCTTTACCGTAACACGGCCCTTTCGCTCTAACATTAAGCCACTCCACCTCCTGAGACAGATCTGTGTTGTGGCTTATTCTGCATCCGGAGAGTATTTGCGGGGTGGTATGTGTAACGTACATTTGTTCGATGACAACCGTCTTTGTCTGACCAAAATTTACTACCCCAACTTCCCCATTCCCCTCCCCAGGTTTAGCTCGTAATTGCTGTTACGTACTGTCTTTCCTCGAACACGCCAATTCCTACGCCTTAGTTGCCCTCCTTCCTGGTGTCCATCCCCATGTGTATCCACCCTAACAGACCTGCAGTGTCCCTTTGCTTTACGGCCACATTTGTCCTTGTCCCACCGCAGTTTTACACTCGTGCTAAGCTCATGAGGCTACCCCATACCATGATTCACCGCTGTGTGCGATTGATCTATCACACACGACTCGTCTGAACTTGTCCTCATTCTAGGAGAGAATATGCAGCAGTGAGTCTGGACCTTACCGTGGTGCGATGGTTTGTGCGCCTCAGTGATCCATTGAGCTATACTTGGTGATGCATTTTTGCACCTTCAGAGTCACTCATACCAGATTGGTCAATGGTTAGAGGCCAGACAAACTCAGCGTCCTGGTCCTACAGCTTGGGGGTTGGAATGAGGGTGGCACCTTATTCCTTAAAACGGACACCTTATATCCCAATGCCAAACCGGCTGTCTTGCGGTCAGGTTTTTGAACCAAAGGCTATGGTTGAGAACCCTAATCATTCTCCTGTCTAGGCCTGGGCAACCTGACAGTATCCTGCCCACGCAAAACAAGGAATCACTATTCAAACAAATACCTGACGCTCTGGCCACCGCAGAGGATAATCAACGGTGCCCCATCTGCTGCATCGAGCAGGGTGGATAGAGGTTTAGATGCTACTGCTCAAGACTTCCCGTCTTCTTATTTCCCCTCTTACGATTTCCCCCCTATGGTCCCGTTCCAACTTCACATTTATCCCCCCAGTTTTCAACCCCCGATTCTTGGCCCTTCCCAACATGCTTTGCTAGGGGTTTATCTTCCAGCTTCAACTCACATGCTAACGCGGAGCGTCACTCCGTTACGTGGATGACACCTTTGTTTGCATAAAACGGGATAAGAAAGACGAGTTTCTAAACCGTTTGAACACTCTTGCGGAGACCAGACATTTCACTACGGAATTGGAATCTGGCAGTGGAACATTGCCATTCCTTGACTGCTTAGTTCACAGGAATGGGGGTAGTCCAAAAACAAAGATATATCGTAAGCCGACGGAGACAGATGGTGTATTCTGCTCTAGTTCAGGTCGCCCAAAGCGTGTGTATTCTGGAATCGTCTCATTACTGTTTCACAGAGCCCAGACTCTATGTACAGAGGAAGAAGATAGGAAGGCCGCGCGGAAAGAAGCAATGAACAAATTGCTTGGTAGTGGATACCCGAGGCGGATACCCGTTGCAGCGGATTTTAAATCCTCAACCACGGTGTACTACCGAGTTGATTGGGACGGTTGATAATCCTTATAAAGTTGGACCTTCAGAGACCATCCATGGGGTCTTAAATAAAGAAAACATAAGCTTAATTTTCCAGAAAGGCCAAACGCTCCGCTCTACACTAGTGCGGTTGAAAGACCCACTTCTCGCAGATAGGACAACCAATTGCGTCTAAAAAGTTGGTTGCAAATACTGCTGCACACATGTGTACATCGGCCAAACCGCGAGAGAGCTAAGCACAAGAATAGCGGAACACAAGAGACGCATAACACAGCCACCGGTTTCATCGGCAGTCCTTCTCCACAAACACGTGCAGCGAGTATTCTCTTAATTAGCATACACGGCAGCATGTAACCATCATTTCGTTTGATATACACCTACGTTTTCCTGAGAAACTGCCCGACACTGTCAGCCTTTCATGTTACACCGTCACGGTCACTGTTAAACAAATTAGACAGCGTGCACCCCACTTGGTTCCTGCAATTGCTATCCAGACTGTGACGAGAGTAGTCTGTCAACGACAGCTTTTCCGGACTCATTTATGCAGAAGTAGCATCTCATATTTTCATCGTCTAGTTGTTACTAATTCTTATTTTGCTAAGGTGGTTTATGTGAAGGCAACATTCAGTCTACAACAGCGTTGTCACCAACCCTTTTATTATTTGCTGGGATAACATTAAGCAACTGTCGAAGCGCCACCAACATTTGAACACGGTAGCCAGTGCATTATGCACTGCTGTCGAGATGTTGCAAACTACCAGCCAAAAACCTCGGCAGCGACCCAATCTGAACTGACCGGTGGCAAAATCGCCGAGGGTAATTAACATATTTCAAGGACACATGCACCGCTATGCGTCCTCACGTCGTATTCACACCGCCCGATTTGCGTGGGTGAGTAAATACAGTAGACTTACATGCCATTGGTGGGTCGGCAAATTAGTGCGCTCCAATCTCACCCTGACCTGCGCGGCGACTGAGCAAAATCGGAAGACTCTTATCAAACGTAGGTTAGCAAACATTCAACGCTTGTCAGCATGTCAGGACAAACCAGTACGATACCTTGTAGATCAAGGAAAAATGGATCCAACAACAGTACCCGGACTGTTGTATGCTCAAATTCCCCTGAACCTACCACCATTACGTTGCGCGATGCGTTATCAGACGACCAAGACCAATCGAACTCATTGTGCATGCAGAAGAAGATCAAAGCCAAGCCAATGATCTTATTACGAATTACTCGTTTTCCGAACTCGCCACAATGTGGAGATCCCAGACTTATTCGAGCAACACTAGAATCCTCCACCGACGTAGAAAACCTTTTGCTCTCCGCATGCGCGCTGAAACACGGATCTTGTGGGTTACGTATCTATCCTGATGTCCCTTGGAGCCCGCGACAATCAAAAAGAAACACATAAGTGGGGCACAACAAGCAATACCGGATAAACGCAATCTTTATACATAACTTACCAGAATATCCTTCTAACGATGTTCTAGAGACCGGAAGGCACGATTTAGAACATTGGCGGTTCATTCGTGAAACACTTTCTTTGGATAATCTAATGGCACTTTGGCTCACCAGGATACCTCTCTCACCAAATTATAGATGATGCGGCCCTAGAATCCTAAAACCTGTCGTTCAATAAGAGCAATAAGCAATGGATGTTTTAGATCGGTTGCCGAGAAATCGGATACACTTTCCTTCTGAAATTCGGTTAAAGGTTGCAAACGCTTGGCACAGTTCAAATATTAAAGCAACTGAAGCATCGAGAATATTAGCGAATGTAGAGAAGGATAACTTGACTGCTGCTTTAACTGACTCTGACTTAGGTCTAAACGTAGGTTGGGACTCACCTTAGCCGAATCAAGTTGCAAAAGTGGCATCATTATCCCATCAAAAACAACAAGTAACTTGCGACCTCACATCGGTCGGCATTCTTCCACCCGTGACCCCCTCACCCCTCTGTGGGTTCCTAGGTACCGAGAAACTGGCCTGCTTGTATACTGATGCCCAGGATCTTTCTAACAAACTGGCCGAACTGAAAGATCACCAAACTTCCGGGTTATATGGTATCATTGGTATCTCCGAGACGTGGTTGCACACGAGAATGATGGACGCTGGATTTTCTCTATCGGGCATGTCGCTGATCCGAAAAGACAGGCTCACAAAAGGAGGAGGGGTAATCCTGTATTAATGAAACAAATTACAGTGCGAAGCCGTGGAGGATTCAGACTAGCAGCTCCCGGACTCTCTTTGGTGCCGGTTGCAATTAAAAGGCAGGGACGCTTGCCTTATTGTCTTGGTGTACCGCGCCCTTAACTCAACACCCGAAACCGACTACCACCTAGCGGTTGCTTTAAGATGCAGTTTACAACAAAAAGACACTCACATTCTTGTCATAGGTGATTTCAACGTACATGGTTTAGAAACTCCCGCAACGATCGGAGAACAATTCAAAGCCGATCTACAAGATCTAGTAACTACTGTTCCTCTTTACAATCACAGCACTTTACCCACTCGGTTCAGAACAGGTAACACGCCATCTGTGTTGGATCTTGTGCTTACAAACGAAGACCATATGATTGATGTGTTGGTTTTAGACTGTCCGTTGGGTTGAAGTGATCACGGCGTGATCAATTTCAACTACGTCTGCTATGCAGAATATCTGAATGAGAACTATGAGACCATGCGAAACATCACAAGCCATGATGGATTAGCCCAGATCGTCAGCGCCACAACTTGGTCGTTCCTCGAAGAACCCCTGAAATTCGCCTGGCTTGAGTTCCTCAAAAAATTCAGTCAGCTGATTGCAGAGACTTCAGAGGTAAAAGATTGCTATAAGTGTAAATCAGTTTCTTACGTTAGGAGCAGAAGTCCAAAATGGATGACAGTATACAAAGCAGCATGGCAGGTGTACAGAGAAGCTCCAGCGAAACAAACTTGGGACAACTACGTAGCCCAATGTAAACATTGCACTTAACTGTTAAGAGAAGACAAAGCTGCCTATCGGCAGTACATCGCAAATCTTTCAGTGCTAACCACAAACTGCTGTAAAAGCACGTTAATAGCCTACGAAAGGTGAGGCAAGGATTTCCCCACTCAGGACAGCTGATGGCCCAACAAGAACTGTTGTGGAAGCAACAAACGCGCTGCAGACGCAATACGCCCCCAAGTTTCAAAGGTTCTTTCCAACTAGCGATCTACCAAGCTTTGTCTTCAACTTGTCAGGACTAACCCACATCCCTTGTACCGCGGAGGCTGTATTGCAAAAGCTGACATCCCTAAGCAAAATTAGCTTGCGGGTGTCGACACCATTCGTCCAGAGGCACGGGAAGCAGCAGCAAGCCAACTGGCAGGACTTCAGCTCAGTTTTTCCAGCGCTGCGTAGCGCAGAACCAAGTTCCCGCTATGTGGAAGCTTGGAATAATAACCCCAAATCACAAAGGGGGAAGCAGAACTGATCCCTCCAAATACCGCCCAGTGTCCCTCATTCCCATATTCTCCAAGATCATAAAATCCATAGTTGCCGATGCACTGGTGTGCTACCTCGAAAACTGCAACATCAACGTTCCTGAGCAGCACGATTTCCGTCGACAGCGGTCATGTACAACTAATTTACTAATTGCACGAAGTAGTTGAACCTAGGCAGCTGACGCTGGAGAAGGTGTTGATGTGATCTATCTGGATTTTTCCAAGGCTTTCGATCGTCTAGTCCATCGGATACTACTGTCCAAGCTGCAGCATTACGGGATCGGCGACCCTCTTTTAAGCTGCATCTCCAACTTTCTACTTCAACCGCAATTAGTGATCAGAGTTTGGAGCCCTTTACCGAAACCCCATACAAGTAAAGTGTGGTGTGCCGTAAGGCTCAGTTCTAGGTCCACGTTTGTTTTTGGTGTTTATTAATGAATTCGACTAAGGAATCGCTTCAAACTTCCTAAAGTTTGCCGACGATATCAAGATCTGGCGCAGGATCCAGGCGAACTCCGACCAACATGTGCTTCAGAGTGACCTAGATACGGTGTATCAATGGTCGACCCAAAACGTATTGCATTTCAACGTTGGTAAATTCAAGGTGCCTTCCATCCGACAACAGGGCATCTACCCATACCGGCGCGAAACGAATATACTACAACAATCAACTCTCGAACGTGACTTGGGTGTCCTGGTTCAAAATGACTTGGGTTGCTCCAGGCAATCCGAAACGACCTCGAAAACGAGGAACCAATACGTCGGGCTGTTGCGACGGGCGTTTGGACAAATAAACAGCTCCATTATTTGACAAAGGCTCAGTGTGTATGTTCGCTCCTATGTCGAATACGCAATTCAAGCCTGTCATCCATGGTTGAAACGCGACCTTAATGCACTGAAGCCGCGCCAACGCCTGGCATCTAGGAACCTACTTGGAATGCCCAATCTTTCCTACCAGGAGAGGCTGCAACGACTGGGATTGTTCAGTGGAAGCTATCGCAGACAACGAGGCAACCTGACTATGGTACACTTGATTCTGCGAGACCCACATCATGTGTGCCGTCCTTACACTGCATCTCAGCAGCAATACAAATCTGAGGGGCCACTCATTAAAACACGCAGAACAATGCAGTCATCTGGAGTTTTGCAGAAATTTCGTTTACATTCGTGTCTGTCACATTGTAGAGGGGCCGCTTCCTAGAATGCCTCGGAGAAGCTCTTCGGAGCTAGCTGAGAGCAGATCGAGAAGGACGACTAGCGACGAGCCTGGGCCCGGAACTAAGGAGCGGGAATATGTGGACAGCGCAATAAATCAGGCATACACGCCGCTAGCGCAGCCCACAGGACCGAGGCCGAGCCGATTGACACAGCCCAGAACTAGCATGTCGAGAGCTCTCGAACGACCCCTGGCCGATCCAACTCGGGTACAGAGAAGTGGAGATCGAGGCGAAAACAGGAAGGCGGGTCTTCCAAGTCAGAGCTTCCGAGGCGAAAGGACTGGCTAGTCTCTAACTTCCGTACCGGTGGAAATCTAGTCGATATTCGATGGCAAGCGTGAGACCCTGATGTGCCCATTTTTGGTGTGCAATAAACCTCTACCCCCTGTCTTGTCGTTCTCGCTACAACATGTGGAATGCTCTCCCAGAATCGGTTGTCTCTGCACCGACGCGAACGGTATTTAAAAGACTTCCGGACGATGCACTCATCCACTTACAATTTGTTACTTAAAACTACTTCTCCATCCTACACCTGGAGTATACCATGAAATTATTTGTTGTTAACTGTGGGTGCTGTGTATCTAAGAGGATCGCAGGACTACAGCGGAGCAAATGATATGTCCTCATTTTCATGTTCAAATTATTAACTATTTTACTATCCTTATCATCATTTTTGTTATGTTCATATCCCTACCAACTATCCAACGTACTTGTAATTCAACGCTTCTTAACCGGTATAAATTCATTGTTCATTGTTCATATACGTATTCCGGATGGCAGCATTTTACGCTTACTGGCACACATTTTGACCGCATGTTCTGCCATCAGTCGGAGTGCAGTGATACTTTCATCATGTGGGGACCACACCCTTTGTATTTAGGTGATAGCCGTAATCTTGATGTCGAAGTAGCGATAACATTTTGGGTGAGATTACTTCACGAATAAAATGCCATTCGTCCCAGTCATGCGCTTTGGCCTCTAGCTCGCTTAATGTCTGGAGCTTAAGGACACCGTGAACGGGGTTAGATTTTGCGTCGTGTTGTTTACGGAACTCATCCGAATTTTGCTTGTGTTTCTAAAGTTCGCTAAAGGAACATCTGGAACATTTCGAACAGTGCATGTGGTGGTACGGAGGCGAGTGGCTGATAAGAGAACTGCCTCTTCATCATTCCCTGACTGAAGTGTTTTTTGGAGTAACCGTGGTTCACCTTAGTGTACGGACTTTGGGTGACGGACGAAACGCATCATATTGAATTGTTTAGCTTGAATCCCTATTAGTTGACACAGGGATCCCCACCGTTTTTCATCTATTATCTTATCTTCTATAGAAATCGCTCCGGATTCAGTCACATTAGAGCAGATAACAGTCAGAGAATTATGGTAGTGTTTCATGTTCCACTTTTTGGATGGGCCAGTGGCGGGTTTCTTCGGTTGTACATGTGATGGAGTCTTGAGTCCTGTGGTGGTATTGGCCGTAGTAACGCGCGGTTGCAATAGGATGTGCCTCCGTTATATGCGTAGCGACAACGGACGTGTAGATTGTCGACCCTTTAACAGTGTTCAGTGTGGCTAGTGATTCTGTTGAAGAAGCTGTGACGAACGCATCTTTAAGAGCAGCCGCTAGTGTCGGGGTGGCTAAATTTGGATAGTTACTTTTACGTTGTTCTGAATTGGAGCTGGATGTTGAGCATCGAGTTCGAGGCACTGATTTGTCTGGATCATGTGGGACAGCTTTCACGGCTGTTTCCTGCTCTACACTCTTTGCCAGCCTATCGCATTTCTGCGCCAACACAGTTATACATCTGACAAGTGGAAGAGATGTACACTCAGTGCAGAACCAGAGTGAATCAGTCGTAGTATAAAGCTTTTTATCTGGCTGAGACTAAGGCAAGCACATCGAGAATGGAAGTATTCTTGGCCGTTTCTGCGCTATATTTCACAGAAAATAATATGGCCGTTCAGTAGTTACCTTTCTTAATAACTAATAGTTGAATTCCACAAGGATCAGTGCATGGCTTCTTCTTGCATGTTCTGGTTATACTCTTTGTATGTTGCGGTTGCAAAGCAGAGTCTGAAGCGAATGATAATTAGCACTAACCAGTTCCATGCTACTTGGGAGATTTATGATTCGGCACATCTAACGGCAATATGGTCGGCGTATTCTAACTCCGGAAATGGCTCATATGGAAGTACTTCTCATCATTTAATTAGAATCTGATATAGACATTCTTTAACACTTCATCAATGGCATTCTTATCTCACTCTGCCAGCGATACTAAAGTGTTCTCGTTTTGCTCGTTTAACCTTCTCACCATAGTTGGCACCTTTGGACACAATTATCCATATCTGGCCATTTTAAAAGGCACAAACTTCTTACACCGATTGCATACTGCTTGTCAAAAATCACGACAACCGTGGGTCACCAATACAAGCGGCAACGCTTCAACAGCTTTGGCCTACTTGGCAGCAAGTTGGACCAAGCCTAGATTGTGGGGGTCTAGTTGTTCTCCGAGCTAGCTCTAGGCGTTCCATCACTAGTCTAGATAACATCGTCAGTCTTTGATGAGAGAGATTACAAAAACGAACCGCACAGCTCGAAAGATGTCGAAGCACTATCATCCGAGTCTTTGGATACAATTACTGTCAAAAATTACAAATGTTGATTGTTCTTACTGCTTTCTACTTTGCCCAGGTTGGTAAGTAGATTTACCACGAAAGGTTTACCAACTATTATAAACCTCTGGTTAGCATGCAAACAGCGTCTACCAACTCTGCCCAGTGCACGCTTCCTCAACCCGCATGCCAGCTTATTTCATAAGTTTTTAGGACCTAACGCTTTTCTAGTTAGTATGCCTTGTTATGCTCAAGACTTCGTCGCCGTCATCCCCTGAAACAACTTGGAGATTGGCAAAGGTAGGTACATGTTGGGAGTTAACACTTACGCGGCAATTTTAAACGCATCTCCTCCAATGGTAGACGATCACGTAACCACTTACCGAATATCCAGATGAGTATTTTCAATTCATTTGAGCCGGCTAGTCATACTGGCCATGCTTCCTACTACAGTTAATAATGCAACGACAAATTTACACCTCTAAATGACAGAACTGCATGCATACACACGGTTGGTAGCATCTGGTCCTTGATGTGCCTGTCACTGCGACCTCCATGGGGATAACCACTGGACGCCTGCGTTTAGAATGGGACTATGGGAAGGTTGCGCTGCAACGTACACAGCTCCATATCTCCATTGAAGTCCAAAGCAGTAACATAGGGAGGCATGCAAATGAGAGCCATGTATAAACAACAGAGCCCACCGACATCATATGATCACAGAAAACAGAGGCATCCATGTCTATTAGGTGAATCAAGCGTACCAGAAGTGCACTGGAAGCATGGAGCTACTCTATGTAGCTAGCAGGTTAGCGAAGTACCTGCACCTTGGCCCGCTAGCAACGAGTTATAGTATGCTGGAGACATTAGTCGAGGTGGTGGGTGTCATAGAGGTATGCACTTTGTCAACAAGCACATCAAGCGTAGCCACACTGGTGAGATCAGAAAAGCAACGCGGAATTTGTAGGACACTAAACACACAAAAATGACACGCAGTTTGTGAAAGAATGATAGAATTGACAGAGCAAACACAGTGAAATAACATATTCCGTTTAAGAAGATCTAGTTTAAGTTTTTGCAATGTCAGTGTGGCCCAACGGTGGTGAAGAATTAACATCAACCTCAAAATGAGGCACCATAGTCATACGAAAGGATATAAAAGAAAACACACACACAACCTGAACGGGAAATGTGAGGCAGAATGACAGAAGCGAGCAAAGCAATGCCAAGATACACATATACAAATAAATCTATTATCTTACTGGCAAATAATTGGCTTTTTCATTTCTTCATGATTATGTTTGTGCAGACGTACCTCGCATTGTCGCGCATAAGCTATTCATTTGTTTATGGCAGGTTGGATATATGTGACTCGGGATGTACTGCATGGACCGTTATTATTTCCATGAAATAGATGAACCTCTTCACGCATGTTTGGCACCCCCTAAGTATTATCATTACGGGTTGCTACTTATTGTTGACCAACCAAATTATGCTCTTCAATGAATAACCAGTTAACTTCAAGCTTCACATCAACTGTGCGTGGTAGTACAGTACTTATGCCTGTTTTGTAGCGAAAGGGCTCATCTGATTATTAATAAAAATCGCCCTTCACATTCAGCGCTATGTTTAGCAGGAACGTTGGCAGAAATAACGAAAATCGCATTTAGTCCATGCATGAATTCTTTGTAGTATACGAACAATTTTATCTGAGTGCTCGCATCCGCCCTCTAATTGGTACCCAGTCGATTAAATAAATGTCGACACTTTAGCTTCAGACAATGTGTTCATTTGCTTATCTAAAATTTGGATCTAGGTAGTTCAAGGTAGAGAGCCTAAACTAGTGCTGCCAGTTTACACGAACTGGATAGTAAACTGAGCATTGAGATTAAGTCGGGTTTCCAATAGACAGCAGATATCATTTGAGAGAGTCGCTAACGTTCTGGCATGTACTGATTTTTTACCAATCTGCAACCGTGTGCCAACGCGAAGGCATGTCAGTTCTACAGAGGATTAAAAGTTTTAATTAGAAGTGACTATACTTTGATTTTCCGTTCGGTTAGGAATGGACTTTGGGTTCAGGGTAGGAGTGACACTCTGCCACATCTAAGCTCTGCTTGACCACAGGAATTTGACATTAGACAACAAGGAGACCATTTTGAGGAATATGGTGCTCTCTTTACACCAACTCCCAAAGTTTTGATTTAAGTGACTGTTTTTCTGGACTCTATTGGAAGTAGCTCTGGATGTGCAGAAGGAGCCAACCAGAGCAGGTCAGTAGAGCTTTCAAGCACGCAAACTAGCCTTATTCAGATGACATTTTCGCAATGGTTACTTGTTGATGCTTCATTTATCAAATGAAATACCTGCGATGCCATTCCGTAGGCTACTTGATCAGGATATCATCAGTTCAAAAAATCTAAAATTTCTGGCCCACAGACTGCTCCGGTTTGCTATTTATCTGGCAACCTTAGTTCCCACATTGGACCCGACAGTGGTTACTAAGCTTCGCACTGTCCACGCTGGTTTTTGCGATCAGCATATTGAGTGAGCAAGTCCTCATTTCTTTGCAACTTCGTGTCGTGATGATAACTTAATTTACACCTTACTATCGATTTATACAGCACATCCGGTATGGGTTACTATAATGCAGCAATAAATTTACAGTTAACCATGTTGGTTCCGGCACTGTGAATGGAACAGTAGAGGACAGTCTCAGCTTATTGGCTTCAGACATGTGGTCTGTTGTATCTGCTTGTCAATCTAGATTTAGGCCTGAGGGATATTAAACCCCATCCCTTATTTTTCTCCTTGTTTTCTATACATCGTTTTGTGATTTTTCATATGGCTTTCCAAACTTATTGGAAGTTACACATGCCATATTAGTGTTGGATATAGTGGCTTGATAACTCCCGTCTCGATACAACAGTTATGTTTGTATGTTTGCACTCCCAATGGCTAAAGTTTAGTAACCCATGAATACATTTGCATTTCCCAGAGGTTTAAGAATTTTGGCTTAGAATGTGCACTTCTGCGGCAGGGCGTACTCAAGAATCTACATGGGACTGGTTGTTGTGTACCATTTGAAAGTGAGATGATTCCGCGAGCCAAGGTTCCTTGAAAGCTTTCGTTACTTCAAGTGTTAGCATAAGCTCTGTACTTACCTAGCTCATTATAACAATTAATGCTGAAACTCGTCATCTCTTTCTTCTAGAATTATTGACCACATTACTATAACAGTGCTGGCTGGAGAGTAATAGTTTAAAGCATAAGGCTACCTGACTCATGGAACTTACGTTTAATTTACGTTGACACAGCAATGAGCATGCAGAAGACAAGTGACCATTATGTTGGAAATTAATGGCTATGTGTGCGTACTAACCGCAATATGAATGTATGCATCTGCCTCTTGGCCGAAAGGCAGAAGCATAGTCTGGATGAAGAATGACAGCATTACTCCACAACATCCAATCTTAAATTATTCGGGAAGAGCATCAGCGCTAATATATATATATATATATATATATATATATATTTATAAGGAACCATGGTTTATCACGGGATAAAAGCAAGTGCTTGACACGTCCCGTAGGATGGTTGCTGTGAATATGATGAAATTCAAATATTTCTGGGTTATCTATCGAATGTCTGCCGAGATGAATACTTTGATAATTAACATCAGTGTAAAATGAAACAAAATTATCGCGCGTAATTGTTTAGAAAGACACTGGGATGCAGGGATCGTTGAGGTAAGGAGTGAGAAAAAAATATGGTCGCTCACTTAGGTACATTTGATACATAAATCCTGTTGAAAACATGCCTGGCGTAATACACAATACAGGAGTATAGGTAACAAGATGTTGGGAGCTAAGAGCAACATCTAGTCGTTTTTTGAAAACCGTATATATATATATATATTTATATATGGTTGGCGGGCAGGAGAGCCTATGGTGCGCTGAGGCTGGTGGTGGCTAGATCCTGACAGATGGTCTACCCACTGCTGCTACTGTTGTGCCAGTGACTCCAGTCCTGGACGCCTCCTCGTGGCAACCGCTGTGGGAGAGTTGAGTTTCGCCCTCCGCGCTGTTAAGATCCAAAACACCAACCTCCATGAGTCTGTGAAATGATCATGTGCTAGACCCGCTGTGTTTCGGGTGTTCATTTAATCGAAGGCTTTGGCTGAGGACCCGAGCCGTTCTCCTGTCAGGAGTGGGCCCCCTGTCAGTATTCTAGTTTATTCTCTTAGGAGGTTAGGAAGTGGTCGATGGCCCTCTTCCCGTAAAACCTAGCCATAGGAGAAAACAGGTCTACGGGTTCTAAGCTCGCAGCTCGATTGACGTAGAGCACGAGCGCCACGCATTTTCTCTGACAGTGGGAGGGCACCTCCGGGTATTCAGTGGTTTGCTACTGCCCGCCTCAAGCCAGGCAGCCCCTGGTCAAATTGGTGCAAACTCGCCAAAACCCAACTGCGTCTGGCCGTGGTCGCAGGTGTATCCTATTACGGTCGCAAAACATATATACGACATTCCAAAACCTCAAAGGCTGCGTGTGACGGCCGTTAATCAGATCCCAATCTGTCTCTGCAATCACATTTCCTAACTGGATCTGCTCCCCACTGCCTTGTGGGTCAGGCTATTGAGCCAAAGGCTCCGGGTGGAGTCCCGCAAGCAAACCTCCGAAGCCTAACGACCATCGCGTGTGCGATTGCCCACCAATGCAATCGGATGCCTGCTCGCAAAGCATTCAACATCGGGTGCAGGAACGTGAGCACACTACTGGACCGGAACTCCAGCGAGCGCCCGGAGCGACGCACTGCACTGGTCGCGATGGAACTGGCGCGCTACCATATCGATATTGCGGCGCTCAGTGAAACCCGGCTCGCTGAGCATGGTAGGCTGCATGAAGCAGGTGCTGGCTACACATTCTACTGGGTGGGCAACGCCGCCTCAACACCACGTGATCGTGGGGTCGGATTTGCAATACCCGATCGCCTCCATGACCTGCTGGTGGGTGAACCAACGGGCATCAGCGCGAAATTGAGGACTGTTCGCCTACGACTCGGAAAAGTTTGCCACTTCTATAAGCACATACGGTCCGACCATGTGTTATTCTGATGACACGCGTGATCAATTCTACACTGAGCTATTCTCCGTGATACGGTCTGTGCCGAGGAGCGACCGACTATTTTTGCTGGGTGATTTCAACGCTCGCGTTGGGCGTGATGCATTGGTGTGGACGAATGTTATCGGTACGCATGGCATTAGCTCAGCGAATGCGAACCGTGACAGGCTGAGCTCACTGGGTGTCACTCACGGCCTGACGATCACCAACACTCGGTTGGAACTGAGTGCGAGTGATATAGCAACTTGGACGCACCCACGGAGTGGTCACGCTCACCTGCTCGACTATATCATCGTACGTCAGCTTGATATGCGTGAAGTGCGCATGACACGTGTACTGCGTGGAGCTGAGTGTGGCACTGAGCACAAATTGTTGCGCACCAAACTGTACATATATTTTCGTAAAGCTAATTATTTCACTCCCGCCGTGAATCGGCGTAAATTTAACATTCTCCCCCTCGGTACTGTAGCGGAATGTATTGAACTGGAGAAGGCGATGGCTGCACGCTTTTGTGATGTGGACTGCGTTGCCACAGTGTTCGACCTGTGGCACCACATTCGCGACCAGGTGACAGCTGCCGCCGAGGATACCATCGGGCGCGCAAACTGTAAGCGGCCTGATTGGTTTGATGATAACAATGCGAATATTGGTGCATTGGTGTCGGAGAAGAATGCAGCATTTGCTGCACATGCCGCAGACCCCCGGGAGTTGGAAAATAATAGTCAGTTTCGCAAACTTCGACGGCGACTGACCCGAGAGCACCGTCGCATAAAAAACGCATGGTTGACGGAGAAGACGAAGCAGATGGTATGCTACGCCGAACGCCGTCAACACAAGGAATTCTTTGACTCCTTGAAGGCGGTGTATGGACCGAGATTGGAGCCGCTGAGGACGCTGATCGATGGTTGTTCAGGCATTACCTGCACACAGACTGCAGACATAATGCAGGTCTGACGAAAACAATTTGACTGTCTCTTGGACAACCGTTCAGAGATCGACTGGCCTGCATTTAACTGCCTGAAGCAGCACGATGTAAAGACGACTCTGGTGGACAGGCCGACACTGGAGGAGACGCAGAGAGCATTTCTCAGCTGCTAACCGGCAAATGTGCCGGAGCCGACGGGGTCCCGCCCAAAGTATTGAAACACGGCGGACCCGCGTTGTTGACTGCACTGCACCACTTGGTGCAACGTGTATGGATTGAGCAGGAGGTGCCTGTTGAGCAGAAGGATGCCTTTGTGCTACCACTGTACAATGGTAACTTGAGCAAGCAATGTTGCACGAATTATCGTGGCATCAACTTGCTGAGTTGTGTGGACAAGGTGATGGCCCGAATCATGCTCAACCGCCTCGTCAGTCAGGTTGTGGAACCGAACGTTGCGGAAGAACAATGCGGATTCCGTTTGGGTCGCAGCACTATAAAAATGGTGTTTGCGTCTCGTCAGTTGCAAGAGAAGTGCAGAGAACGACACCAGCCAGTGTACTCGCTTTTTGTTGATCTCACCAAGGCATTTTATACCGCTAACCGCGAGGCATTGTTGCTGGTGATGGGTAAGTTTGGTTGCCCGCGTAAGTTTGTAAGTTTACTTGAATGTCTACACAGTGGTATGCGAGCGAGGGTGCAGCTGAGTGGAGAGACCTCGGATGACTTTGCAGTTGTCTTTGGTGTGAGGCAAGGCTGTGTCTTAGCTCCTGCTCTGTTTAATACATATCTTCCTGTAATGTTGTCCTGTGCTTTCCATGCCGCTTGTGCTTACGGTGTTCGTCTGGAGCACCTTATTGATGGTGGGTTGCTGAACATCCGTCGTTTCGGTGCGAGAACTCTAGTCTTTGAGACGACTATCCGTATGTTGCTGTTTGCTGACGACTGTGCGTTGTTTTCACACAGCGATGATACCTTGGAGCACATGTATAGTGCTCTGGCTTCGACAGCGGCCAAATTCTGACTCACCATCAACACAAGCAAAACCGTTTGTTTCTTTCAGCCTTCACCGGAGGTGCAATCTTCAATATTGCCGCGGATCAGCATTGGTGCCAAAGCATTAGAAACCACCTCCCTCTTTTGCTACCTTGGGAGTGTGATGTCAACTGACCAGCAGGTACACAGTGAGCTTCGTATCCGCGTGCCAAAGGCAGCGGCGGCATTCGGGAAGCTTGAGTACCGAATGTGAAACAGCCATTTGCTTAGCATTGACACAAAGCTGATGGTGTACAAATCCATGGTACTGTCCGTTCTTCTATACGGCAGTGAAACGTGGACGACGTACTGTCGGGATGTGCGATATCTCGAGCGGTTCCATCAGCAGTGTCTGCGACGAATTTTGCGCATCGCTGGGTACGACACAGTTGCGGGCACGGAAGTGTTTCGCCATAGTGGAATGTATGCGGTGGACTGCATACTTTTACTGAGACACCTGAGGTGGATCGGTATTGTGAGCCGTATGGATTCGACGCGGATACCGAAGCAACTCTTATATGGTCAGCAGAGTGTAGGGAAATGGCACGTTGGGAAACCAAATTTACGTTACCAGGACATGAGTAAAGTGAGCCTCTCAGCTTCTAACCTTAATTGCAGATCATGAGAATCGAAGGCGGTTGATCGGCGTTCATGGCGCGATCTGATCACCAAGGTAGTTGCCGAGGTGTAGGAGAAAACCCTCATGCATGCAGAGAAGAAGCGGCAAGTGCAAAAGCGGCAAGCACCGATGGGTTGTTCACCATCGACATCAAGCGCATAGTGCTGTAGCATATGCGGTCGCGAGTGCCTGTGTCATGCAGGCTTAGTGAGCCATGAGCGAAGCCACTCTGGACGACTACCAAAGCTACGAAGGGTCCTGCAGAGAATGTAGACAGTACCATCGCAGCGTTGATATGTACGCTGCATTCGATTTACTAAACAAGTGCTAGCATGCTAAGTCTCTTTGCTTCAGGTGTCGGGTGTTCAATTTTGTCCTAATGCTTTACTTTCTCATATATATATCCACCTGTACGCTCCTCTATAAAACTGCACAACTCGCTTAAGCCAATAGTAGTTAATTCCGATAAAATTTTTGCGTTTGTGTCATTTCGGTAAAATATACTTTCTGACCACCTGAACTTATCTCGGATCTTTTGTTAACTACTTATTTCATATGCTTATTAATTTAAGATTATTTCATGTTTCCTTATGCATTACTCGATTTCTTTTCATTGTTAGCTTCATCTCAAGTTATTGGCTGTTGCTTGAAATCACCGGTGTGGCTGCACTTGATATGGATGTTGACAAGATGCCTACCTGTCTATTACCCACTGCCTCGTCCATACTGGCTCCAGGAGACAGTTGGTCGTTGCTGTAGCGGACGGGGTGCACGGTCCTTGTGGCGGTGTTAGGATCAAAGAGTGGTTCCATGCACCCAGTGTGAACTGGATTGCCGTCCAGCCACCGCTTTGTGTGTGCGCTTGCTTGTTCAAATACAGCGTGCTTGTGTTTGCCTTGTGAAGGAGAGCTGGCTGGCTCCGTTGATGAAACGTGGCTCCCATCCACATGCCTCCTGGTCTTATTCCTTCGGGATTACACTGGATATGGGGTGTGTGGATGGAGCTGTGGGTAGTGCACCGTAAGCCACGCATGGTCCCTCTATAGGCGCAGGCGGCTTGTGGCTGACCGAAGTGACAGGCAAATCCTAAAACGGATGCCGCCAACCAAATATGGTTGACGGCCGCCTGCGCCTTCAGAGGTACCATGTGTTGCTTGCGGTGCACCACCCACAGCTCCATCCACTCACCCCATATCCAGTGTAATCCCGAAGGAATAAGACCGGGAGGCATGTGGATGGGAGCCACGTTTCATCAACGGAGCCGGCCCACTCTCCTTCACAAGCAAACATAAGCACGCTGTATTTGGGCAAGCAAGCGCACACACAAAGCGGTGGCTGGACCGCAATCCAGTGCACACTGGGTGCATGGAACCACTCTTTGATCCTAACACCGCCACAAGGACCGTGCACCCCGTCCGCTACAGCAACGACCAACTGTCTCCTGGAGCCAGTATGGACGAGATAGTGGGTAATAGACAGGTAGGCATTTGTCAACACGCACGTAGAAACGTAAATAAAATAAATTGAGTAAGGCATATGGAAACGGTGACATAAATCTTAAATTAATGAGCATATGAAATAAATTGTTTACATACGAATCCGAGATATGTTCACGAGGTCAGAAGGTATAGTTATCGGAAATGCCACAAAGACGAAAACCTTATCGAAATTAACTACCATTGGGTTAAGCGTCGTGTGCAAGTTAATAGAAGAGAGCACTGGTGAACAATATTTCTGAGAAAGAAAATAATTAGGACAACCTTGCAAACCTACCACCTGAAATAAAGAGGCTTAGCATGCAATCACACGGTTAGTAAATCGAATGCATCGTACCCACAAACACTGCGCCGGTTCTGCCTACGTTATCTGCAGGACCCGTCGTCGCTTCTGTAGTAGTCCCCAGTGGCCTCGCTCATGGCTCACTATGCCAGTCTGATTCAGGTCCTGGCTACCGCATGTGTTACAGCGCCTTGCGCTTGATGTCGATAAAGTACAACCCATAAGTGCTTGCCGCTTTTGCACTAGCCGCTTCTTCTCTGCATATTTATATATGGATATTTAAACATATATATCATAAACTATTCTACTGTATGGTTATTATAAACGGAGTAGGATTGGGCTGCCGTGGCCCACTTATCCTACCATCTAGCTGCTTAGTCTCTAATTGTATCCTTTGCTTTTGTCCTTAGGTGCATACCTTCCATGATCCACCGGACCTGATATAGGCAAATCCATACGGCAACTGTGCTTCAGTGTTCTTGTCAAAGGGCACCAATGTTTGCCAATTTGTACACTCAATTGAGGTAGGCCAAGATGGCGTCAATGTTCCCATCCTCGGAAAACTTCCAATATTTGCATGCACACGATCAAAGAGTTCTTCCTTGGGTGACATCGATTCCTACTGGAAATCGGTAAGCGTATGATACTTTTCCTTTCAATACGGAATCTGGCTGTTGATCGTGACCTTAATGTCAATTGAAGAAAACGCAGCAGGCACCTTTAACGTAGGATACATGAGGTGTAGCGCACACCGTTCAGCGATCTAACAACAGAAACATGATATAAACCACAACAGCAAATCTAACAATAGGCAAACGCCATTCCGTCGTAGCCCTAACTGGTTAGATTATTCTGAGACGACGTTCTTAGGGGCTAGCAAAGTTATAGCCCCACGAAAATGGCTGACGATTAACAAGCCAGCGTTCAAACATATACAGACCTGTACTACTTTTTCATTGACGAAACAGGCACATAATCCGATACTACACATTAAGGCGTGTGATTTACGTCGGTAACTGTCGCTCACCATAGCCTCCTGAAAGTACTGACATTAGTGGACACTAGTATAACAACAAATATCAACTTCCGAACTCCGCTCGATCGACACAACTGTTTTAAGGGTCTGCGATAAGCAACTTCGCAGTTTTAAGGCCATTATTTTGTGGAACCCCAAGAAGAACTTCTGCATGCTCTCAACCGCCTATTCCAATCGCATTATGGGGTGCTTTCAAATTGCCTGTACCTACTCACCCCATTTTAAGTAGTGCAGTTAAAGCCAAACCCGTCTCGGAGCTACAGCTCAGTTTCATTTGAACATCGACTAGACTGTTAGCGTTTAAACACATGGCAAGTGAACGAACTTGCAGATCTTCGGAAGTCTGACAAGACGGACTCGGTGCTGATATACGGTGTTATTTACATAAATGAAAACACCAGATAATTAGTACCTTGACACTTTCCAAAATTCAGTGGACAAAACAATGTATGCTCACCGCGAAGCGGGACCGAGCAGCCAAAGTTAACTGAACGTGACAACGGTGGAAATTAGCAAGAGTGCAGGTACATAAGCCATATGGCACGGCTCGGCAGTAGACCAATCAAAGCTGGTCCGTTCAAAAACAGAGGATCGATATGGTGTCCAACACGCGGGTGGAAAACACAAAGTACGACATAAGGCAAAGGCTACTACTGGCTGGCCGACTGTGGGGGTTAATCAGCAAATTGTTTACATGGGACTAAGAAGGGACAGATTGGACAGGGGTAAGAGGAAAACAAGTCGAGAATCGACTTGCAAGAATTTGGCGGCTGAAGTGAACCAATATATTTTACCTATAGGTGGTCTTAATAACATGTGCAGTGAGATCCGGCAAGTCAAATGAGCGCTACCTAGACTTCCAAACTGGGAAAATTTGGACACCTGTGAGACAGCGTTCAGGTCTAGCTAAATCTTCGATTTCTTTTCAACTACTCTGAAAGGTCACCACACAGCGGGAATATTCGGCATTATTCTCATCAAGATATTGGATCAACTGCCCTTTCAAGGCTTTGATCCACCGTATCACGCCGGTTGGCACTTTTCAGCTGCCTTGAGATTTGCTAGTGCGAAATGGATTTATGGCCAATGACCAGAATCCCAACATTCTGCACAAAACCATTGGTGTGAACCAATAACTATGTGCACAAAACTAGTATTGTGGGACACGAATGATGCCAATTGTCTCTTGACATAAAAGGGAATCGATTGTCTACGTGTTGGGAGCTATCCATTTCAAGTTAGACAGTCCGGCCAATGTGGCGCAAGCCAGTCGCATCTCTTCAGCATTGCCAAATGGTCGTAGGTAAATTTGCTTGCTCTGCTTGAGAAGCTAAGCCATTGATTCCGCACATATTATGGTTATTATTGTCTAATGTCAATCAAACTCCAACGAAATTTCTCAGTCAGATCTTTTAGTTAAATTTACAATGCTGCTCTCAGTTAATCGGTACATCGTAACTTATCTAAGCTTTAAGTGAACTTCCCATTCTCTTAACACCTTGTGTATAGGGTTGGGGAAGAAGAGGATATTAATTTGAAAGCGCAGATTTGTGCGTCTCTCGTACTGCGAAAACGTTTTTAGTTGCCAACCTAACCAATTCACCGATATATTTTGCGTTGTCAATCGGCTGATTCTGAGCTACATATCGGTAAAATTTTCGCCACTTCTTAATGTATGCTAGTGGTGCAACAAATTAGCTAATCAATCGGTTTTCGCTCTCACTGTGTGTCTGGCTGACTTGTTGGTGTACATGAGGAGAAGGACTTGATGTTATCTAGTAGATTAATCGGAATTAGGTTGCAAACCAGATGTGCCAACTACTAATCTTGGAAAAGAACTACACAGCGGCTTCATCTATTTCTGACACGACTGACTGATAGTTACTTGCACCACTAGCCAACAGCTTGTGTCTCTAAGCCATTGGGACGGTAGCCGGCCACCATTGGTTAAAACCTTACTGCGATAAACCAACCCTTCCGCTACCTTTAAACTGGTTACTGTCTATGCAAAGGACGTTGGTTTGACTTCAGGTGTCAGGATTTCTCTACTAGTTACCATGAATACACCGAAATGGCTGGTCAGATATTTGCATATGCAATATTATTCTAGCACATCCGAATGCTCTACTCAATAAATTTCCGTTTGAGTGAAAGAATATCTGAGGGGCTCAGTTGCAGTCCTGTCAAATGCCATATATGGCGCAAGATTTTGTAAAAATCTTTTCTCGGTAACCTTTGTGACCATCGTATACCGAACCGCCTTAGTTTCGCCAGGATGAGGGTATCACGCCACATAGCAAACTAAATTTGCTTTGACATATTTACCTCATTCCATCGATCATTAAACTATCGATCATGACGCTCTCCCTAGCCGCAAATATGAGATTAGTTTTAACATTGGAACCTCTGAGTTATAAAATGAACAAAAGTACACCTTGGATTTGTATGGGGCTGTCGTGTTTCCATCACATGAATTCGCATCCTAATGTCTCTTAAATATATGCGGATAAGAACAAAATCGCGGAACATAAGGCGTGTTATATCTTACTTACCTGGTAACTAAGGCCTTGATAACTCCTGAAAAGAACACGCATATGTTGGTGCTGAAATGCTGGTGCATCAAAGTTCAGTTCAATACCCGACTACTCCTTATTTCACTTTTAGTGTGACGGTATAACATCGCCAAAATAATCAATTTTTCTGTGAACCATGGTAAATGTGCTATGTAACTGTGTCTGATCGCCATGCAGTGCTACTCTGACGAATGTCCTCGGATACATGATATCCCGTTGCTCTTCTGCAGGATTACATTAAGAAGTTAGTGCAGCACTCCCATTACACGTTCCTTCTCAAGTGAAGCATAATGTAGTGCCCCAATCGATTTACTCACAAAAGTGAAAAAAATACGAACTCCAACCTCAAGGCGCGCAAAACTATTACCTGTGCCAATGACAGGTTGACCATCATGCTGGTTTGTAAGAACTAAACTGGTTAACGTGCGTTCTAATCCAATGGAAATGGTCGAAAAACATCGTTGTTCGATGCTTCATCGCAAGCTCTGAAAATGCATATTATTGTCACTTTGATGCTAGGCTATAGGAATGCGTTCTTCGCAAAGTCCTAACTTACATCCGAAGAGAGGCGATCACGAGAAAGCCGTGTGCTAATCTGACGTACTAAAATCGCAAGCTAGATCTGACCATTCACCTGGTTATCTTCACCTCTGTTGTCTAATAGCCTGTATTCGGGATTGAATTTTCAACCGTTCGATGAAGAACACCGATGTTACATGGATACAGTTGACAAACTTAGTGTATCCTTGCTCCAATTTACTTTGCACTATCCGATGGGGTTGTACAAATTCTAAAGTAACAGTAGGTAGATGAGAATGCAGTCATTAAACAAAATGTTTTTCGTGTGCGGTATTTATTTCAACAGGTACTAGTGTCATCACACGTCATAAACCCACCGTCGCTCTTTTTCGTTTGCACGAATCGGCATTTAAATCCAGATGAGCTCAGAACCATCTTCGCAGAATGCGAGGGATTCTAGTGGTCAATAAGTGCTTGCAACTAGAGCTGCTCATGGTCTCTGTGTATGCTGAAGCCTTCAGTACACCAGGCCATCCAGTGCCTTAAGTACAATATCGTCCCACGCAAGTGACCGCGAATTTCACTCTCACTCACTTGTCTACTCTGTTTCATATGCATCAGGCCGCCGCATTTCTGACACACACTAAACGTTTATTATTGGCTCTTTTGTCTGTTTCCTGGGACTTGAGATCTGGTCAATACACTGTCCAGTGCGCGGAAAGTCTGTTCTCCAGGCTCAAAGCACCATTACACTCAATTATAACAAATAGGAATAAATGAACAATGAACAATGATATATTACAGATAAAAAAGCGATTGCTTTCCAAATCCCGTAAGATGATTGAAGTGAAAGTAAACATAAGTGTACGTCGTCAATTTAAGCGCCTAGCGATTCAGGTGCACTACTTCATTAAAATGTTTTAGGATGCGTATTGAATTGTTAGTGTAGGGGAAGTAATATGGGGAAGGTATGTCGTGCTTCGCTTTCTTGGACTGATGTACTTGCTGAATGCAGTCGTAGTACATCCGAATGTTATACCACACCAACAGCATTTAAGTAGCAAAGCAAAACCGCTGAGAATGAGCACTGTTTTGTCGCATTTGGTTGACGTAGACATCACTGATTATATAGCGTAACGTCATTGGATGGGTGAAACATCCAGACTTCTTTTGAATACCGTTAGTTAGGGGGAAGTAACAACGCATGTGGAAAGAGCGTTCCAGTGTTGGCACACACGAAGGGAAAAGAAATTCTGGCGGCATTCCAACCGGCTATATTGTGTGGCCAGCTTTAGCTGGTGTCCTCTGAGTGTGCTATGGAAATTCAGCTTTAGTTTGTGACGTCAAGGATGATTTGGATTCCTCAGTATCATATAAGTCATTACCAACTCGCCACGCAGGCGTTGATACTGTTCACTTTAGATCCCGAGGACTTTCAGCCTCAATCGGTAAGGGAGATGCAACTGGCACTTTACGCTGCTGGTCGCTCTTAGTTGTGGCAGTTCAAGAGCGGTAAGGTCTTGCTTTCGCCATGGCTGCCAGACATGGATGGCGTACTCAGAATGAGGCCGAATGTAGGCGTTAAGCATCTGAGAAAAAAGGGAAGGATCAAAACGCCCGAATGCCCTCCGCCAAAGGCCAAGTTGTTGCTTAGCATTTTTGGAGGCTTTCTAGGCCTGGCGGAAAGAGTCCAAGTCTTCATGCACTATCACACCTAGATTGCATTCCTTTGAATTGCACTGCAATATTTGATCCCTCAGTCTGTATTCGCAAGTGGCTTTATGGTGTTTGTTTAACACCTTGCACTTTCTAGCGCTGCACTGAAACAGGTTCTGAGTCGACCATTCGTAGACCCTGTAAAGATCATCCTGAATTGCTGCATTGTCGCTGCTTGTTCTAATGGCTCGCCATATTTTGTTATAATCAGCGAAACGTAAAGAGTTGGAAGTGACCACTGCCGCGAGATCGTTTATGTAAATCAAAGAATAGTCGTGGACCACGTACTGAGCCCTGGGGCAATCCGCACTTAACCTCGATTTGGTCAGAGATGATGCCGCGCAGAAATCGTTGAAGCAAAAGTTACATATCCAACGAAGGTTTGGGTCACATATTCCACAGTACTGCAGGTTGTGAAAGGAATAACGGTGCTTCAGGCAGTCAAAGGCCTTTTTGAAGTCCACGTATACTGCATCAACACCTAAGCGGCTGTCGAAAGTCTCAGTCTAACTGGCTCTAGCAAGTAGCAAGTTTGAACTGCAATACCGGTTCTTGCGAAATCCATGTTGTTCTTGTGCTATTATATTGCGTTCTTCCAAGTAGTTCCTGAGCGCTTCGGTAACACTTGTTTTCATGATTTTGGAGAGCACCGGAAGTAGTGTTATCGGGCCATCGTTGACCGGATCTGTACGACTTCCAGTAGCCTCTGGTCGTAAACCTGCTGCATTTAGTCAAATTTCTGTTGACAGCATGTCCCGTGAGTTACCCCAGTTCTCTAGAACCGTCTGTAAACTTAGCACAAAGGGTAAAACCAACTTCAGCAATCTTGGACAGAACCCCTTGTAATTTGATGACACAAAAATCCTTGTTAGAGAGGTAGCAACGACATTTTCCAAAGATAATGCCTCGCGAATGTATCTCCATTGCTACAGATTATGTGCCAGCTTCTTCAGCAGATAAAGCTTGAGACTCCGGGACGCTTGAAATAATGACGGTTTTCAGCTCGTGTTTTCAGCTTCCCTGTTTATTGTTCATATAGGTTGAACGTTCTTTTCACGGAATATTCGGTAAGATACGTACATTGTTTGATGCTCTGTGGTCTTGATTCACAGCCAGCAGAATGAATTCTGTTTCTTTCCCAGAATGTATTATAACTCAAAGTAGTCAAGGATCGCCGTAATGTAAAGAGTTTGGGTGTCGTGCGATGCGTCTCAGAGTAATGGGTTCAGTGCGCATGCTGATGGCACGACGAAAGGGATCCCACTGATCATCCAGTTTGCCCCTTATTGTGTTAGATTTGGATTCAGGAACGTTAGTGCACACAAGACTTAAGGCACCATGATTGCGACACGTGGTTTACGGTTTAAAAGCATTAGGTTCTTTTGTTTTTCGTGGATTTGTGGCTCGCACTGACGATAGCCACCCACGTTGAGGCAATATTTTGCCTTCTCCGGTAGGTGGAGTCACAGGTGTCTTTGACGGCGTTTTCCTAGAAGCCGCCCCTGCGTAAGATGTTCAGTTACTCTTTATCGTGGACTAGCTGAAGATTTTTGTTTTAAGTATTTCAAATGCATTACTACAGCCTTGAAGAACTTAGGAGCGGGTAGGTTGTGAACGACTTGTTCACTTAGTGGAGGCATTTGGTTAGCGACCGTTAGAGACTGAGACGCTCTGGTAAGGTTTGGACGCCTGGACCTCTTCTTCGACCTAAGCTGGCAGTTTGTAGCTTTTCGTTCGGATGCAAATGTAGCATTGTTTATTTTTATAGATGCATTGCTAGCGTTCACTAGTTGATCAATTGTTTCCGTCAACTTTTCACAGTTTTGCATTAGGAAGATTACACAACCAACAACAGGGATGGATTTGCACATGGAACAGAACAAAAATGCTTTAATTTTACCGCTGCACTGTCTAGTTTCGAGTGCACTCATCCCTAAACAATTCGAATTGTACACTTTTTGGCTCTTTAAACATACTGCACCAGACTTAACGGTTTGTACACATAGATCATCAATGACTTTCGAATGGGCCAAGTCCATTTGTGGCGTGCACTTTTCATTGTGACTTGCAACAATTCCAAAAAGGGATTAGGTCGTAAAAGAAAGTAGATTTATTGTGTTTGTGAGCAGTGAAAAGTTCGTAGAAAGTAGAAGTAAGGATTAAAATTTACACACAATAATGTGCGTCGACGGGGAAATCGAGCCCCGGCCCAACGAATTTCCGGTCCGCTGCTCTACCACAGAGCTACCGAGGGCTGACGATTAGGTGCGCAATTTTTAATACATGACTTCTGCTTGGTGCGCGACGTATTGCCAATGAGCTCACAGCACCTGTCCTGGTGTTGAAGGTTGGCTCACTCACCCGTCACTTCCCGATGGACCGAAGTATCTGTCCTTCAGATGTCCAAAGGGCGATGGTAGATCAGATTAATTGTGGTAGTTTGTGAGTAGTGTACAGTTCGTAGAAAGTAGAAGCCACGATTAAAATTCACCCACAATAATGTGCAGAATCTAGGCTGTAGATGTCTCACCTATCTACTTCTCCACTAGTTTAGAATAGAATAATTCTACTGACATATGTGGTCACGGTCAGTAATGGTCAGCAAACAAGGAGTGACCACAGATGGTGGTGATATGGTGTAGAGATTCCACAATAACTAGGTGGAATGGAGCAACTCAATGTGTACACTACAACAGGGATAGCAAGAGGACAGAAATACTGAAGCGCAGTGTATGACTTCGCTTCTATTTGCGCTGGTTTGAGGTCAGAAGTTTGCGTCCTACTCTTCAGAGGGGTCAGACGTGTCGCGTCCAGATGAGTCACACGTTCGTTATGGTAGATAGGCGAGGTGTGTGCTATCTATCCAGCCGGTAAGTTGAGAGGCAGCGATGCTGCGTAGGAATAGGGAAAAACAAAATGATTTGGAAAATACTCTCTAATGACGACGGTGGCAGTTCCAAAAACGAAACAAATTGACAAACACCGCTTTGGACAACGACTAGAAGGATTGGTATTAAGATATTCGGGTGACTCTCATAAAGATTTTTTACATAAGACCAAAAGAGATTTTGTGCGACGAGAGGAAAAATAAATTCTCCGATAAGATTCAAGCACGGTTGACTTAGAAGTTGCAATAGCACGAGTTGCTGATGATTCGCGAATGACAGATCCAAAAGATGAACAGTGGTAGTAGGACAACACGGAGTCAAGTCGAATCATAGTACCTAGGATTCTGTGAGAGTAAATCCGGATTTAAAGGCGAATAGAGCAGAAGGATGTCCTTTGGCAACCGCTCGGTGAATTGGTATCCCGGATGTAATAACATTTTGCAGCAGAGGTATATTCATGGATGTAATTGAAGGCGTTTGTGATAGATTTGTATTCATTAAAAGTTTTTAACGAAAAGGTAACACTATCTTTCCCTTTCTGTAAACAAATTTCCATGCACTTGGTCTTGCGACTTTTTATAGACTCCAAGGAAATACAAATTCAAATAACGACTTTGCTTTTCTAATTAATAACTTTGAATGCCCAATTGGCTTCCACGTTGAATCTACACACATATGGGTGGTGTGAATTCAATGTAAACATAAGTTGACGGTGTACTTCCCAGAAGGACTCATTTGTTCGGCGCATTAAAACCTCAGCTATTCCATGGAATTGTTGCAGCTTGGCAATGTGGTATTTCCGTCTTAATTCGGAAGCTAATTGGATGATCTGCATGTGTGCAAGAGAAAAGGTGAGATGAGCCATCTTCTCAGTCGTTTTCATCGAACATAAAAGTATTTTCTTCACAAATTAGTTAAACGGTTAGGTGCCAACCAGCTTTTATATTAACATGCATGTGCAACTTTGAAAGCACTTACCTTTTGCAATAATCTGCTTCGGACAACACCGTTGGGAGTGGTTTCCTAAGTATTGACTTCACGAATGTCACGAGAAATTTTAGCGCAGCAGAAAAGAAGTGATAAAGGTGTTTGGCAAGTGGGAATTAAACAAGCAAAATAGATAGAACTGGAGGTCAGCTACAAATGTTATACAATATACAGTCTGCTCGTAAACGATTGATTAAACTAGTGAAGGAATTCTTTCGACTCCGATTTAGTTGACGTGGATGATAGTAGCTGTGTTGTGAATTGCGAACAGATTCAGCCAAGCTTACTGTAGCTTCACTCACCGAAGTCTTCTCCTTGCGCGGCTACTTCAGAGGGCACTGAAGCGAAGCGGCACAGACGGATGTTGACAAATTTCAGTTCAACAAGTGTCACATGTGTCCACCAACTAGTTGCCAAACGGTGTAAGAGTTTTTTAAACAGCCAAAATACGGTCCTGGCACCCAAGGTTAATGACAGTGCCAATCTGACTAGACATGCTCGTTTAAATTCCTTTGGCCATTGTGTATATGAACTGGCAAAAACGGTCAGATTTCGCCCGGAAGCGATTTTAACCAAAGCTCAGCATGACTGACGACGAACATGTAACTAACTGAATTGACGCCAGCGTTTTAAACAATCCATTGGAATGATTATAATTATCTATAATTATTTAGTGTTTTTTACCATTAAATGGATAGTGGTGAAACAGGCTATGATATTTCGTTAGCACCGGCTTTTATCCGCAAGCTGTTAACGTAGTTGGGCGTGTTCACGAAACAATGTATAAGCTCTATGTCCCCTCCGCGTTGTCCTCAATCCGTTTGTGTTTTTAAACTATCGTTGTCTTAAGAAGTATGTTTACTCGTCACTGATGCGGCATTGCGTAGGAAGGATACATTTCCTATACGCACACCCTGTGCATCTGAATACGTGGTGTGTATTACAACGACGGATCAGCATAATTCAACATGCAAATCATACGTGGTAATAGGTGTGGATAACGCATGATCAAACTATGGTATTCGGCTAGATGTAGATAATAAAGGTTGTGTCGGATAAACCTTACCAAGAGCGTAATTGACAAATGTAGGTTGGATAAAGGCATGAGGTTAATAATGATTTTTCAAAAAAGAAGTTAATGCTACTTCCTACAAATAAGCAAAGTTATGTTCACTGTAGAATACCTACACTTTGCTTTATCTTTTATTAAATTTTTCTCAGCTTAGATACACTAACTTTAGTTACTATGCTTTCACATCTATTATGACTCACACCGATTCACTGATGATTTTGGGTCCGAATAAGTCCTGTCCATTCAGTCTGCAATCCTCGTTAGAGTGGAGAATATACAGAAGTAATGCCGTCCATGTACTGACATAATTGTAGGCTTTATAATGTCAATGGTGCGCTGATCAGCCACAATTGATTTAAGATAACCAATTATTTATAATGGGCGCGGGATGACAATACGGTAACTAAACCTCGCTCTTTTACAGCACATGTCAAGACACTTGAATTTTGCATTGCATAGCCATATTAGTTGAAATACATGAACGCATCAAAATGGCTGTCAAATATAAATGTTAAGCGCACAAAGCCATCAACTTTAAGAGAACGTAGCTTACTTCCTTACCTATGAGTTTCTGGCCTATATACGTCTATGCCTATTTGAATAAGGAGATTGCCATCAAAATAACTGCCGAAATTTCAGCAAATTTCAAGTCATGTAGATATTCGCATAATCGGAAAAGCGCCAGACAGCAATTTTATTCTGTCCTAATTAATGACCATGTCTTAGTGTTGTAAGTTGCTGGTGCACGCCAACTGTAGGCGCTGTTTCAAATAATGCCGGAACAGAAGGATTCGCAGTACCAGCGATCCCAGCGAGAATAAACTTTACCCATTGCATTCCTTGACATATGAATACCGTCTGGATCGGTAGCATCCTCAATAATCTCAGATTCTTTATATACACGCAGGTATATGCATGCATGTACATACGTAGTCTTGTAAGATGATGTAAATGGTTTCCCCGAGAAGATATCAATGCGCATCTAACGGCAGCAAATTGCTTAAACTTTACAAATTTGATGATGGAAACTGAGTTCAATAAAAACTCGCCGATTTCAACTCTCTTCTTGAGAAAATATACGCAGACTTTTCACTTTGTTTTGTACAAACTAATTAAACCGTATACAATCTAGTTACAAAACGTTCCAAGGTATATTGTACTTTATTCTTTTAGAATATATATGCAATTTGAAAGGCAACATTTGTAAACGTGTTGACAACTTTTGAACATCTGTTGTGCACGATAATTTTCAGTAATACATAGTAGAAACTTATTGTGTTTGCGTACCATAAGTAGCTATCTTTTGCCATATTTGCACAAGAAAACCGCAGCTGTGCCCACGCCAATTCGACCTGTTGGCTAGCGACAGGGCTTCCAATGTCGGCGTCCATGTTGCGTGCCTTTCCACTGGCGTTAGCAAATTTATCCTCGCTACATATTATGGACGGTTTAGAACAACCTCTTCAAAGAACTGCAGATGGCATTTTGTCGTTGGCTGCAATAAAAAGCCACGTATCAATTGGATCGATTGATTGAAATACTTCCTGTCTATATGGATAATTTATCCAGGGATACAAATTTTGTATTTCCATAACATAGGCTCCGAATATTGAATACACGTACATAGTTATCCACTTTAACCAATTATACCATTTTGCGAGAATTGTTAATTTAATTTGCCAAATATATTACTCACTTTCAAATTTATATCCATGGTCTGCATATATGAAATTATGAAGCAAGTAGCGGTTGGTCTATAATGAGTTAATCTCGCTTTCCGCGATAATATGTGTAAACTAAAGGCAGATTATTTTTACTATTTTTGAGTAATCTATGAGCATTGGCCAGGGCACATGTAAAACCATACCAGTAGTTCGTTGTCCACGGGTTGTGTAAATTGATTGTGAAAGCAATAAGTCTATGTTAAACTTGGCGTTATATATTGAACATCAGTTGACTCGTGACCATATGCTCGAAAGTTGAATGTTTAATCACAAAGTGGAAAGCGTATAAAAATTGCTCATTGCAGCTACGTGACGTTTTTAAATACGCAGCTTAATTCTACTTATCGGTCTGGAGCCTCACATTACTGCACGTCCAAATATTGGGTTTATTTCAGGTGAAAATTAATTACCAGGTTAAAAAGCATTAGCATATCATATTAATGAAAGTGTTACCAATTGACATCACATGTCAACCAAACTTGTGATATGAGAGCCAACGGTTTTACCACATGTCAGGAACCGCATTTAGTGTACAAACGATCACTAGGCAAAATGTGTTTCGCAGTTCAAACAACATGTTCAGCTGGAGGTAGACTTCATTTAAGTCAAAGTGCATCCGGCTATCGTAAATATATATCGGCAGACTCAAATGCATGCTCAACACCCTTAAAAAAACGTTCATATCGATTATGAAGCAAATTTGATTTAACAAGTGCACCCAATACATGAGTCCCATTAAAGGCACACAGAAAGTTAAGGGAAAGCATTCTATGATTCCGATCAATTCAATTCATTTATGATTCATTAACTGTAAGTTGTCCAGAAAGTACGTAATTCGATTCGATGTGCAACACTAATTTAATTCTCACAAGCACGTTCAACTGTCATTTTCTTAAAAATTATCAGAAAGCAAGTTCTGCACCTACGATGCAATTCCGAATAAACTTTTGAAACTCTTAGCAGAATAGCAGCTCGAACAGAGTACACCTTTTCTTCCACCAACACTTAAATTTCATACAATTGATGTTTCATATATTGTAGTGGATAATTCTGTAGAGTACATTTGCCAAACGTAACACAAGCTGAATTTATAATTAAGCATATTTGATTAAACATGGACTTGCATTTTCGAAAAGCTTCATGCAGACGTCGGTAAATCATATCGAGTACGAAGCAAACTTGATTTAACCAGTGCACTCAAACCACGAGTCCAAATATGAGCACACAGAAAGTTAAGGGAAAGCATTCTATGGTTCCGATCAATTCAATTCGTTTATGATTCATTAACAGTAAGTTGTCCAGAAGGTAAGGAATTCGAATCAATTTGCAATACTAATTTAATTCTATACAGTCACATTCAACTGATGTCATATGCCTAATAAATATCAGAAAGCAAGTTCAACACCTTCACTGCAATCCGGAATAAATCTTTTAGACTCTAGCAGTTTAGAAGCTCGAACAGAATAGACGTTTTCTTCCATCAACAAATAAACTTGAAATATTTATGTTTAATACGTTGCAGTGGTTAATTCCGTTTAGTTCACTTGCCAAACGTATTGTACCACAAGTTGAATTTATCCTTTTGTATATTTATTCAAACAACAACTTGCTTGTTCGAAAAACTTCTTGCAGACGTCGGTTGATCTTTGATCAACTAACATAAACAGGTCAACATCTTTGGAACAAAAGTAAATGGTCATATCTAATGCTGAATAATATTCAGTCGATTACATCGGCGAAGAATTAGTTAAATGCGGAATTGGTAGTTAATTGTCGCAATTTATCATTCAAGACATTAATTGAAATATTCATGTTCCTAAAGTCCTAAGATGCAAATGCGCGAGTTAGAAACAACCTCAGTCTTTGTCAAATAAAATGACTTCAGTGGACAACAGAAATATTGCAACTCACATAGCTTATTAGCCTCATTCGCTGTCAAAGGAAGGAAGAATTATACGGAACTAAATCGCTATATGTTTATCATTTTGAGGAGGGAAATTATTTTCATTCATAATTGTCTGTTGGTATACTATTGCTGCACACATTTGAAGTGATTTTATCTAATCGATTTTCCGTTATTTGGAAATGGGTATGAGTCATCAACATTATCATCAACATCAGTATATCAGCCATTTGAACTGATGCTTCGCTGCCAAACAACCATGAGGATCTATGAAATGAAGAATAAGAAGAAAGAGAGAAGAGGGACTTACCTGAAAACCTTAATGCCCTAAGCAAACATTCAGGGTCAGAGCGCCTACACCTTGTGTAGACAACATACCGTCACAAACAGCTGGCTATCGTGCAAAGATAAGGCAGCATCGGCGAGACAGCTTCCTTGAGGCTTTCACTGCCACGCGTCATAATCAGCCATTACCCCGCAGATAACTCAGCAGCAAACACACTTTAAACAGGCAATTCAATTAGGAGACGGCAGCAGTCGCGCAACTGGTGTCGGTTGCGAGCCATGTCCTGTAAAGTCTCGAGCCAAGCACACTGTGAGTCACGTGGACTCCAGCCCGGAAGGCGAGACGGACCAACGGCAGCCAGTTTGGTCGTCAGTGACTTCATTTGCCGTTGCCAAGTCAACTTCTGTCCACCTCGAGCCTTGCGCCAACCTTCACCTGGCAGACTAAACAAGACCCTCCTAGGTAAGCTGTGACCAGGCATCCGTAGCACTTGCCCGAGCCAACGCAACTTATTCAGTGCTATCTGTTGTTCTAGGGAGCTAGCATATCACCACCTAGTACTCGCCTACGCACATCATCGTTGCGGACCCGCTGGTGCCATCCGACTCCAGCAATGCTTCGCAGACAACGATGACCAAATACTTGAAGACGCCTCAGATCTTCAGACCGAAGCGGGCAAGTCTCACTACCGTAGAGTAGAACGGCCCTCACTGTGACTTTGTGTACACGGCCTTTCAGACGAAGGGAAACACCCTTCTGTCGCCAAAGATGCCGCAAGTTCAAGAAGGCAGCTCTGGCTTTTGCAATGCGTAAGCTCACGTCAGTTTCTATGCGCCCATCATTGCTGATGCAGCTGCCAAGATAAGTGAATTGATCAACCACATCAAGTTCCTCGTTAGCAAGCGTCAAGGGGTCATCGAGTGGCTGGTGGTCCTGCAGCAACACTTTGCACTTTGAAGGTGCGAAGTACATTCCACATAATGGGACCACTCTGGACAGGCTATTCAGGGTTGATTGTGCCGCCCCAACATCGTCGAAAAGCAAGACGATATCGTCTGCATAATCTAGCTCAACTAACCTTTCACCAGGCAGCACTTCGACGCCTACATCGTGAGATTTCGTCAGGAAACACTCCCTGATAGAATCCACGACGAAATTGAACAAAAACGGGGAAATCGGACAACCCTGACGAACGCCAATTGTGGTCGGAAAGCTATCCGACAGAACACTGTAGACCCCGACACGGCCTGTAGTGTTCGAGTATAGAGCAGGTAGGATGTTCACATATTTCGTGGGAACACCCTTCCGCGCAAGTATTTCGAACGGAATCGATAGATCGACTGAACCGAACGCACTCTTGAAATCGGGGAACACAGCTATTGTCGGTCTGCGGTATGCGTGGCGCTGCTCTAGCACCTGTCGCAAAGTGAATATATGGTCTATACAGCCACGTCCTGGGCGGAAACCGGCCTGCTCTTCCCTAATCCGAGATTCCCGTTCCGCAGTGAGGCGAAAAACGCTAATTGAGGCCAATAATTTTGTCACAACTAGGCTTAGGCTAATACCCCTGTGGTTAGAACAATCTGTACGACTGCCCATCTTGTATATTGTCACTATAATCGATTCGCTTCAATTAGTCGGGACACTTTCTTCCTTTCATGTACATTCGAATAAGGAGGTCAGTGCTTTACAGAGGACCTCACCTCCATCCTTAAATAGTGCAGGTGGGAGCGAATCCGGGCCAGCGGCTCGAAAACGATTAAGGGCTGTGAGCGCGTTTCGGACCTCAGCCTCAGACGGAGGCCCTGATCTAACCGTCCATGGCTCGTCCTGCATCCCCTGAGTAGGAAGAGGTCCGAGAGCAGGGGGCCAGCTAAACTGATCATCAAAGTGTTCAGCCCAACGAGTCATACGGCACTCCTTATTGTGTATCAGCGCACCCGCGCTGTCTCGGATTGTCTAACCGACGCCTGGTCCCCTGCGACCAGCGGTGCGGATTAGCTGGAAGAGCTTGCGGCAGTTGCCTACTGCTCCTGCCTTCGCAATTTCTTGAGCCCTACTGGTCCACCAGGCTTCCTTGTCAGCACGTAGGCTCCGATTTAGTTCATGCCTAATAGCACGTCTGGTTACATTGTGTTCAGAGCCAGCCGGGAGGTGGCTTCTAAATAAATAAATAAATATTTTATTCTCGACAAAGCGAGCCACGCCTTTTGGGCATGATCAGCATATTGCATTATTGTACATGACAGCGGAATAAGCAGCACCAACAGTGGGAGTAGTAAAGTTGGAGACAGTAGTGTGGGCCCATAGAGCCCAAAAGTTGTATGTAGTCTATGTACACAGAATGCGAGAGGTAAAAATAGTGATCAGATCACTTATATTGTCTGTTGATGAGGAACTAGTCCGATGAGGTCCCGTAAGCAATGTAGGTCAGTGAGTGAAGTATGAGGAAATGGGTGAAAAATACTTAAGAATAGTGGTATGTCACTAGTCAGATATGTAGGCATGTACGTGCGAGAGCCGATATTTGCACAGAACTTGTAAATGTGGTGTCAATCAACTTTCCAATGTGTTAGGGGCGGTGACTTTATTGAGTGGCGTGTCACATCCGCCACGTCGCAGTGTTGTTAAACAGACATTTGTGGCTTTTTGTAGAGAAACCGCTTGCCAGACGAAGACCCACCACGTCCTGGAACACTGCCGGCTGTTGATATACATTGGCAAGATGGTATCTGACCGATTACTCTCGCGGATATTCGCAGTCACGCAACGCCAGTTTGTTTCCTATGGCTGTGTAGTCGCCTTCGGAGTCCAGTACAAGTGGTGGGAGCTGTTGAAGTCGGACGACTCAGGTGACTTGTATTGAATTGATCAGTTTCCTAGGTTCTTTAGTGTGTCGTGATTATGAAGTGCGGGTTTTTCTTTGTTCGTTATTGAATCCGTGTCCATGGAAGCGTAGCAGGTACGTCTTCAGCGGTGTTCGGCGCAAGTAATGTTATCCTGTAGAACAAGGGTGAGAAGAAAAACGGACCGAGCAAACTGCTAACAAAATTCAACAGGACTATGTTATTGTATAAATATAAAATTTATGGTAAAGTTGTGCTGGCTGAAATCAATGGAGTGACCGATGAGCTGAGGCTAGTGGTACCTATACCGCCAATGAATAGTTGCGATATGAGCGAAGAGAGATGCCAAACAAGCGAGGAAGACGTTAATGTGAGCTGAGATGCATGATAGTGGAGCCGATAGGCAAAAGTCAATCAGAGACCGGAAATTCGGATTTCGGTAGGCGTTACCAAGCATAGAGATAATGATTCAGACAAGAAGAGTATCATAAGGTTGTAACTTATACCATTGAGAACTTGAGTCGATGGCAGCCGATGCTCAAAATAAGAGAGGCATTGGCTTGAGACCTATGGGCATTTGGAGCCTCAGAGGACTGACTTGGCCAAAATGTTTTGGAATGAGACGCACAGAAGGTATGGTAACCAAAAGAGACCTGGGATGTTGCGCTGACGCTAGTGATAACTATACCGCCATTGGACTGTTGCGATATAGACCAGACGAGAGGCAACACAAGAGAGGGGACGTAACTGTGCGCTGAGAAGCATGAGAATGAAGCCGAGAGGCATACCTCAACTAGGGACCTGAGATTGCAATTTCCGTAGAACGACCAAGCATGCAGATAATGTGTCAAACGGAGGCGAGCACCTAAGGCAGTTAATTATACCAATGAGAAACTTAATCGGTGGCAGCCGATCCACAAAAGAAGAGAGGCCTTGGTTTGATGCCTATGGGCATTTGGGGACTGAGAGGCTGGAGTAGTCGAAAAGGTTTAAAACTGAGTACCACAGTAGCAAAGGGAATCAAAGGAAGCTTAGGATGTTGCGCTGACGCTAGTGACAACTATATCGCCACTGACCTGATGCGATATGTACCAAAAGAGAGGCCAAACAAGATAGGGAAACGTAATTGTGAGCTGAGATTCATGATGGTGGAGCCGAGAGGCAAAAATCAATCAGAGACCTGAAATTGCAATTTTGCAGGGGACCAAGCATACAGGTAATGAGCCGGTATCATGAGGCTGTTTCTTATGCCAATGAAAACTGTAATCGATGCTCAAAGAAAGAGAAGCCATTGTTTGAGACCTATAGGCATTTACAGCCGGAGGCCGGTGCGGTCCAGGAGGTTTAAGAGTGCGTGGCGCAGTAGGAAGGTGGATCAAATGTGGCCTAGTATGTTGTGCTGACGCTAACGGAACCTAAACCACCATTAAACCGATGCGATATGGACCAGAGAAGAGGCCAAACAAGAGAGGGGGACGTAATTTGAGCTGAGAAGCATGAGAGTGGAGCCGGGAGGCAAAATTCAACCAGGGACCTGAAATTTCAATTTCGGTAGAAGGACAAAGCATGCAGGTAATGTACCAGACGGAGGCGAGTACGTGAGGCAGTTAATTATACAGATGAGAACATTTGTCGACGGCAGCCGATGCTCGAATGAGAGAGGCCTTGTTTTGAGACCGATGGGTATTAGGAGCCTGAGAGGCCAGACAAGTCCAGTAGGTTTAATAATGAGTGTCACAGTAGCAAAGAGAATCAAACGGGGGCTAGTAAGTTGCGCGGGCGTTAGAGGTACCTATACCGTCATTGAACCGATGCGATATGGACCAAAAGAGAGGCCAAACAAGAGAGGGAGACGATACTTGTGAGCTGAGAAGAATGATAGTGGAACCGAGAGGCAAAAGTCAATCAGAGACCTGAAATTGCAATTAGCAGGGGTCCAAGCATATTATAATGTATCAGACGGAGGCGAGTACATGAGGCTGTTTTTTATGCCAATGAGAACTGTACTCGATGTTGAAAGGAAGAGAAGCCTTGGTTTGAGACCCATAGGCATTTGGAGCCTGAGAGGTCGGACGAGTCCAAAAGGTTTAGGAGTGAGAGCCACAGTAGCAAGAACATATAGCGACGTCTGGGATTAGGCATACAGATAATGAATCGGACGGAGAGGAAAATCATGAAGCCGGTACCTATACCATTGAGAACCTTAATCGATGGCAGCCGATCCTCAGAGGACAAGAGGCCTTGGCTTGAGACCTATAGGCATTTGGAGCCTGAGAGGCCGGAGTAGTCCAATGGGTTTAACGATGAGTGCCATAGTTGCAAACAGAATCACACGGAAGCTAGTAAGTTGCGTTGACGTTAGAGGCACCTATACCACCATTGAACCGATACGATATGGACCAAAAGAGAGGCCAAACAAGAGAGGGAGACGATACTTGTGAGCTGAGAAGAATGATAGTGGAACCGAGAGGCAAAAGTCAATCAGAGACCTGAAATTGCAATTAGCAGGGGTCCAAGCATATTATAATGTATCAGACGGAGGCGAGTACATGAGGCTGTTTCTTATGCCAATGAGAACTGTAATCGATGCTCAAAGGAAGAGAAGCCATTGTTTAAGACCTGTAGGCATTTGCAGCCGGAGGCCGGTGCGGTCCAGGATGTTTAAGAGTGCGTGGAGCAGGTTCACCGACCTCTCAGATATCCGGTGACCGGTGCGCTGACGATTGATAGTGCCACAAGCAGATGGTCCTGCGTCGTGCATGGTGTCCGAGATCCTATTCCAATAAAGCTCAGTGTCATTAGGACAAGACAGCGGAAGTTCGATCCGCAGCGCTTCTTTATAGGCTTGCCTGATCGAAGACGGAGAATGTTTCTCCGTTGCCAATCGTAGGGGACGCTTGGTGCGCCTCCCGGTAAAGTTCATGAAGAAACGACCGCGTACCAAGGTATGATCAGAGTCAACACAGGTACTCCAGTACGAGCGGCAATCCAGGATGGAACCACCCTATCTGTAACCTAAGGCTATGTGGTCAATTTGGGTCCATCGCTGGCCAGCTACAGGAGGACGCCAAGTGTCACTTCGGCGCCCACTGTGTCTAAAAGCAGTGCTACTAAGAAACAACTGGTGCTCTGCACACAGTTGCAGCAGACGCTCGCCGTTGTCAGTCCGTTCGGTGTTAAGCCCACAATTACCACCCTGCTGAGCTTCTGAAGAGCTCAGAAGCCCTACTTGTGCGTTCCTATCCCCTGCAAGTACTATAATATCTGAACTAGTAGCACTGCGTAGTAGCGCGTCCAGTTCGTGATAGAATGTGTTCTTGAGAACATCTGAACTGCAGTCGGTGGGAGCATAGGCAAAAATCCCTAACAAACAGCGTTTTGTACTACTTCGTGAATCAACCTTGTATGATATCGTCAAACGGGCTGCACATAAACGGCTGTTCATCGGAATCCAATCAACCAAGGTTGGTTCAGCCTTGGAGCTTAGAATGATACCTACACCAGCTTGACCCGTGAGTGCTGCATCGATGTCTCGGGATGCGTGCAATCAATAACGAGAGGACAAGCCGGGTGCGGTTAATTCAATAACCCCGTAAGGGTCATTGATCCTAGTTTCGGACACACAATACACATCAATACCCAGTGTGTCCAAGGTGCGTGCGAGTGCAGCCTGTTGACCTGTTTGTCTTAGAGTGCGAACGTTGAATGTCGCCAAGGAAACGGGATAGCGTGGCCTTATAAGGGAATTTTGCCGAAAGGTGTCCGGCGTCTGGCGCGAGACAGTGGCTGCAGATGGTTCTACTCCAGTGGCACTTCGGTTGCTGTCAATTAATCTGAGAATTATAGAAGGAAGTTTGGTAATGGTTGTCGGGATGGGAGTAAGGGAGACAGGTGGAAATGAAAGAAGGGAGGTGCCAGCAGTAGCATGTTTGCGCTTATCCGCCTTTCTGTATGCAGCAGATAAGGTGAGCCTTGATAATCTGCGCGACGGCTGATGCAGGATGAAGTTTATGTTTGAAGAAAATGTCATGGTTGTAGGTGGGCTGAGAAACTTCCAGGGCGCCTGGACCTATACAGCAGGACGATTAGGGTCCTCATCCAGAGCCTTTGGCTTAAAAGCCTGTCCGCAAGGCAGCGGGGAGTTGGCAATGATTTAGTTTTACAGAAATGGACGCCATCCCATTTCAAATCCCCAACCTGGAGGACCAGGAGACTGAGTTTGTCTGACCTCTCACCACTGACCAACCTGGTAAGAGTAGCTCTCAAGCCGCCCAAAGGCACCACCCATTATAGCTCAATGGGTCAATGAGGTACGCAAACCATCGCACCACGTTAAGGCCCAGTCTCGTTGCGACGGATTGGTGTGAGTAGACACTATCGAATTAGGCCCGAGTGCCTGCAGGGTTAATTTGGATTATTTGCTTGTGGATGGATTTTGTATGCAATCTCACTGTAGAGAGAGATCCACATTGCAGTGCACCTTGGTCATTTCGATTGCTTGGACCGTAGTTAATGAAGCAAAATGGAATAGGGTGTGCCCGCCCGAAAGCATTTCAAACCGCGACGCGTTTCTACCTCTTTTAATATCATCAGGTGGAGATTGCAGATTTCAAACCAGAAATCTTTAAGTGTTGATCTGCTGTGTCACGAGCTTATTTTCCCTGGTTGATGCATTTGTGTTTAACCTGCGGTAACTCATTGAAAGCAACTAATAAATTTTACTTGGGCTTAGCATTGGTGCAACAGATTGATTTAAGTAAGAGCAAACACTTACGCAACTGCCTGGGCCAATACACTCCAACAACTTCAAAGTTATTATTGCCCGAATCATACGCAATATTCTTGAGAAACCGCGCTGGACCACTCCAAATTTCAGGAAATTCCCAAGTGACCCTGTACTTGTTGTCGTAGACTGAATAACAATAATATGCATTGGAACCGTCTGGTGTTGGATCGCATGCCGTGACCATCACTGCATCGCTCCTGTTGACGATATCGTTGAACTGTATTGAAGATAGGATACCGGGCAGTAAGAAAACGGGGCATCCGCATCGGTGAATTGGCATGTGGTAAGGGAGAACGATTTGCGGAAAGCACAATAGCACTAAGTATAAAATCGGCGCAACACATGCTACAGTGTCAAGGCGATGCATTTCTACATCACAACATGTCCGCGACCTCGAGCAAACAAGTCGAACGGTGCATTATTGAGAATGAACCTGGTTTCTTAAAGTGCTCTCCAGAAAGATGGCATGGCACTAAGATTAACTTATTCGGCTCTTTCTTGTTAATCTTTAAAATATTTTATAGCTTCACTCACAAGATTGTGCACGACTTCCTCTGGATTCGAGTTTGCCCAAATTTTCAGTCCAAATGCTGCAAAAAGCAATGTAACTAGGAGGAGACACGAAAACAGAAGCACATACTACAATATTTGCATGGTTTGACCGACAGTGCGTGCAGGACGAACTCCCAAACTTAGGTTATTCTCGCTCAATGCGTTCAACTGATGTAGGCTATCTCTACCTGATGTAATCAAGCAACATTATAAAGGCACGACTTAGATCTATCGGTCAAAATACCGCAATGAGAGTAGGCACCATAAATCGTGACAACGTCTTTCCACGAGCGAGTTTCCCGATGAACACGATTAGCAAAACATGCCTCAAGCAACTCAAGAGTTACGTTGTAATTCGACGTTCGGAACCAGATGGTTGCAGTAAACGCGTGTCAACGTGAATGAAATACACATGCCTTAATGTGTCTGCTAAAAAATACATTATGAGCTGTGTACCCACGCCACGACTGGGAATATATTATTTATAATTTTGACCATTTATCCAGTACACAGTACACAAATGTTCAGTGCAAAAATTAATGGATGGTAATAAAGTGGGGAATTAGTTAGCTTGTTTTATGAATATAATGCATCCGTTAGTTACATTCCGACAAACAATTCCTGAGAAACCAAATTCACAATGGGCGGTGATTTGTTTGGGAAATCATATCCCTAATTCCACACAGTATCTGTGCAAATAGGTGGTGCGCTGAAAATAATGAAGCAATTTCTTATCTGTATTTCACCATGAGCATTCATTACAAAAACAAACAGGCAGAGTGCGTGTGGCGAGTTATTCAGCGTAACTGCTCATAATCCGATTGTAGATTTAAATAGCACTCACCGTACTGCCCTTGGTTGAGATCTTTACCTAAAAGTAAAACTTATTAATTAAAGAGTGCAAACAAACGGCAATAGTTTTACTTTACTGCACAACTTCAGCACAAATGGAACCTACCTAGTACGTGCATTTCTTTTGCATAGACGATGACGTTTGACAGATAGAACAGTTAAGGTGTTACCTAACTATACACGTTAACTCACTTTCCCTAAACTTGGCCTGCAAAATCGAAGGAATCGCCATTGAACCATCCAATCTTTGCAACAACGTTCCGTTTGCTTTGGTCGAACCATCCTCTTTGCACACGCATGTCAACTCCATCGATCTGGTGTCATAAAACCATCTATGTAATTTGCATGGTCCTTCCGAAGATATATTGAAAGATGCACGCTGAACGAGACAACAGCAAAATATGGAATTGATAATGTCATAATGTTGTATAGCAAACTAAGATGTTGTGATAAAGCCCAAGTGGCTAAAATGGGTGTATTAAGGCTTATAGAGTACTTGATTGCACTGACAATATCAGTAAACCGATAGAAATGCCAGTGAGATTCCCAGAGTGTATCAAAACCACGGCTGAAAGGAAAGAGATCAACTATATCTATACGTTAATGCGCCTAATCGAAATACTAACTTGAATATCACAGGAAAAAACCACATTTGCTCCGGAAGATTGATTCCAAAAGGTACTTCTCGGCATCGGGTTCTTTGCAACCGTAACAGAGTAGAAACCTTGAAGGATAAGTAGGATATCGTCAACCTCATGTCGATGCTGAAAACGCGAATAGCTATCAATTCATATATATCTGTATACAAACATATATATGCACATTTATAAATGCGCATGTCAAGCCACATGATTCTATTGAACACCACAACAGTTCGGTGCTAACAAGTATACTGTGCAGTTAAGGTAAGAACAAATTTGTTTGTCTGCTTCGCAAGTTGAAAACCAAGGAAACTACGTAAGTGAACCAATCACTCTCGTCGTTTTAATGAACAAACGCTGTATGCAGCTCGAAACATTCCTTAATTCTGATAAAGCTTTTATCCCAGTAGTTCAAAACCTACATAGCAGAGCCTAAATCGGAAAAGCACCAGACGCGTTTTGCCCTATTGGGGTGCACATTCCCTCGGTCCTCTAATGAGGATCGAACACATGAACTCTAGAGGCAGATGCTAACTAGCCAGTAGCTTAAGCCACTGAGCCATGGGGGCGTTGGCTGGGCTACATAATTTGCAAACTAACTGGGATATAGCACAACCTATCTTCCTCTGTCACTGACAGTCGTTAGCCTGCAAGTTATTGACTTCCTGTCGCTACATTTTGAAACTAGGAGAGGCGATACTTAATTAATATTACTCACAAGCAGCAAGATTTTGTTTGTAATCCTGATAAGGCTTTCATCCAGGTGGTGCACAAACTACACAGCAGAGCGTAGTCTCAATAGGGCGAAACGCGTCTGGTGCTTTTCCGGACTAGGCTCTGCTATGTAGGTTGTGAACTACTGGGATGAAATCTTTATCAGAATTTCAACGATAAGCCTGCTACTCGTGAGTAATAAAAATCGTTAATTCCTATCAATTGAAGTGCTGACTTTCCGAAGTAAGGGTTGTTTGTCTCTCTACGTAATAACAGTATTCAAATGAATCAGGAAACCGACTCGTCATTTGACGACTAATTAAAGTACCAAATAATAAAATTTAACGCAAAATTATGTAGAGCACTAGTTACAAGTGAAACTGTATTAGAGGCAGCAACTGAGCTGGTGGAATATTGCACTAATGGTTTATGGCAAAACACTTCCAATTTGAAAAATAACCACAATCAGAATATTTGTCTATTAAAGCGAAACGAGTACAAACTGTGCTTCCTACTTTTATAGTGCAAACAAATTTATGTGCAACACCCAATGCCCATAAGTTACGAAATGTGGTTAGGACTGACTAAATGAGATGTATTCGAATGAGTTTATAAACTCACTGCAGCTGACATCGAGCAAACAGAGTATGGGGCAAAATGTGATCGCCTTTAACATCTGGATAGCGGCACAGTGATATTGCTGTGCCTCTCTCTGCCGACTGACTAAACCAGGAGCAAAAGTTTGCTGTATTATGCTGTATAAAATGAGACAAATACAGACCAATCACGGCACAGACCGCAAAGTTAAGCACTGATTGGATCCAACTGTGGCTGTCTGAGATGTAGCTTGTCTGTGCTTAACGATGTCTTTCACGCACGATGTGTATGTGAACATAATTAGCACACTAGGCTTAGTGTGTCTGATATTTATTTAGGTAAATCATAGATTATCTGTGCGTAATAATAGTAACAGTATCAGATATCGTCCACTTCATTTACAATGAAGTCCCAGTTTTGCTAAGTCGCATTGCCTTAGAAAAGAAGTGGAGCTCACCGAGCATTAAAGATGCAGCGGCATCGACGGTCTATGCTGCATGATCCTTTAATTTGTACCTGCTAAAACGGTTGGCGTTTCTAACCATCCAATACACGATATAAAACCAGCAGCGAAATTCATATAAATCTGACCATTAGTAAAACACTGAAGAACCAAATGAGGTATACCGCGATACACATGTAACCTTCCTTCATTGGATAACAGGGACCGTAGCTAAGACAGATGGATTGAAAATGTTTCCAGCCTGAAAACACTGCGCATCATAATCTGTTTGGAATCAGTTTTATTTGAGGAGCCAGTCGAACGCATTACGCTTAAGCCACCGAAAAACAATAAGTAACGCGTGGCGCCACAGGTAATGTTTGATTGAATGGATTATTTAAAGCTCTCGATGTTTGGGTGGGATGTGACGCGCAATGTAAATGTAGACTAAAATTTTCATTGAAGTGTAGCTTGGACAAATTGATCCATGCCACTGTGAGTGATGAAACAGCAGATTATTATCCCAAATACCACTGCAATCCACGATCCGCTTGGAAACTATTGCTCACCTCAGCTGTGGATGGCAGTCACGCAAACTGCGAGAATCTGGAATGTCCACCGGGACAAACACCCTGGATTTACTAATCCGAATTCTGTGCTTTAGCGTGGGGGCTTCGGCACAGGTAAAATAACGTCCTTTGGACAGTTGTGAATGCCGATTAGCAGCATCGTCGCTGTAAATGGACTGCATTTATTCAGTAGCCAAAGAAGAGCGTACGCCGCCAGAGATGGCCGGATTGTCGCTGTTGTCTAGAAGAAACAAAATAACACGTACCTAATTGAGGAATTGGTCAGATCTCTCAAGGAGCAGCAGGCTGCTTCTAGGCGACGCAAGACAACTTAAATATTATACTAAACTTAACCTACCGCTAACATATGAGCGGTGAACGTCACTTGTATCTGCAAATTTGTACATTCACGCCTCCAGAATTCCAGCGGAAACTTAGTAGCACTTCAGTGTAAAATAGTTGGTAAGAATGAACTGGTAACATACAAGGATTAGGGTAAAAGACATTAAAGATATGCCTTTGTGTTACCAAACTATAAAACGTGAAATGGATATTAAAACAACCATCGGACCTATTCTTATTAGTGATGCGCAAAATTTTCGCTATTTTTCATAAGAGTGTTTAAGTTAACCCGAATTTAGCAGAGCGAGGAGTTGCATTTTAACCTTGTTTTCTTATTTGGCTCCATCACACAGCACTGCAAGACGAACTTGACGGTGGACAGACACGCAGCACGCGCTTTTTGCAGCACACAAACACTGAATACGTGAGGACATAACACACACGGGTACTTGGTTTAAGAGCACTTCTATTCAGAGCTCCTCAACAAAAACTATCTGGAAATGTAATAATTGCAATGGAAAAGGGTACATACGGGTAGAAAGGTTAATGATTTACTAGTTCCTTTGGTTGGCTTGTAAAAGGTACATAAGCATAATATAGTTACTTTAAGAAATTCGCGCATCTGTGGAGCAACCATACTGTAAGCAGTAGGGGACTTTTTAGGTTTTGTGTAGATTCGTCACAGTTAGTCACAGGCAGGCAGTCACCACACATCCAGGAAACCGCTAGACTGCCGTTCCTTTATATTTGGACTCATCAGTAGAGCGCACCCTCCGAGTCCTGCTGGGTTCGAACCCATGACCTTACTCTTGCGAGTCAGCGACGTATGCCACTGAGCCATGAGCGATGGCAAGGGACCGCCATGACTGATATCTAACTACCATATAGCGCGTCTCATCCTCCACCGTCTTGCATGTTATGAATGAGCAGAGGACAGGGATGACCCCCAGAGCAACGACTTCGTTTGCAAGCCGCCACTAATCGTGGTGGCATGTAAGATGCTAAGGCAACTACTGATTATTTGTAACTAGTAGCGGGCTTTATTAGGTTTCCCTGCAGGTTCGACGCAGTTAGACACAGGCAGACAGCCACACATATATAGAAAAGCGATAAACGGCCGCTTCGGCCTATTTTGCACTCGTCAGTATCGCGCACCCGCCGAATCCTCCCAAATTCCATCCCACAAACTTACTCTTGCGGGTCAGCGACATATGCCACTGAGCCATAGGCGATGGGATATAACGCGGCTCATCTTCCACAGCCTTGCAATTTATGCATGTGCAGAGGACAGGGCTGGCAACCAAAGCAAACACTTTCATTGTAAGCCGCCACCAATCGGGGTGACAAATAAGCTTATCGGTCACTGCTGCATAGAAAATTTGGGATCTGCCCTCAATAACCCCAATGTCACCCGCATAATCCTGCCCAAGTACTCGCTCTCCAGGAAGTAGCTCCACACATTTTAGATCGTCTCCAGCAAACGCTGCTTCCATGAGTATTGCAATAACGAAATTGAAGACGAAAGTAAAAGACAGGCAACCTTGTCTCACACCACTGGAGAAATTGTAGGGTATCATTGGCTATACGCATGCAGCACTCGGATAATGTTTACATATCTCTCGGACACACCTTCGTTAACAGACAGACACAAAGGACACATCGATCATCCGAATCGAGGCCATATTTGCTGTCGAGGAAAGCGACAACGTTGAGCCGCAAATATAAGTGACGGTTCACCAACACTTGACGCAAAGTGAGGATGTGGTCAATGCAGCCACGACCTCGACAAAACCTTGCTTGCCGCTCACGTATCTGGCATTAACGAGGGTCAGTCAGTCCGTGGAGGGCGACAGACGCAACCAATTTAGTGGTGATTGAGAGCAGCTTGATCCCCAATAACTAGGCATTTCAAAGGGGGGCATGCCTTGAAAATTTGTACTATGACGAAGTGGGTATATTTTGGAAATCACTAAGAGTAGCAGGTTCTCCGACTTTAAAGTGGGCCATTAGGCAAATGTTTTGGACCTTTTTATTCTGCAGCAAGTTATCACGATCGATAGATTTGCGTCCATGCCTGGTCTGAGGCTGGTGGACGCCAAGTCACTCTTCTGCAACTGCGATTTCGAAAGTTAGCGCACGAGTGTCCGAGATAAATGTCTTTAGGCAGGTGTAGCAACCGTTCACCGTTGTCATTACGAGGAACTGCACAATGTTGGTAACCTAGATTAAGCTTATCAGAGGTGCATTTACAAGCCTCCGGATCACTAGTAAGCACCAAATTATCCGTATTGTTTCTGCAAATAGGAGACAGTTCAGTTGGTATTTTATTTCATATTTCGCAGAAGCAGTGATACTGTTTGTGGGCGCACATGCAGTGATGATAAATACGCACCGTTTGTTTCCCGCGTAACGTCCAAGTCTAAAACGAGTCGACCAAACTGACAGCACATATCCGACTACTGCATGAGGTGCAATGGGGCAGCGCAGATTCAGCCCGGTGGCTCAAAACAATGCCCACACCGGTTCTATGAGCATCTTAAGGTGCGTTGTCTTTTGACAGGCGCTTGGAAAACTCATCGCCCGTGTCGCTTGTCGGGTATCGCAAAAGTAAATATGAAAATCGAATATTGCGGGCGGGGATCCAATATGTACCCTATGTCGATAGATATGGGCTCAAGTATTTGGACAAGTGTTGCCTGTTGGCCGATTTGTAGCAAATAGTGCACCTTGAGCAATGGCAGGGAAATCAAGGACCGTAGGCTCAAAAAGAAGCGGATGAACTAACATTGTCGGTTTCGTCGAACATGTATTTGTCGACTGGACTGGAGCGATGTCCTGCTATTGCATTTGCGTCGAAATTAGTAAAAATGCGACCACGGAACGATGGGGAGTGTCAAGACATGGAGATTTGTAAACAAGAGATAACAGAGGATAAGGAAACGGAAGTCTTTAACAGTCGCATCCAAACCCCTAACCACTGTACCCGATACAATAGCTAGAGTGCTGTCTATTATCCTCTGCAACGGCCAGATAATCAGGAAATCATGCCAGGAGTAGTTCCTAATGTTGTACCGTGCGCGCGGGATAATATCTGCTTCCTCAGTCCTAGACAGATAAAAGATTAGGGTTTTCAAGTAAAGCCTTAGTTTCAAAATCCCTAACGCATGGCAGCATGATTGTGGCACGGGGCTACAGAGAGATCGCTTTAAAGTGCAAGAAGTCACTCTCACTTCAACACGATACCTGAATGACCATAGTACTGAGTTTGTCTGACCTCTAAACATTGACCAATCTGGTATGCTTAGCTCTGAATTTACACAAGCACCTCCAAGCATACCTTAGTGGATCAATGAGGTTCAAAACTTATCGCAACGCATTAATTTCCAAGCGCGTCTCAAAGCATGGCTACAACAACAGTTTATAACATATATAACAGATATTAAGGTGAAAACTCGGAGTTTTATATAAAAGACAGAATTTTTAAGTACTAAGTTAACATAGATAATAAATAAACATGTAGATGTTTCGCAAACGTACCAAAGTTGAGCTGCCAGAATGACTGCCTCGGGCGTCATAGATTGACCGAAACTGAAAGCAGGGAAACATAATTTCACTTGGTAAAAACGCTTACAGCTTCTGCATGTGTTGGAATGGTTTTATTTTCGATTTGGAAAAGAACATAGGAAGACATTTTACTGACTTTCTCATCCAACATCCCAACAACAGAAAAATAAACGGAAATGGAACTATCGTGCTTCAGCATCGCATAAATTAGTAACCTGACTAATGCACTCTAGTTTAGGGGTTCAAACTACATTCGCAGTGGGGATAATTGCGTATGACTTGAGTGAATCGGAGAAAACATATTTGATAGTTCTCCACGTATTACTTCTCTCTGAATACAAAGGTAACTGGTTACGTTCTTCATCTAATAGGGATTGTATCAACTCTTGAGCGCGACATGTATCCAGTCCGCTACTTTTCCGCTGACACGGTTAAAATTAAGAGGTTTTGTAGGCTTGCTTTTTCTGTCGTTGTCACGTCCGTCGTAGCTGTTCTCCTGTACGATTTTTCCTTTACACTTCTGTGCCTCTTTCGATACTTCTTTTAGCTTGACCATTTACAAGACACCTGCTACTTAGTTATTTAGTGTTACCAAATTAAAAGTTTATTGAGACCTGCCAAGCTATTCACACAAATGACAGCTTTAAACGCCGAAACGGCAAACTATTACATACCAGACAGTACATCCATAACTCGTAGGCGTATCAACGCAGCTGCATCCCTGAGACACCGACAGTTAAATTTTACCTACCACCTATATTTAGATGTAATCAGTTTGACAGCATTTGACATCTAGTATCCAGTCGGTCCAGTTTATTTGGAACCATGGAATAATAGAACCATGGTTTATTACGAGTAACAAGGTATCGCTTAACAAGTCCCATGAGATGAAAATTATTGTGTAAATTAACTTGCATGTTAAAGTGAAAGCGTTTTGGTTTACTCATTATACTCTTACGTAGAATAGCGGAGATGTTCGTGTATTACACGTATAAATCCAAAAATCTAATGGTTGGGAGTTCGGTAAGACACCGTTTGTGTGTGTTTTGTATCCCCAGGCTAACAAGTCGTAAACCGAAATGCAAATGCTACTATGCATCGTCAACTCTTTGTAAAAATCGCCAGTCTGGGAGCGATGATGACATAATTAGGGAAGGCGTTCAAAGTCTGGCACATGCGGAGGGAAAAGAAACTTCTACGGCATTCAAGCCGGCTATACTGAGTTGTCATTTTCAGAGGGTGACCTCTTAGTTTAGTGTTGTGGTTCAATTCCAGCAGTGGACGGCAAATGTGGGTGGAGTTCTTCAGAATTTGGCAAGCCGTTATGGGATCCCCCACAAAAGCCGATATCGACTGCTGTACATTCTTAGGGATTTCAGACTAAGCTGATAGAACAGATGAAAAAAGCCCTGACGTTCTTGTTTGCTCTTCATTGTGGAGTCTCGAGAGCAACAATATCCTGTTTCTGCCGCGGCTTCCACGCCTGAATATCATATTCCACTTGCGGTCGAATGTAAGCGTTAAGCGTTTGGGTAAAGACTGAGGGTTCAAACCGAGCGAAGGCTCTGCGAAGAAGGCCGAAGTGTTGATTGCCGGTTCTCGTTGCTTAATCTGCTTGTTTTGAAAACCGAGATATTCCTGTGCCAATACACCCAGGTCACGCTCCTGAGAGACTTTCTCTAAGATGTGGTCTCCAAGCTTGTAAGCGCTTACCGGCTGGTGACGCTAATGCATCACCTTGCACTTAGTTATGTTCAATTGAAGCATGTTACTCTTTGACCATTCGTAAGTGCAATCTAGGTCATGTTGGAGCTGCTCGCGATCTGGCTTGTTACTAATCGCTTGCCATATCTTGACGTTATCGGCGAAAAGCAGGAAATTTGAGGAGATAACTGATGTCAGGTCGTTGATAAACATCAGGAATATGCGCTGCCCCAGCACTGAGCCTTGTGGAACACCACATTCCATCTCAATTGGGTTAGAGAGTGATCCCCTAACTCGTACTTGAACCTTTCGTTGGTGAAGGAAGCTGCCCCTCCAATCAAGTATAGGATCTCCAATTCCGTGGCTCTATACACGATGCAGTAGGATGCGGTGATCAAGGCGGTCGAAAGCTTTAGAGAAGTCCAAATAGATGACGTCTACTCAGACTCCATCATCAGCCACTTCCGTCTAACTACCTCGCTCAATCAGTAGGTTCCTGATGCATGACCGGTGTTGACGGAAGCCATGCTGCTCCGGTACCAAGATATTGCATTCTTCCAGGTAGTCAATTAAAGCCGCAGAAACGGCTGGTTCCATCACCTTCGCTAGCACAGGGAGGAGAGTCACTGGGCGATAGTTTGCTTGGTTTGAAAGGCTATTGTTTTTAAAATTTGGGGTGATAATGCCACACTTCCACATAGTGGGAACTTGTTGTTCATCAAAGCACCTTTGGAAGAACTGTGACAGTGGTTCAGCTAGCTTGTTGTCCACAGCCTTCACTGCCTTCGGACGGATGTTGTCTGCTCTCAGAGAACTATACTCACGCAGTGAGAGTAACTTCTTTATCACGGTTGATAGCCTGAAACATACTTGTGTAAACAGTGGAGTCGGTAATGTGCACGACATTATGGGACAGGTAGAGGCTGCGAGTTCAAAAATTTGGGCGTATAATAGTCGCAGGGCATTAGCTGCTTCTTCGGAGCTTTGTACTATACCGCCTGTTGTGAATAGTGGATGGATTCCATGCTTCAATTTAGGAAGCTAATTGACATGCCTATATAGCAGTTTGTTGTTTGCCATGAATGTTTTGGCTATGCACTGTTGATACGTTATTTTGTCCTCACAGACAAGTGCAGTGCAATGCTTACGATGGGGAAGCTAATAAACACAGTTTGTCACCATATTGAACTTTCGACCTTCACCAATATCCTTAGCACATAGAAAAAACCCATGTTAGATCCGACTATCACTTTCCCGAAAATCCAACTTTGTTGACTATACTTTAACCTGCTTGGCAAAGTCTAGGCACCCACAAAGTAATGCAAACCGCGTGATCTACATCGACGTCACAACTGCATTTGATATCTAAGCAATGACCACGCTGGCGCCAAAAAACACAGCGTTAACCACAGGCGATTACAAAAAATTTACCTCGCCTCCACTCTGATATTTATATATGTATATATGTATATATATATATATATATTGCACCGTGACGCAGCACAACACAACTGGACTACCGAAGAACAGACGCATTCGCTTCCATTCACGTGGTTAACTTCCGACGTAGTCATCGTCACAGCCGCACCGCAATTTGATCTGGACTCGCAGCTATCATGCAAGCACATGAGATAAACCATGCTCACTTGCGTACTCATTAGTATCTGTGCAACATTATCATTTGGATTAGTATCTGGTCTTCTAATTTTGTAACCAATCTCCACGTAAACGGCACCTATAATTGGTGACCCAACGTGAGAGGTGTTGTACTCCGGATTTTCACAGATTTTTGTCTGACATCCTGGCTTTTTTATCAAATCGGACTCATTTCGCACACTCCTTACTTACAAATATTAGCTTAGTTTCAGTGCACGTTTGGTTCTTTCGGCACCATAGCACACAGATTAGTATTTACTCAGGTTCATGCAAATTTTGCTCTTCGCAATATCCCACACGAACAAACCATGTTTTACCATGTGCTAGCCGTATTGCCACCAGAGATTGTTGCTGACTTAGGAGGTATTTTGTCAAAGGTCAAACATGCAGTCATCCGACGAACCGCCATTTCTGAAGCAAAACTTCTTGTCCAATTGCTTATCGAAGGATCACTTGACGGCAGCGCACCTTCATAGTTCCCCAGACGTTTTCACAATATATTGGGCAAGCGTAAATTTGGTGAGGCTGCTCAATCAGCTATTTCTGAAGCATGGTGTTGGAAGCGATTTAGCAGGAATTTAAATTTAAGCTGTTGCCCCAGATTTGTTATATATGACGGGTTTGGTGAAACGCTTTACAAGTCCCAATGGATGGAAATTACTTAAAAGATATTGATGAGTTAAAAGATAGGTTTTATTTGGATCCGTAAAGATAAGCTAAGAGAGTTGAAATGTTTTAAGCTAATTACAAAATATGTATATTCATTTGTTGCGATTTTGAAAACACGTAGGTGTATTGCATTTTGTAGCCCTTGTCTTATACATGAGTTAAAACAAAGTGACTTTGCGAGAACGCGCCTTCAAGTAGCTGCTTTAATTTAATTTATTACTATAAAGTTAGTGGGGCACCAGCTGCTGCAGAATTTGGTAATAACACCAGGATTGTCGTAATAAATATGAAGCCACTGCTATCTTAATTACCAAGTTTGTTGTACCTATTCTCGATGCTTGTAGCTCCATAGCACAAGGTTGGCATTATCTTGACAGCGCCATCAGTCACCGAAACAGCAGATCCGATCAATTGAAATGCGTATTATTGCTCTGGAACCGGACTTGTGATACTGGAACAAGCGAATCGGACTTCTACCGTGCGGCCGCACTTTAACTCGGCTCTTGCTTTGCCCCCTGTGGGGAATCTAATTCTCCCCACTCAATATTGTTCGTGCGCTCGTTCGAACCAGTTCGATGAGCTCTACCCAGTACTTCCCAACCCTTGGATCTAACCTGTGTGGATTATACTTTTGCTCCAGTTCCCCGTTTTCGGCGTATTCTTTGCGGAATTCCACTTGTGTAACCACATCAAACCGGTTTTTCGGAAAAGAATGTGGTCTCATTCGGAAGAAGAAGAAGAAGCTGAGGGCTTTCAGACTACGCGGCCATCATCCCTGCAACTTGCAGCATAACAAAGTTACAGCCTTATTGTTCCGCTCAAGAACTCAGCAGTTCTAGGGACGCTCATCAGCACTCTACCTGCATCGTTGTTTAAGGCAGGCCGATTTAAACACGCTGCCACTCTGTGTAGGTGTGTGGGTTCAACTGCGAGTCGATTGATCGCCGAACCCGACAGTCTGCGCTTTACGACCTCCATCTGCCAATAACACTTGCCCTTTGTGCGGTTGAACAACTCTCAATTCGTATGCGTGTTCTGACCTATTCGTGCGTCATCCCTGGAGCAAAGAACCCTATATCAGGGTAAGCGCTTAGATAGTCCTTGCTGTAAACATTAGGAGGATGACAAGCATTCCAATGGTTCATCGTCGCCTATGCTGCGCAGATAATTGCAGTAAAGTCCTTAAGATCAGTGTTACCTGTTCCAGCTGCATTAGATAGCACTATCCGCAGTGTGTAGGCAAATCCGTCCAAGAGGTGAGACGGACAAATCAAGTTGATGACACAATTTGGTTTTGTCCAACATGTCAAGTCATTCCAGTTGTCAACTGTTTATCTTTGCTCATGAAAAAGTGCGATAGGATGACTGAGATAATCGCTCATCCTGTAAATACTAAGCAGTTTTCACCGTAAAATCCAGTGCTGCATTCCAAACAACCCGAATTACCAACAAAAGTATAAAATCAACACTCGATGGACAAAACCACGCTGGGTTAACTCTCGTGTGCACCAATGTTCCCAAATCCAAATCTGGCACAATAAAAGGTAAGTTTCAAGACGATCACAAACAGTGGATTTCCATCTGCGTAGCGATTGGTATTTGGGTTGAGCCTGCACTGCTGCAACGCGTAGCGCGTCACGCGACCTCAGTTCACTCTGATGAACCTCAAATTCTTCGAGTAACACTAGACTCAGCAGATGAGACAGAAGCTGTTTTGCTCTCAGCAGTTTGTCATGGCAACTCACCGAGCGCAGAGTATATATTACCTGATCTACCTTAGAAAGATCGCTTAAGAGAAGCAGTTGACCAACATGGCATTCCTAATTGGGATAGCAAGGAAAAAATTTTTGTTCATGGTGTTCCAAAGCTTCTGCATTCTTCTGATGACGATGCACAAACACATGACCGAGAGCAGTGGTGCTACATCCACGAAGCACTCTGTTGACAAGGTTATCGTCAAATCCCTGACAAGAGTTCCGTCATCACCTAACTACAAAGGCTGTGGTCAAAGCGTAATGAAAGTACTAATGCACTCCAAAAGAATGACGCAAGTTCTGTTGGATAGCTGGTTAAACTTTCGAGCTAGGTTGCCAACAGAGATCCGGCTAAAGGCAGCAGACGAACGACCAAAAGACAGAAGCAATTCAATGAAACTTGCAAACGCTACAAATTATTTATTTGCACCGTTCTTTGGAGAGATCGATACAACAGCACCCACGGCACACATCCGGAAAGAATACAGCACGAGTGAAACGTCTGCACAGGAACGCTCAATAATGCCATGCAACTTAACTGAAATACATAAACCAAAACCGATTAATGGCAGGCCATCTAACGGCCGGCTTAAAAACTAACACAAACTTAACATCCGTCAACGCCCTACTAACAACAAAAGCCCTATATTACATGTACACAAACACCTAAAGCCTTCTAAGCAATTTAGCCTAACTTAGAGAACTCCATGCCTCACAACCGCGAGACCTCGTCATGGTTGCATAGAGATGGTTAAAACCTGAGATAACCGATTCTGAAATCAAGTTACCCGGTATGTCTATGCTTCGGACCGGTAGAACCGGAAGGGGTGGCGGTTTGATTTTTTACTATAATACAAACTTCCGATATGAAGTTATCGATCACCCGGAAATCCGTGCTCTCGATTCGCTTTGGTGCAGCCTATGGTTGCGAGACAAGAACACATGTCTACTAGTCATGATTTATCGCCCACTAAACGCAACATCGGTAATGGATTCCAAACTGAACCACGTTTTTCAGTTCGCTTTGAACAAGTCCTACGCTCACATTCTTATCGCTGGGGACTTTAACGTGCACGATGTAGAAACGCTGGTAACCGACGGTACGCAGTTTAAAGCTTACTTGCTAGAGCTAATCGCTAACCATCCTTTGTACAACCACGTAACCTCTCCCACCATATTTAGAACTGCTAACATGCCGTCGAAACTGGATGTTGTGCTAACTAACAAAGAACTCATGGTTGACGAGATAGTTGCAAGCACACCACTGCGTACTAGTGAGCATGTTACTACTTTTTGACTATACAAACTATGCGGAGTACCCTGAAAAGGATGGTGATAAAGTACACACTGCCACGCATTATAACGTGCTATCTAAGCTTGTTAAGGATGCATCTTGGACCTTCTTAACCGAATGCCCCCAGCTGTTGCCTGGGAAACCATTACAAGGACGTTTGGCACACTTGTTGCGCACCCATCGGAACAGAAGTCCTTCTAACTTAAAAACAAGCATAATTCATTTCTGAGGTGCAGAACACGTAAATGTGTGGCCTGGAGGATTTTGGCATTGCGAGATCACCAGGACTGCTCGAATGGCGAAACCTTGACTGCATACACGACACATTGCAAATTCTGTGTGAAACTGATCTGCAAAGACAAGGTCACTCATCAGCAGACGTTAATGAAGCGATTCTTCACGAACCGCAAACTTCTGTAGAGGCACGTTAATGGCCTTCGAAAGGTGAAGCGGAGTGTTCCAGCACTCGTCACGTCTGATGGGTGCACGCGATCAGCAATGGAAGCAGCTGATCTCCTACGGCTTCATTACTCCCAAACTTTCCAGCAGGTAACGAGCCCAAACATTCTCATCATTTCTAATAATCTACTATCTGGTTTAGACAACATCACCTTCACTGCGGTAGCTGCGTTGAAGAAGTTGTTATCCTTGCGTGTCCACAGTTCTTCCGGAGCCGACAACATCCGACCAAAGGCTCTGAAGGTGGCAGCTAGTGATCTAGCAGAATCACTGGCTGTTTTCTATCAGCGATGTCTAGAAGAGAATCGTATCCCACCAGTATGGAAGCGAGTGGTCATCACTCCTATCCATAAAGGAAGAAGCCGCACTGATCCTGCCAACTACCGTCCAATAACATTGATTCCCATACTATCCAACGTGATGGAATCAATCATCTCAGATGCGCTGATGCAATGCCTAAAAACTCACAAGCTAACAATCACAGAGCAACACGTCTTTCGCCAAAAGCATTCTTGTAATACTAAACTATCAACTGCACTTAATAGCTGGACTGAAAATTTTGATGATGGAATAAGAGTCGATGTCATCGACCTGGACTTTTCAAAAGCGTTTGATCGCTTAGATCATCGAATACTTTGTCAGAAGCTTACGAAGTACGGCATTAGCGACCCAATCCTGAGTTGGATTAGCAAATTTCTACAAGAACGACGGCTAGTGATGAGAGTCCGAGAATCATTTTCTCATGCAATCGATGTGGCATGTTGACTACCACAAGACTCGGTTCTTGGACCTCGTCTATTCTTGGTGTTTATTAAAGATTTGATGAGATCAATTGCTTCCGATTTCCTAATTTTCGTGGATGATATCAAGTTATGGCGAAGGATCAGAGGACCGGAAGACCACAAACGGCCCCTGTGGGATTTTACTGCAGTGTCAAACTGGCCAGTTCAAAATGCGCCACTATTCAACGTAGACAAATGGCGCGTTGTACAATTACACATATTTACTTGGGACAAACGAATTGCAGATCAGCTCCCAGCAGTCTGACCTTGGTGGGCTCGTAAAGAGCGACCTGAACTGTTCACACAGGTTGATGTAGCTGCGAAAAGCAGCAACCTGCACGTCGGTATGCTGCGAGGTGCCTTCGGGAGATTTGACCTCTCAGTCTTCCCAATGGTGCACAATTCCTACGTACGCCCGCATGTTGAATACGCTATCCAAGCTTGGCAACCTTGGTTGAAGCGCGACCTAAAAGCGATAGAGGCACCACAACGAACAGCAACCAAGAATGTATAGGGCCTGCGCTATCACTCTTACCACCGAAGGCTGAAGTTGCTGGGAATTTTCAGCGGGCGCTATCGAAGGCTGCGCGGTGATCTCATGTTAGCGTATCAAATATTGAGTGACCCCAACCACGTATGGCGCCATTTGCTGAAACGTAGCCACAACTCGCAGCTCAGGGGTAACTGCTTAAAGTTGAAGGAACAATATAGCCATCTAGAGTGTCGACGGAATTACTATTCTCTTCGGGTTTGTCAACCCTGGAACGCACTCAAAGTCTCAGTTGTATCCTCTCCTACCTTGGATGTTTTCAAAAAACGATTAGATATTGCTCTTAGCTCCCAGCATTTTGTTACCTAATCTCCTCTATTGTGGATTACGCAAAGCCTGCTTTCAGCAGGATTTATGTATCAAATGGACTTAAGTGAGCGACCAAATTTTACTTTTCGCAATTCTTACATCAACGACCACTGCACCCCAGTTACTTTCTGAACGTTTACGCTCGATAATTTTTTAAAATTTTACACTGATGGTATTTATCAAAGTATTCATCTCGGCAGATGTTCGGTAGATGACCCAGATATATTTTAATTGCATCATATTCACCTCAACCATCCTACGGGACGTGTCAAGCACTTGCTTTTATCCCGTGATAAATCATCGTTCATTGTTCACTAACTACTCGTCACGGGCATGCATATTGCGTAAACGCAGCGGTTTCGGGCAGGCTAGTTATCCCAGTTATCAGTGGTGCTGAAATGCGATGTCATGAGCTAACTACATGAAAACGAGAGAGGGTCAGGTTATTCCATTAGCCTGCAACATAACCTGTAGCCATAGTACGCTTGGAATCGCAAAAACCGCTTGGAGTATTGTAGAGGCAAAAACTACCATATGCCCAGCTTGTCTGTTACAGGAGCTCGTTATCTAGGCTGTTATTCTTGAAGCGAGTTTTGACAGCAAATCTCTGCTTACATCCACACATACTCATGGGCCCCTACTTCCGAAACCAAATGAGAAAATGGACTAGAATTGTGCGGAAAACGTCGGGCGGGTTCGAAGACCCCAGACACGAAGAGTTGTAAAAAGGTAACAAAAAGTTAAATGTAATATTCTGTAGTACTGAGAAGACAACGGCAGTCCCATCGCCAGCAGTGAAGCACCACGTGTACATTTGGGGTAAAACCGGATCGGAGTGATTATTTCATAGGTTATAGCATAATATTCCTTTAAGCGCTAGCATCCGCTGCCGTTTCTAATGCTGTAAACATGTCGGATAACCTCTAGTGTTTTACAATGCGCCTAGCAATTCATTTTCAGTCTGGTTTCCTGCATTACTGTCAGAACGCTGACGAAGTTGGAAATCGTTCCAATTAGCGCGAGGAACACTCGATCGCGCTTTATCCGCGTGGTTCTATCTACTTCGCAGAAACGAACAGCGCTGTTGCGTTTGCTTTTAAGCTAAAAGGACTTAATTTTAAAGTTCTTCCGAACCTCTTGCTAAGGCTAAGTCTATAGCCAATGTTAACCACCAAGTTTCTTAAAAGTAGACGAACGGCCGGGGAACAGGATCTTCGACTGACTAGTTTGCAGTTGGTCAGTCGGTGGGTCTGTTTTGGCCTGTATGTACCCGTTTAAGCCACGCGCGATCTAGAGCGGGACATTGAGAATGCCTCCATATAGTGTTCGACGTTGTGCATTACCGAATATATGAGATGTATGATTTATGTCTGCTTATAGACGAGTCTCATTCCGACATAATCGCATTCACTGAAACGCGGATATCGCAGGAGATCTTGGACGTTGTACTACATCTATCAAGCTAGCATTATTAAGATACCATCACCACGTTAAACAAAGGGGTTGTGACGTCACTGTTTCTGTTAGATGTAAACCTAACTTTGTAAAGGTCTGTTTGCTTCAGACCGTAGGAACTCTGTCGTTACCAATCGAGGCTTTTGGCTTTTCCAACCCACAGCTTTTTCGTTACGCAGATCATCGTTGCAACAGTATCAGGTTCATTCCGTGAAGTTTTCCAGGTGTTTACGCTCCAAGTGCGGTGGTATCACATTCTGGACCTCCCTGCTTGATAAATGAACGCCTAAGTGCCTACAAAGTTTCAACACGTGGTTGTTAATTATCTGGATTTCGTGGGTGAGCATGTTTGCTTGCTCTTCACTTATGCAATCACACATCCAAAACATGACACAACAAACATTAAACATTGTGAGCCAAGTCCTCAACCTTGTGTTGCGTGAAATCAGGAGTAGTTACTGTTTGTGTAGCTTGGGACCAATGCAGCCTTCACATGCTATTTACTGGAAGGAAGTACGAGCACGGCCCTCCTAGATACCTGCTAATGGCAGGCAAGGCGGTCTAAAGACTAGCGGTGATAATGAGACGTTTTATTCCCGCTACCTAAAACAGGTGCTGTTAGGCTAGAAATGGGTGCAACAAATGGGGATTACTCGGTCATGTGCGCGAAGGTTATTGCGGATGAAGCCTCAGAGATTCCAAAATATTACTTTGCATATGTCAAATCCAGCTTCTCAAATCCAGCGCTGAGGCGCCGTGACGGTAATTATTTGCATACGAACTCTAACAAGGCTTGTGTAAACGGTGGGCAGTATGCAGGGACCTTCCAACTCGAGAACGCGTTGACTAGCGTCAAATTAGTTTCGAATTCACGGAAGGTTCTTCTTTAGGTTAGTTTAGTTTGATGGAAGTGTATTTCCCTTTTTCTTAACAGGAACTGAACACATTTTAAGCAGTTGGTCCTGATTTAATGCACCTGAAGTTTGAACATTAGTTGACGGCGGAACTATGTGAATCTTCACGAATATGTTCCAGCAGTAGCTTGTGGATAGAAGAAAGCTGTCATTTGTTTGAAATTCCAAACTAAAAACCGGTCATTCTGCCTACGGACGTAGCCAACCAGTTGAGAATCTGGTGATTCATTCATTGATGGGTCATCTGAAAAGATTAAATCTACTCAGTGGTGAACAATACGGATTCTAAAACTATTTTTTCATGTCTAATGAGTTGATTGGTAGGTTCCGAAATTTCGTCTGTTGTCATAACCACCGTCACACAGTGGACATCGACTTATCGAAACCATTTGATTATATATCCTTTCGCGCTCTTCAGTGACTACCTGCTTTCTTGTATGATATCGGCCTGTACACGTAGGCGGCCGTCTATAGTTTGGACAGTCCGTTTTTAGTGGCAATCCGCAAGGTCTGATCTTTGGAACGCTGCTGTTCTTCATCTATGTAAACGGCCTGCATTCGGATCAAGAGGAACCATCACAACTAAATGTCGATGACTTGAATTTGTGGAATTTTGCAATTATTCCTCAAGGTACTGAGGCTTGATAGCTCATGATAAGCATCCAGACTGGTCTTTCTTATGACTACTACCTATAAATCAAGTAAAGCGATCCGTTTTTCTAATTGGAGCAAGTTGCCCCTTATCCAAATATTCGATCTGTGGGGTTTCACGGATCCGTGTGTCCATGCAGGTTGAGCTAGGCGTCGTACCCACTTAGACTAACTTAGGCGACGATTGGTAGAAGGCCCCACGTAGAGGGCTTTTTAAATTGTGAAGGTATCGCCGTTCCGTTGGAATCTTGCCGGCCAATATTTTCGTGGAAATATTTTTAGCATTTATTCCGCACCAACTGGAATACCGTGTCCAGGCTTGTCTCCGCTACTTCGTCCGCGACTAGATACAGCTGGATAGACTGTTACGGGTTAGTGTTAGTTTAGTTGAGCGTTTACAGTGAAAACGTTAACCAGGGAGCCAAGCTCGTCTGCAATGAATTCAACGCTTTACCGGAGGTTCTGAGGAGACATATTTATAACCAAATGTACTTTAACTTGGAAAGTTGGCCCTTAAAGTTAGACAAACCGCGGTCCGATAAACTTGGAGTGAAAACTCAGCTGTTTCGCCCCGTCATCCAGCACCGAAATTCGCCAGCAAATAGTGATGTCAGAAAATCTGCGTTTGAGGCGTTTGATCGTAAACTGCATATTCTTGTTTGTCACCCGAGACCCACGCTTCGCTTGATCAACTCCTATCGTTATACATGGATTTCGTCAGTATATTTCCTTTAAGAACTTATATTGCCTTTAGTTACATGACTTTCGAGTAACTTTCCAATCCGTCGCTCACTTTACTTAAACCATGCTAGTGCAGGGAAATTAGGCAGTAATTGGTTGACTAGGATGAGATGCTGGTGTTCGTTTTCGCTCCAACAACGTCACGGACAACTTGTCAACTTGAGGTTCAATGATAGCCTAATTTGATATATAGAAGAAATCACGCATTACAGTCGATCACAGCTGGGCAGATTCGTTCTGTTGCCAGTGTTTCGTTACCTGTTTGCTTTGCTGAACCTTTTGTTAGTTGTTGTGCTCCATTTGGTTTCGCAACTTTTTTTACCGGACACCTATTCGTCACGCGGTGCTCTTTGTTTCCGTTCTAAGTAGGCTGCAATTAGCTGTGTTACGCATCATAGTAAATTGGCGACGAGGTATCCTGGATTGCGATTCGCAACACACGAATGTTGCAGTCAACAACTATAGAAATAGATAATCGCACCGCAAACAAGCTGGCGCACAATATAGCTGAATTCCATTCCCAACCGTGTGATGACCTACCTAACGAAGTGTGGTTACGCCGCTAGGAAGACCTGTAAAAACTAATGAGATTGAGCTAACCAACGCAGTTCAGTTGCGTCCTGTTGAAGGAACTTACCCACAGAAGTAGAATACCGTTATAATTACGCATACAAGCGAACCAAAGACATTTATCAGTGAACAAACTTTGGAGCATTTGACCAACATATTCAGCCCTAAAAGATCGCCTTTCAATACATGTTTCGGATTCTTTCAAGCTTTTAAGTATTAGGCTGGCTTTGTGACATTTGCAGGTGTCGTTAATAAAGTATGCAGCATTTCTGGCTTAGCACGCTGACAAGGAATAAGTTCAGGACGCACAATTTTGTTTTTGAAATGCGTTCTCCAAAAGATGCGGAGATTGGACCACGTCTGTTATCTTAGCTGGAATTTAATCCAGAATTCTCTAAAGAGGAGCTAATACAAATACGTGAAAGCAAAGATGATCAAACAGGACAGCGGATCTTGGGTGCTAGATAATCACGCTATTCCTACTCGGCAGCTTAATTGCGCAGTTGTTTCTGCGCAACAATCCGCCTAGTGCTTGTGGCATTATGCTCAGCGGCATGTCTTTGGATTTTACGAAGTCGCTGTGTATCACCCCAAATCTGTGAGAATATGTTGCTAAGTAATTCATATGTTTACAAGCAATATCTGAATGTCAGTCTTGATACTTCGCCAATAACTAAGTTTCAAACGTTAACATCAAAATATGGTGTCTGCAACCATTAGCTTGCAATGGCCTTTCCTATGAAAGTATGTAACGATTAAGCTAAATGGTGTTTTTGTTCGGCGCCAATGAGACTCTGCATTTGCTAGTATAATAATCTCTGAGTTAACAGGGATCAAGCTCGGTTATCCCATATTTCTTGCATATGCACACATTTCTCACGACATGCCCGGTTCGAAATTGCCTTCACTTGGCTTGTTCAAGTTTGAATTTGTACTTCAAAAAGTTCCTGCTGTTTATGCTTGTTATGCTGCACGTTATATGTGTATGAACCTATTGGGCCTTGATTGGATAGATAAATTACTTTGTGGAACGCAGCTTTGAACAGTATTTTGTAACAAGCCGGTTAGCTTTTCACTGTGTTCCATCGACTTCCATGGTTCGTTTGTACCCGTAACTTATATGTAGAGGGGTGAAGCTATGACACATTTCGTGTCTGTGTTTCGCATAATTTTCGCATAGCAACACAGAATGGATGCTATGTTATGTGCTATGTTATATCCGTGCCTCAGCGGACGCTAAGTACTTTCTCCGAAACGACGAGTACCAAAAGCTGTTTCTGAGGTAGAAGAAGTCGAAATTAGTCGACAGGAATCAATCGGTATGAAAAGGTCTGTGGTCTCCTCATTGTAGACTGCTCCTCTTGTAGTCATCAAAATAGCTACCCGTAGGTTACGTATTTGTGCGCTTGGCTCCAAGCGATTGAAGAATGGGTTTGAGTCGCATCAATAAACTTAAGCCAATTAAAGAGGATTTATTTACAAAGCTTACTGGAGAATGGATCAATACTCTAATCGGTCATTCAGATGTGTGCTTCCAAGTATCAATCGGGAGGCACTCAAAAGAACTGCTCACTATCAATGTACACCGACGTTTATACCATTTCAATCGGTTGGATATCAGAAGCAAATGTGCTTTTGCAATACTACAGCAAATTATTGGCTCCATGCTATCCGGGCTTTAGAGTGCCATGGTTTACTTGGATGAGATATTCGTTTTAAGCTCCAGAGCTGATGATCAGTACAATTATCTGAGAAATATTCTCCAGGAGAGATTCATATGGAGTTCGTCTACGTATAGGAAAGTTTGAGCTGGATCACACGCATTGGTTCCGTTATTGACAATTCCTGTCATCTGTCTGACAATAACAAAATAAACGCCATCATGTTAATGCCACTCCGACGAACAAAGCTCTTTATCAGTCTTTCCTGGGTGTCGTTAACTTTTACCGCAAACGTGCCGCCTACAGGCCCGAACTCCGATTGTCAATAAGCGTAGTTTGGCTAGCGAGTCAGTGTGACATTAAGCATTCTAATGCTAGAAAAACTCGGATGACATTAGACATATATAGTCATTTGGTCTCCTAGTTCGTCATTAAAACTTAATATTTCTAAAAATTGTCACTGTCAACATACCTCTCAACGGTATCGGTGGTGTCTTGCTGCATCTGTTTCTAAATGCACATCAAAAGTTAGGGATGGATATTTTTCGCGCGTTGAGAACAGGGGGAAATCCGTATTCAATTAAAGAGAATAGTTCAATACTTCAATAGTTCCATAGTGCATGATGGGATAAAAAGCATAACTCTACATGACCCACAAGATGGATATGCAAAAAAAAATTAAACTCAAAATGTTCCAACGTAGAAGGTGAAGCATCGGTGGTTAAACCATTGCAAATTATCAAACTGTTGTGTAGCGTTTATCACTAAGATGAAAGTCTAAGAGTCTTACGAATGTCCTCATGTCTGGTGAGTTCACCACATATCTTGCTAATGCATTCCAGTGGGAACAGATTCTAAGTGAGTAAAAGTACTTTCTACAATTCAAACTAGGGTGTTGCATCATTAGTTTCAGAGGGTTAACTCGACTTTGTTTGGAAGGGCTAGAGTCAACCATGGATGTCCGCTTTCAGTTAGTATCCGGTATGTGAGAGTGAGATCTCCGCGAAGCCGTCGGTATTCTAATGAGAACACACCGAGTACACCAAGATGCATTTCGTAACTTAGACCGGATAGTCCATGCGTTGCCATTAGCGCTCTTCTTTGGGGTTGTTCCAATGGGCAAATGTCTCGATTTAACCATGGACACCAGGCTAGAATTGCATATTCAAAGTGAGGGGTAATGTACGAGTTAAACAGCAAGAGTACTAGCAGCTGCTCAAAGGTGCCGAGAGCTCGCCTCAAAGTTCTCAAGTTCAAGTTCTCCACATTTGCTGCTTTCATACATTGGAACGAATTGCCAAGACTCTTTTGCACGATTATACCTAAGTCGCGTTCACTAGTCACGTGTTGCAGGACATGTTGCCCCGAAAGTTATGTGTTGATGAAGCTGCTCCGCACCGTTACTAGATGGCACGTTGTAGGATTCAGTGGGAGTTGGTTCCTTTCTACACATTCGGTAATCCGAGTCCGATCTTCCTGGAGGTAGATACGATCGGGTGATGAGCGAATTGCTCTCCATATTTTAGCATCATCTGCAAATATTTGCATCGGAGATAGATTGTTTGCTGGAAGCTCATTAATGTAGACTAAAACAATGGCCGGCCGAGGATGGATCCTTGTGGTTCACCACTGGAGACGCACAGGTATGCAGATTGAGTGTCGACTACTCCTATTTTGATTTTTCTGTCGTGTAAGTAGTCTCCTAACCAGGTAAGTAGGAAACCGTTTATACCGTAGGCAGCAAGCTTTTGGACGAGAACAAAGTGATTGACCCTGTCGAATGCTTTAGAAAATTCAAAATAAATCAAATCTATGGGGACTCCTTCATCAGCCGCACTGGTCCATGGGTCCCGAGTAATCAGCAACTTGGTACGACAAGATTGTCTGCTTCGGAAACCATGTTGGGCTTTAGAAATTATTCGTTGGTGTTCGAAGTATCGCTTCAGTTCACCTGCGATTACCAATTCCATCACTTTTGATAAAACAGGAAAGCGTGTAATAGGCCGGTAGTTGGCATGATCCGATCGCTTACCTCATTTGTAAATTGGAGTGATAATTCCACTTTTCCACTCAGGTGGGAGTGCATGGGAGTTCAGCAGACCCTGAAAATTGTCGCAAATGGAGCTGGTATGGTAGGAGAAAGTGTTTTCAGTACTTTTGGGCAGATCATGTCAATTAAAGTGGTACTGTACTTCCGTAGAGAATGTAATTTGCTTGCAGTAGCTGCTGGAGTAAAGGTGACGCTGCACAAGCCAACGACATTTGTTGGGAGCTGATAGGGCGAAGGTTCCATGGTATTTGTAGCTACCGAGCCAAGCTGCAGGAGTAGAGCGTTCGCCGCATCCACAGCCGTAGTTATTAGGTCACTGGACGTCCTGTGTGCTGTTATTTCGGGCTTAAACTTACTTTTGCCATTCACAAATCTCTATAGTAGTTTGGTGTTACTCTTAAATTTCGGCACCATGTTCGCTTGCCATTCGTACTTATCTACACTAATGAGCGAGGTTCAGTAGTTTCTGCGAAAGTTGTAATTCTGTCATGTAATATCACATAGGCTTAGCGAATGCTCAATTCAGATTTCCTCTCTTCTGTTGATCCATTTACGTGTTCCACTCCGGACCCACGTTTTGGTCTGGCGCGATGCGCGTAATGGTGCAACCTTCGATGATGATTGTATCATCCAATTACTTTTCTCTTTCAGTTCATTCCGTGCGTCATCAGCTGAACTGTGCGTCTATAGGTCCCAGTCAACGGTTGCTGCTAACTTGTGAGGCTTAAAATGGTCCGTAATAGTTAGTTGAGTCGTTCTTTCTTTATTAACAATACTGGCATAACACATAAATCAAATGTTAGCACTGAATGGTCGCTACGGCCCAATAGAGTATCGTATGCTACCGACTCGACCACCAAGTATTCATTAGTCAGGATTAAGTCCAGGAGTGATATCTGGTTTGAACCGCTGTGTCTGGTTGGTCGATGCACATTGTTATACAAAACTGCCATATCCATAAATTCGAGGACTTCCGATTTAATTGATGGTAATGAAGGAACATTAAACTCACCCATTATAGGATATTGAGAGTAATTTTGTGAAACAGCATAGTGATAGGCGTTTAACAGAACGTTATCGCTGTCTGCTGATAAGTTCGGAGGCCTATCGAAAACTGCTAAGAGGCACGCACCACTCATCTTCTGTGAATAAACATCTGGACCTGCTAGGTGTAGTCGGCAAAATAGTACTTTGGGAACAACAAGCTAATTTTCGGTAAGAGCCTCACATTTCAAATAATCTCAATAGTAGACAGCAACACCGCCACCAAGCAATGGACGATCATTTTGAATGACAGATATCTCACTGAGTTCAATCTCTGGATCTAGTATGTCGTTTGAGAGCCAAGTTTCAGTAACTGCTATAAGGTCCCAACTTGTTGTTTCATGTTGATGGCGCAGTTCCGAGAGCCTAGAATTCGACTCCTGAGTGTTGGTGTAGCAGCATTGTATTTGTTGACGCATCAGGAGCTCGGTTCGCTGTTAGTGACCGGCACAAATAGTACCGGTCAGCTGAAGCTTTTTGCAACGGTTGTTTGCACGGTTGGTTGATTTCAGATAGGTACAAGTGAGGCTGGTTCACCTGTATCTGGGGTCTGTACTAATTGAAAGAATGGTGTTAACCGTACTTCTGGTGGCCCAAGGTTTCTCTTATCATGCCATGCTTACATTTCTACTAATACCATTTCGGGCACATCGAAAGTAACTTTCAAAATTTGTGGCCCGCTACCTTGGTAGTTTGTGGAAGCAATTAGACGGATGAATTCTAAAGCCACGACATTCTGCATGTCGTAGAGTTCTGCGATGTACCTCCATTCTTCCATGTCGTGCTTCTCTCATTCACTGTTATCGTCACGCTTCAATTCTGACGCACCATTAACCAATACCACTTTCTTCATCTCATTTGACGTGACGAACTAGGGTTGGATTTCCGCTTCTTTCTTTCTGCCCATGGCCTGTCAGGGAACATGCGAGCACTGACAGAAGAGCTCACTAGAATTTGACTTGCTAAGAGAACATCTTCCTGGCCGCATGTGTTGCCAAACGTTACTCGCAATAACCAAGATTCCCCTACTTGTGGAGATGATGGACTTCGTGAAAGGCTTGTAAGATTAGTTGGGAGAATTTCAATCTGAGTGCGCAGGTTATTTCAGCCCAGCGGTTTTGCACCTCAGGTTGCCTCCCTTTTAGCGATTCGCTAGTGGGTTCTGGGACGTTTGAACATATCATCGTCATCACCTTTTGGTTGCGTAGTAATTGTTTGTTCCTCACGTCCTTGTGAGCGTAGGTTTGTCGAGTGGGCGTGTTTGGCTTGCATTCCGTAAACCATAAGCCAAGACTAAAGCAAGAGTTTTACGTGTAACGCCGTTAGTTGCACTATCCGCAGGGGTCAATTCGTGTTGCCCAGCTGCTGACGGAGGTGCCCGTGCAATTTGTGTGTAACTCTGCTTGCTTTGGAGCATTACTTGAGACTTGGAAGACCTTTCAACTGGCCGGTTTTCGCTGCAACTTTTCAACAACGGTGTCTACTTGTCGCTGGAGTGGGTAGCATTGTTGCTCGAGAAGTTTTGCCTTTTAACAAGTCGGGGATTCGGTCTACGTAATGCACTTATGCTTGTTTCGAGTTCTGAGATGTTCCGTCTCAATACCGCATTCAGACTCTTTCGATCTGCCGACGTAAGAGCTAACACTTCACACCATATCGTAAGCGTTTGAAACATATTCAGATTCGGGCTACCTGAACATAAGTCACAGAACCCTAACCTGGCTGTCGGTACGCTGTTCGCTCCGTTAAGTGTAATGTTTACATTTGTTGCGTCGTATGAATTGGCAGATGACGAACACGTGATTTTCGAGCGTATCTCATTTCCCCGCTTATCTGGGTTACGGTTTACCTTGGGTTGGTTGTTCACGGGATTCCCGTTTGACAGACTCCTCCGTGCCATGGATCAATGGTCGGTATGCACTTTTAGGTTAAGCTGGTCAAGTCGTTTGCGCTGTGTCAGTTGTCGGCTCCGGTCAGCTAGTTTGGTGCTGATGCGCACGAGTAGCCAAAATCGCAGGTTTTGTGTAGTGAAACGCATGTAAAATATGGGAACGTGAGGTGACGAAAATGCATGTATCTATGGTATACAGTGGTGCACAGTACTAAGTTACATATTGTTTAACAGCATTAAAGAAGCTCTGTCGAATGGTATCCCAAGGGTACTGACGAAACTCAAATAAGCATAGTTACTCTATTTGGCCTTAGTGAATAGACTTTCAAAGATTTTGTTTGTGGTGAACCAGCGTGTCGTTGGACTTAATTCAAACTTTAGACCCATTGTTTAGAGCTCAGTGATCCGAATCGATTGAGCGTACTTCCAAAGAGGTGGCACGAGAATATAACGGGATAAGTCCAATTTAACACAGAGCATATGATTGCACGATTAACAAGCACACGCTGACAGTGTTACATGTGGAAGCCTGAAATCATACACTTGATCTCAGCTGTTCTAAATGGATAATCCCGTATAATTGTAAATGTTTCTTAATATTTGCTGAGCCTCGAATGTCTTTGGAAGACTTTCTGGGAGAATGTTTTCTTCTGCAATCGCCTACTCTTGGTTGAATTTGAAATGGTTTTTAATAATATAATTATGAAGAACTCAGTTTGGCTTAAAAGGTCGACGGCTCGTACGTGTGAAGAAAGATGCAGTCAGAACGAATGGATACTTGAATACTGAGTACTGAGTACTGGTTAGAAGCAACAAGAAGTGATATCTCTGTGTAGCTTCATCTAACGCCATTCAGGTACAAAACCCGTGTTGTTGGAGTGCACTCGATATATTGTATGTCAGCAAAGTGTTTGTCCAAAAAGTTCTTAATTTCCGACACCCACTTTGCCTCAACTACGTGCTACAGCATATAGTTCCATACACGTCGTTCCATTCGCGCTTGAAACACAGTTGGTAAGCGACTCGCTTCAAATCCGGTGTTACAATGTTGTACTGGTGCCTTAGTGTGCTACTTGGTGTGTGCAAATGAAGCGGTGGTCTCTATATGCGGTAATCACCGAAATTTAATCTCCGGTGCCTCATAATGAGGTCGACCCAAATTCGCCTATAAGATAGGGTGTAAAGGCCTAGTTTATTAAGCCGGTCTTTGTACAGCACACCACATCAATTGGGAATCAGCCTGGTGACCATATGTTGCACTCGCTCAATCTTTTCAACCTCGCGCCGGGTGAAAATACAATACGCAGGAGAGCCATACTTTAGCATTGTCGTATTATTGAGACGAAAAGGCGAGCGGCAATCTTTTCGGACCAAGTGCGGAAGCTGCGCCTGAGCGCCCAAAGAATACGAAGACCGTTTCTTAAAGCTTATCCGTGTTGTCCTTAGTGTTTAGTGTGTAGCATATGACTAAGCCAAAGTCTCGTAAGAAAGGCCCTTTTTCTGAACTTGCCAGATTTTTCAGTCGGAGCAGCCCGCCCTAAGGGCGCACCGATGATGCAGTCCAATTCACAGCCAAATAAAATGTTGAAAAGCATACCGAACCCAGCGAACTCCACGAGCATTCTTTCTACATTCATGCTCACTAAGATTCAGATAAGTGATTAATTTTGATTTACGGACAGCGGCAACAACATGTTACATCCGAATCAACATTCTTGAACACAAGTAACACTGTCGGCACTGATGAATTGGTAGAGATATAGTAGCGCCCAGAACGAACGACCAGTAAAAGCAATAAATAGTGGCACATGACTGACTGCCTGGTGATTCTATATACCGGTTAATTCTCGCTCACCTCGGACAAGAGATGATCGGACTGGCTCTGGCTTGAGTTCCGACACGCATAGCATGCGGTTGAAAAAGGAGACAGGATCCACAGCACATACCAACGATAAGACATCACTGTTCCATTATGCTTTAAATTCTTCGTCAAAGTGCGAATCGCGGATCTCCGCTGCTCGGAGCAGTTCAAACGGGCATCGAAGAGTGGGATCCGAATCGTAGGGCTTTTATGGAAAATTTCGCCCAATTCAAACCGTCAATTATCCGCCAAACACTTCCCGGTTTATATGCCTGCATGTTGAATATGCAACACAAGCATGCCACAAATGGCTAAAGCTGGATCTCACGGTATTCGAGCATCCACAACGTCCGGTGACCAAAAATCTCAAAGGGCTGCGCCACTTGTCATTTGAACAGAGCTTCAGAGTGTTTAGCATTTGCAACGGACGTTATCGCCGGTTGCGTGGTGACCTAATCACCGTTTACCAAATATTAAACAACACTAATCATCCGTGCCATCACTCGTTGTAGCTGAGTCGCAACAGCCTACTGAGTGGTCATCATCTCAAGTTGGCAGAAAAATACAGTCGGTGGGACTGTAGAAGAATTTTCTACTTGCTGCGTTCTTGCCGCATGTGGAATAACCTCTCAGAATATGTTATTTCAGTCCTTATGTTAGCCTTGTTCAAAGAACTTGTCGGAAGTGCATAAACCAGATTACATCATAACACATAATCCAAAAGACCCGAACAAACAGCAGAAAAAGTAAAACAAACCGACCTATCTCCATTTTCTCACGGAAACCGTACACGATAATCTTGGACAGTACATAAAACGGACAGAAACACTATAATCGGCAAGTTCGAAATTTGCAGTTGTTCACCATTCCCTTTTGTCATTTTAGCCCACATTTTGCTCATCCCTAATCGATCATCCAGCGGGCATGTCCAGCATCGGCATATTTTGTCCGAAACATACCATTGACCATTAACCATTAAGTTAGCTGCGCTTATGTATAGCAGTGGAATTAGGCACACCATTTCCCTTCTAACCTGAAAATTTGCTTACTCCATCTCCGTTATCCTTTTTTGTGTCATCCTTCTTCTATCGCTCATGTAAGTCGCATTTGATTACAGTTTCATTCTAGAATGACAAACTACTGACGGTGCAATGTATTACACCTGTCTAAGACGGAAGAACCACATCTAACCTACCTTTTATTAGGCTTACTTTAGTCCGTTATATTTCGCGATAACTTCACATGTTGCGCACTATACTGTGGTACTCTGCGTGACCTACGATGCATTTGCTACCTTGGCTCGTGGATTCTTGTGCAGTAACATACCGAGACGGAGAGCTACGTTATTATTCTCTTCGTACAATTCTTCGTCCGCGATTCTCATTACTATCTATGCTCCATAGTATTGCTCATCATCCAACGTTAGGCTGCCACTGACACTTTTTCTACCTATATTCTGCTCATTGCAATCGATTGGTAGATTAAATGACATTAGCTGAACCAGCAGCCCATTACTAGTTAGCACGACGCGTAGATAGCCGGTGTATCTAATTACATAGGTCTAATCCATCCATGAGCTAATTCGTAATTGACGTGCTCGCGGAATTTTCCAGCGCGTTGAGTTGTTGCTACGGATCTATGCTAAGATGGCAAACTGTCGAGTATGTCTCCAGTTCGGTGGATAATAATAAAATAATAATGTGTCAGCTGCACTCCGTAACCGTGCTTCGCTGCCGTGCGACCACCACCAGTTGCACGCAGACTGAGCATCCCACGAGGACTCCCACCTCTACGCGGAAGTTCGGTGGATACGCATAAACCAAAGCTTACCAGCGCTTAGCAGTGTGCCATTTCCATAAAGTATAAAGGTTGCAATATGGAACATAAAGCTCAAATATTTTCCCTCGTGTGACCACGTTGGACCATGTATCCGAGGAGTAATCCTTTTAGGAACTCTGTGGTAAATGAGCAATCCCGAGAATTAACTCACTGCGGTTAACATGATGTCGACTGTTGATATTCCTCTCCCCATGTTCGTGTTGAGAGCGAGCATGGTTTTATTTCCCCGTTGTTCATCAACCATACTAATTTTACTTGCGCTGATGAAAACGCATGTACTATGCGGATTATAAGCGAAAGCGCAGAGGTGCCTAGTAGAAGTTGAATTGGGTATGGACAATCATCTGCCTAGATTAAATGGTAAGTCCAATGGTAATAGTACGTCGGTGTCTTAGAAGCTTACATCGGAAAGGAACCGGCGCATGACGACAATTACTGGCTGCAACCGAGACGTAGGATGCAAATCGTTAGCAAATAGTTGATGGCCCCAATGGAGTACACAGCAGTATGTAAATGGGTTGAGTACTTGGATGATAGCCATGCTTTGTCTTGGATATTTGCAAAACAGTGCGAACGCTGTTTGGAAAGCCGTAGATTTGTCAATGGGCAGGGGGAACTGGTTGATATAGTATTGGGGTACTTATCGTACCAACGAGGCCGTAAGAGGCAAAAATGTGGTATTGCTACCTATAAATAATTACGTTTGAACAAAACTCATTCATTCAGAATCCGCATGTACGTCAGGTAGCAGATGATCGGACCGGCCGGCGACACGAACAGACTGAAGTGAACGCACAAAAGCATTCGCACGCTGTGCGATCTCCCCTATCAGCTACGCAAACCGGGGTGTACAAATAGACGGAAACACCCAAGTACACACTACTTTACTGCACCACCTGGCAACCTACCTGGCAACCGTACTGATGGCGGTTGCTTCACTATTCCTATATCGGTTTCGTACACAGATTGATGCCTAAGATTTAAGGGTGTCATGCATGTTCACGTTGAAACCTCGAAGAAAACACCAACCTTTCGTGTTGGGCTCTTATTCTCGAGTACATTAAACATCATAGCAAAATCCCGGATGCTAAAACATATACAAATATGTACTGATGCATAAGATATAGACTGTGGCAACTGTACATACACCGAACATCAAAGCTTGGTCGGGAAGTTGTTGGACAAGTAAACGTCCACAATAACAGATTGGATAGTGTCAAGGCCGCAAGCCATAGGCGAAGTGGTCCTTATAGAAAACATAATTATGGCTTATTTAGAAAATTTAAGAGAGGTATCCTCTATTTCATATGTTATTATGAATCGTTAAGAATATCCTTTCCAAGATTTAAAAGTTGAAAATACCTAAACTAGTTTTTCGTTACAAATATTTGCACCGATTTCTCTTATTACCTTATGAATATATCATAAACACAAGTTGAAATCAACCATTATATTGAATCGGTCAACTTATCTACCTCTGACTCTACAGTTATAGTGAGAAGCGTTCCACCTGTTGTTAATCACTTCAAGCTGTTTGCTCAGATCCGACTACACTAAGTTCGTTAACCACAAAAATTCCAAACGTTTGCATGCAGGTTTAACTCTACATAAGTAATATTAATGGTTAGCCGGTTCAAACTTTCTCCAGTTTTACTTTATAAAATGTTAGCTTCTCAATTTATGTCATCAATTCGTTCATACCTATAAACTGAACAACTATGGTGCCTGCCATTTTTCTCGGGAAGTGCATCTCGTTCTGCTGTTCTTGGAACAGGCTAATTGCTCGCAGCAATCTGTGATGGCGTCTAAAACAAGCATCCAGAACTTGAGGCTGTACGACGGGCTTTTAGCCATTTCAAAGCACAGCTCCAGTTTACATTTTGCCTACATATTTTATCACGCATACTATGCGACACAGACATAGAAGCCATGAACAAAGCAAGATCTCAATGGCGCCAAGTTTCCTCAAACTCGAGCCACCAAATTCGGCAAAGGACTATACCAATAAAACCTGTAACGTTGAATAAGTTTACCGAGTTTCTTCCCTGTACAATATCAGCTTATAAGTATAACACCTATAGTGGTTTTGCTAGGATTTAGGCAAACATTTTCACTCTTGCTATTACTTGGTGAAGCTCAGGCATCACATCAGAGAGGGACGTCATCGTTACAAAATGACAAAGCGATACAGCGAGTTGCAGTGCCGATGAAATTTCGTCTTACTGCATATTTGAAATGCACGTCACATACTCACAGTGGCTGTCGATTCAGACACCAATTTAGCGGGGTTAATATATTGTGTCCACCTTTCGCTGGCAGCATTAGACCACTCGAACCACAAGCGCGTTCCGAAAATTCAAAAGGCATCAACACTCATCCGTTTTGCTGGGAAAGCCAAATGTGACAACATATCAAATTACCTGAAACCATAGTCGAACAGTTCAGACAGACAATAATTTAATTGGAAACTTTTACTGCGTATAATTATCCAGTTTACTGCTTTTATTCTTATATTTTTAAACCCCTCACCCACCATCCTTCAGAAATTGTAAGGCTGCTACTTTTTTATTCACAATACGGAAAAGGCTAATACCCATCACTACGTGAGATGGCGGATCTGGTTCAGAACAAAAACACCTAAGTTAGCCTACAAAACCATTACCTTATAAGATTAAAAGCAACGCACGGTCAGGCACAGCTAGGTGAGCATATGAGACAAAGCGGTACTGATTATTGTATCTTGCAAACGTGTCCTCACCTGTACTGCACATATTTTAGGGTGATTTGCTGTTATTGAGCTAGGTGATTCGCAGTCAGCTAGTGAGAATGGATGAAAAGGCCAAAAGTTCCAGATTGAAACTGTCTCAGTGTCTTCAAGACAGATAGGAAGATTCGCTTGATCTGAGCACATTATCATAAACTGAATTTTGTGCCTAAGCAAAATGTACGTGTGTACACCGTTTCGCTCAACTGATACAGGCCAGCTGGTCATTGGGTTAGGAGCTGATCAATAAATACTGTGGTTTGTTCATTCACAGTTAAGAGTAGCCAAAATGTGCATATTGGTGAATCAGTTGCTTTCTGTATGGCAGTCAAGAATCACTCAAAGTAAAGCTTTTTACTGTATTTCTTTGAGCTACATTAAAGAAAAGGTTTATGGTTTTAGTTTATTGCTTTCTGAGAGCAAAACTAGGCAAGTGCATCAAGGAGCGAATACTGCTGTGTTGGACCTGAATTTCGCTAGTAATGTGAAGTAGTCAACCTTGAATCAATAGTTCCACCTAAATTCTTAATTCTTGGGAAATTTTCGGCATGATATCAAGGAAAATTATCATGGGGCACGCGGCATGTGAAGCAGAGTATTTAGACAAATAATTTCGATTTTGGTGGCGCTTTAGTTACAAATTATGGGATTCTGAAGCTATTTAAGTTTGGTATCTTTGTGTGCCGCGTTCGGGAGGATTGCTTACACTTATCTCATCGTTGCATGAAAAGGTTGTTTATTGATGATACCTGTACGAAGCCATAAATTCGGTAGTGCAATACCATGGTAGCGGGTTTCGAGAATGAAAACATCTTAAGGTTCCTTTAAGGACACCTTTACCCACAAGCATTCTTTCATTCACGGAATTGTACCAATAATTGGAGATATAATTTTAGTAATGAAGGCATTAACTACAATCGCATCCTGAACGTGTTTTCCTGCTAATACACTTGATGCTGCAAGCGTGAAATTCAAGGCAACGGCGCTCACGGACATGTTGCACTTTGCCATTGACCCTGGGGATTTCAAGCAAATATAATGTGCCAAGTTGACAAATGTATGGAGAAAATCTAATTGGGAACAGATAAGCGTGTCCCGTTAAGTCCAGTATATTTCCTGTGTCAGGGACTCAGTAGTTTGTGTTGCTGCAAGGGGGTATAATTGACACCAAGTTTTATTCGTAAATGTTGCCCAAACTTAATCATAAGTTTGATCTATCAGCTGGCGATTTTCTTGTCGAATACGGTTATTATATCACTTCGAATTAGGAAGCTTCCAGCGCAACTGCAGTATGCTCTCACGTCTGCATTCGACTTAAGGTGCTTTTTGTGCTATCCTACGACAGCTGCCTAACATGGATGAATTTAAATCCAGTCGCAACCTACTAATTTCATTCAGTCAGTAAACAACTGCTGTCGCCAAATTTTCAAAGTTGTTAAATTAAAAATGCATGCACATTGAATTTCGCCACCTGTTTTACCAAGATTCGAAGAAGTGTTGAATCACGCTTTAATCGCCATAATAAAGTCAAGTCAATATATGTTTTATGAACCATAATGAGTTCACTTTCAGCATTCACACCACCACTGCGGACACCTAGATGATAATAGTACAATACATGCTTGGGTACAAATGTGGGGAATAAAACAAACTGTTATTCCAACAACCGCTTGCGCAGCGTGTTAGTGAATTCTGCATTGTCAACAAGCAAACATAAGACAAAACAGTATTACGATACGATGAGGTGCGGGAGAAAAATAAATACTCAATTTCGAACGAGGAAGGAAAGCAAGAGCGTTTTGTATAGATCACTGTGAAGTGGATGAAATCGATCAGTTAATATGTTAGAAAAATCATTACAGGCATCATGGTGTCTAGAAATGATCAACTGAACTGAAGAATCTCTAGACATGCCGCTGCGTCTAGAAATGTGCTTTATAGGTCGTACCAACTGAAGGTAGTTAGCTTGAAGCAGTGGAGGGAAAATGACAAGAGAACAGTATATCTAATGAGGAATAATAAGAGGTTGCAAAACTGAATATTAAAGTACGTGATACTGAAAGCACTATAAGTATGAAGGCATAAGGAGAAAGTTTTCTGACTTTTTGAAAAGTTTTGCAGACATGCGTGGTCCAAGTAAAGTTTTGGGACATAAAGCGCCGAGATACTTTGCGGAAGAGCTGGGTATGGGATTTTCATCCACAGTAAGTGTGGGAGTGAAAGCTATGAGCGACTGCAGCTTATCACTACGTAGAAAAGAAAATATTACCTCACTGAATTCAGAGGCATTAATCCTAATAGCTCTGAATGAAGGTCGTTCCACAATATTTTCTTACCTATGTTAAAATGATGTGGAATCCTGACATGTGGGAGACATATACCCCAGCACATCATCAGTATATTTACATCCTATAAACTTCGTTTGTATGGGGTGATACCAGCATACAAGTAAAATAGAAAAGGTGATAGAATCGCTCTCTGTAGAAAACAACATTCGGCAAGGAGGATGGAGGACTTTTTACCGTACCACTTGGTGGAGTGAGTACGATCTGTAAATAGTCAAATAGCAGATTACACACACCAGCGTAAACTCAGTTTTTGGATAGCAGATTTAGCAACTTTGGCCTGTTCAGGCTTACAAAGCCATTCGGATAATCTAGGAAGAGAAGCTATACGGATTTATATTGTGAATCTAATGCATAGCGTATAGAATGAACAAGATATACCACTGCAACTAATGTGGAGCGCTTGGGTCTATACGCAGACTGGTCTATATCGTTTTCAGGAGCGGCAGAAGAAAGCCGCGGAAGTAACACTATTTCGGAAGCTTTCAGGAGCACATATGCACAAGCAATCGAGCGATACTTTTGAGATCAATGTTTTAGTACTGGAATGATACTGACCGCTCTCCAAATGTCTGAGATCACACCCGTGGTGAGGCATTTGTTATAGAGATCTGTTAAAAGCAGTTTGAATCAGCACAATCCTACAAAGCAAATAGTGAAAGAGCATCCGGAACATAAGCTTTGGTTGTCTTTGTTATTTTATGTTACTTGTGAACGTTGCTTTGACCAAAGTGTTTTACTGGACTTGAGCTAACGAAGGAGGGCATGGAAGATGAGTTTAGTGAGGCTGAACTAGACTCCGACTTCAGTTTGTCCACATGCATTCCACATCTCTGGCTACAATAGCTCTTACCACAGAGCTGCCTTAGTAGCCTCCATAGATCGCGACCGTTATGGTTACCTTGACTTGCTCTGAAGTATAATTGGAACGAATATTAGTATACTCTCCCTTCCATGATAAAGCTAATCCCATCAGCAAGGAATCGGTCGTTTCATATTTTGTCTACTTGTTTACGTTGATGTATACGTTTGATAATTACACGTAAATTGTTTACTGGTCAGCTGTTTGGTGAATGGTATATAAATGCCGTTTAGGGATTTGTCATTTATCCGCAGTCAGCGTAAACGATACTACTGCATTTAAGGCAGGGTACAATTATAATTACTGTACTTACACTTATTCAACTCGGATTAACCAGCACAATCCAGTGTGTTTTTACCATATACTTGTATTTTACACATCGCTGTTCCCTTTGTTACCGCACTTTAACCAGGATTTGATGAAACATATATGCACGTCATCCTTAACGTTAACTTTGTCGAAGAGATTGGATTTAGTACAACTCAAAGGAAATCAAATTGCAAAGAAGGAAATAGTTGTGTCCAACTGCAAAATATTGCGAAAACGGTGCTTGAAATTTAACAAAAGTTACTCACCAAACTGCTGTCAGAGATGCCTTGGAGAGCAGAAAACGTTAGATTAGGTTCTGCTTGAACATTCCAAAAATAACAAGGTTCTTTTATAAGCCTAGCTGAAATTAAGTACCGCAACGCAGTGCGCAATTCTAACTAGACATGGCAGAAACAGTCAGTCTGCACCTACTGGGAACAGAGAGATATTTATCGGCTTCTGTTTGCATCAGTCCACAAGGAAGGTCAGTAATCCATTCAAAAAGTATTATCAGCTTACCTCATATGAATGGAGGAAAACTCGCAGGATCCACTTGTGTTCTCGGATAATTCTAAACGTATGCACGAATTTTCTCAATATATTGGTCTACCTTCAGTCTCTTCAATTCGTAATGTATTTATATCTCATAACGACAACCAAGACATGGTGCAATGACGTGATCTTGGACTTCAAGCTCTCACTGCATGATACGCCAGACTAAAGGAGGTCTTGCGTTTCATTATCCCCACGCCGACCTATGGGTCGATCGCATTAACGACTTAGGGTTCCAACAGTTGAATTGCTTTGGTGCTGTTTACACCCAACGCGGTGCGACATGTGTTCACGGGCTAAGTTATACCACCCACTAATGCCTACTCTATAAAGGATCATGTTCCAGGCTTTACTTAATATCTGAACGTTCACCATTTGTACACTATACCAGTTTGTATCTATTGCAATACCCAGTTGTACTGTGAGAACGACGGGCTGCTTACATACGTTAAAATCGAAACTGGATACGACGGTAAAATACCCGAAGCTCAGTACTATTAATTCATCTGCAATCGTAATAACAACAACATGAGAATTTTCCGAACTACGAAAGCATTGGAAATATCCGTGAAATTTCACAAATCTACTACAATTATACCGTCCAAAATGACCAGACAGATTAAGCTGTCGAAGACATCTCTTTGCTGAAAAGCATAACTCATAAATGTAGCACTCGTTGTGATAAAGTTCTATCATTCTGGGAACTTCTTAGGGGATCAGATGATATTATGTATTACCGAGTAAGCACCACTGGCTCGTTACTAAACTTAATCAGATCATAGACTCAAAAGTGCTTACGCAGATCACAAAAAAGTATGTTCAACCTGTTTGGGACGATAAATATCGATATAATTGAAAATGCTATCAGCATGCGATGTGAGTGAAAAACAGAAAATGCTTAAGACATTTAAGTAAATGAAATATGGCCCCATTTCTAATAAACTGGCAGTTTCTTGACGATACAATTGCATCACCATTCATCTTCAACAAGGAATGAATTGTCACAGAAAGTTATTTCAAAACGTAATAATGAAACTCGACCAAACACCATTGCGACGCGATTGCTACGGAAGCATTATCACTTAGCCTATCAAACACCCAAGTTCCCACTAGTAGAATTGTTAATGCTGAGGTGATAGGCAATGTCGATCTTGACAAGTCAACCGTGTCATCCAGAGTAGGTGATGACTTGCATTCCATTCCTCATAGACATACTTGTGGATTCAAATGCAGTAGTAGTAACCTGCCCTTTTCTATCGGCGCCAACCAAGCTGATAATTTATCTAGTCGTGAGAGACCTGCAGATTACAAACTCAGCTACCGTGTCACTTCTACCAGCCATGAGCCTATATAACATTTGGCGGTAACAGTGCTTGATGTTGCAGAAGTCAACCCTTCAGGTGCAAAAATTGTTTGCCTAGTCAACTAAGCCAAAGTAACAGCATCATCATAATCACCATTACACACTTTAGCTAGAGGTGGGAAACACTTCAGCTACTGTACCGCAATACATATAAGAAAAAAGGAGAAAATGTATATGCAACTGGTGCAAGCCGGCTGAGCTACCGGTAACGGATCGGTATCGTTCCGTTAAGCTACCAGCAGGCCAATGTGCATAAACAAAATTCCAATGCAATATTATATAAGGCTAAATAGTGAGATCGCGGTTGGAGAGGAGGTTAAGAGGGGTAGGGTGGGACAAAGAAATTCACAGCACGAAAGCCACTGAGGTCGGGTCCTAGACATATCAACAAGTGTATCCAGCCAAACGTGTTCATTGACTTTCTAAACCCAACCAGGCATTCGAGACGCTCCAAACGTGGACAGCTCCAAAGTGAGGGTCTTCATTCCTGTCTACCAAGCCATCGCCTGGCCACTTCTCCACTTCAATGCACACCACCGGCGCGCAAACAGCGCAGGTCGTGGAAGTCGGAGGCTGGCATGCGTAAAACGTGGCCGAGGATTTAGGCTGAAATATTCATTCTTTCTGTTCGCAGCAATCAGCGGACAATTAAGATAAGTCAACTACCTATCCGGAAAACCACCAGAAGGCTGTTTCGCTATATTGCGGCTCGTCAGTGGTGCGCATACTTCGGTCCTTTGCGGAGGATCGAATTCATGACTGCTAGTGGCTTGTACCAACTAGCCCGCAGCTTATGCAACTGCGCTATGGAGGACGGTATCAGACCATCACGATTTTCTAGCTAAGTGCAATATAGCTTGTCTCATTCTCCACTGCCATACAGGCACGTGCCATGAGAATGACAATGGTTGGAATTCCGAAGTCAGGACATCCCTGTAATGGCAGCTATGAATCGACAAATAATTTATGGAATCCGTAAGGGTGAATTTGTTTTACTTATGGGTAAGAGGATCTTTATGTGTATTTTTGTTCGTTGCTATCAGCCGACAATTCAGATAAGTCGACTACCTCTCCGGAGAGGCACCAGACGGCATTTACACCATATTCGGGCTCGTCAGTGGTGTGCATTCTTCGGCCATCTAAGGTGGATCGAACTCATGAGCGCTAGTGGCTTGTACCAACTAAACCGCAGCTTATGCAACTGCGCGGTGAAGGACGGTAGCCGATGATCACGAATTGTAAGCTAACTGTGACGTAGCCCGAACCGTCCTCCACTGCTATGCAGATGACTGTGGTTAGCCTTCCGGCGTCAGGACTTCCCGGTTGCGGCACATATGAATAGACATATCATTGATGGAATCCGAAAATCGAATTTGTATTAATTATGAGCAGAATATATATATATATAGTTTACTCTCAAATTTGTCGAGACAAACCAAACCAGCCATGATCAACATTTACATGCAATTATGTTTCCTAACAAACAAGTTGTTATGTATATAATCGTAGGTAACCGAAATGTTGTACAGGCCTTGGGAACTGAAAAGATAATCATGAGTGATAAATTCTTTAGTACATGACGACACGATGGGTTCTGGCGTGCATAGCATAAACAGTCTGAGCCTTACATGTGCAGCGAAAACTCTATATGCAGGAAGGGAGTATGTTACTATTGCACGTGTCAGGAAAATATTAAATTATGATTCTAGTCGACTTGCCAGGAGATAGTTGAGGAGTATTTTTGTTCGCCGCAATCATCCAACAATTCAGATAAGTCAACTATCCGAAAACACAACAGACGGCCTTCCACGGAGCATCAAACCCATGACCGCTAGTGGCTGGTGCCAACTAGTCCGCAGCTTATACAACTGCGCCATGGAAGACGGCAGGCGACCATCACGAATCGCTAGCCAACTGCGATATAGCCCGAACCATCCACCACTGCAACGCAGGCAGCTGCAATGCAGATGACAGCGGTTGGCCTTCCGGCGTCAGGACTTCCCGGTTACGGCAGCTCTGAATCGACATAGCATTTATGGAATCCGTATGGGCGAACTTGTATTACTTATGACTAGAAAGAATTCAATGAGTAATTTTGTTCGTAGCAACCTGCTGATAATTCAGATAAGTCAACTAGCTCTCCGGAAAGCACCAGCCGGCCGGTTCTCCATAATGGGACTCGTCAGTGGTGCGCCTCCTTCGGTCCACTAGAGAGGATCGAACACATGATTGCTAGCAGCATATGCCAACTAGCCCGCAGCTTATGCAACTGCGTCATGCAGGACGGTAACCGACCATCACGAATTGTTAGCTGACTGCGAAATTGTCCGACCCATCCTCCAATGCCACGCAGGCACCTGCCATGCAGATGATAGTGGTTGGCTTTCTGGCGATAGGACATCCCGGTTACGGCAGCTATGAATCGACATAGCACTTTGTGGAATCCGTAAGGGCGAATTCGTATAACTTATGAACAGCAGGATTTTGATGAGTATTTTTGTTTGCCGCAATCAGCCGGCAATTCAGATATGTATACTACCTCTCCGGAAAATCACCATAGGGCCGTTTCTCTTTATTTTGCACTTCGTCGTTGCGCATCCTTCGATCCTCTAAGGTGAACCGTACCCATGATGGCATGGAATTTATGGAATAAGTAATGGCGCATTAGTTTTACTTATGCAAAGTATCAGCATTTGTAGCATAAACCACGAGCTAGTTGGTCAAAGCTACTAGCAGTCATGGATTATATCATGCGTAGAAGTCCAAAGGATGTGCACCACTGACGAGAACCAATAAAGGGAAATTGCTGTCTGGTGCTATTCCGAATAGATAGACGTCTTATCTGTATTGTCGGCTGAGAGCAACGAACAAAAATACTCATCAAAATACTTCTACTTATAAACAATACAAATTCGCCCTAACGGATTACATGGGTGATATGTCGATTCATATCTGCTGTAACCAGGATGTCCTGACGCCGGAGGGCCAACCGCTGTCATCTGCATTGCAGCTGCCTGCATGGCAGTGGAGGATGGGTCGGGCTGTATCGCAGTTAGCTAACAATTCGTGATGTTCAGCTACCGAACAAATGGCGCAGTTTCTTAACTGCGGACTTGTTGGCACAAGCAATTAGCAGCCGATGGTTGGATCCTCCTTAAAGGACCGAATGATGCGCATTAATGACAATCCCCAATATCGCGAAACGGCCGTCGGGCTCTTTTCCGGAGAGGTAGGTTTCATATCTGAATTGTCCGCTGAATGCGACAAAAAATTACTCACCAGTATCAAACTACGCGTAAGTAATAAATATTCACCCTTAAGGAGTTCATAAATGCTTTGTCGAATCATAATTGCCGTAAGCGGGAAGTCTTGTTGCTGGGAGTCCAAGAGCTGTCATCTGCATGGCAGGTGCTTGCAAGACTGTGGAGGATGGGTCAGGCTATATTACAGCTAGCTAACAACTCGTGATGGTCAGCTACCATAGTCCATGGCGCAGTTGCATAATCTGCGGGCTAGTTGGCAAAAGCCACTAGGATAAATGTGTTTGATCCTCCCTAAAAGACTAAAGGATGCGAACCACTGACCATCCGTAATAGGTCGAAGCAGCCGGATGGTGCTTTTCCGGAGAGGTATTTGACGTATCTGAGTTGTCGTCTGATTGCGATGAATAAAATACTCATCAAAATCCTTCTACTCATTAGTAATTCAATTTCGTCCATACGGTTTCCTTAAATGCTATTTCAATTCATAGCTTACGTAACCGGGAATTCCTGACGCCGAATGGCCAACCGTTGTCATCTGCATGGCAGGTGCCTGCATGGCAGTTGAGAATGGTTCGGGCTATATCGCGGTTGGCTAACATTTCGTGACGTTCGGCTATCGTCCTGCATGGCGCAGTTGCATAACCTACGGGCTAGTTGGCACACGCCGCTGGCAGTCATGTGTTCGAAAATCCGTGGAATACCGTGGGATGCTCACAATCGACGAGCCCCAATAATGCAAAAATGCAATCTGGTGTATTTCCGGATAAGTAGTTGACTTATCTGCATTTGCGGCTGATTACGAAGTAATAAAATACTCATCAAAATCCTTGTACTCAGGAGTAATATGAATCCGCCCTTACGGATTTTATAATTGGTTTGTCGATTCATAGCTGCTTTAACCGGGATGTCCTGACGCCGTAAGTCCAACCACTGTCCTCTGCATTGCAGCTGCCTGCATGGCAGTGGATAATGGGTCAAGCTTTATCGCAGTTAGCGAACAAAGCGTGATGGTCGGCTACCGTTTTCCATGGCACAGATGCACAATTTGCAGGATGGTAGGCACATGCCATTAGTAGTCATGAGTTCGATCCTCCGTAGAGGTCCGAATGATGCGCATTACTGACGAGACTTAATAGGGCGAAAAGGCCGCCTGGTGCATTTCCGGATAGGTAGTATTCTTATCTTAATGGTCGGCTGATTGCGACGAACAAAAATACTCATCAAATTCCTTCTAATTAAAATAATGCAAAGTAGCCCTTTCTGATTCCACAAATTCCATGCCGATTCATAACTGCCGTAAACGGGAAGTTCTGATGCCGAAACGCCATCCCTTTTCATCTGCATGGCAGGTGCCTGCATGGCAGTGGAGGATGGGTCGGACTGTATCTCAGTTAGCTAATCTTTCGTGATGGTCATCTACTTCCTCCATGGCGCAGTTGCATACTTTGTTGTCTTGTATGCGCAAGCCACTAGGATTCATGTGTTTGATTCTCCGTAGAGGACTGAAAAATGTGGACCACTGACGTGCCCTAATAAAGCGCAACGCCCGTCTGGTGCCTTCCGGATACGTAGTTTACATATCTAAAATGTCGGCTAATTGCGACGAACAAAAATACTCATCAAAATCCTATTCATAATTTATACAAATTCGCTCTTATGGATTCCATAAATGCTATGTCGATTCATAGCTTTCGTATCTGGGAATTCCTTACTCCGGAAGACAAACCGCTGTCATTTGCATGGCAGTGGAGGATGGGTCGGGATATATCGCAGTTAGCTTTGAACGAGCCAGCTATTCGGACCGCACACATCCGGCTACTGTTTGGAGTGCAATCAACCAGAGCAACTTCAGCCCTTGGACTCGGGGCAATGCCACACCTGCTTGGCCGGTGCTCGAAGCTGTATCATCACCGGATAGGCGCAATGAGAAAACACTGCTTGCGTCACCTGAATGGGCTCGCAGTTTGAGCACAGAGCTCGAGTCTTGCAGGCGGGTCTCTGATAAGCAGCAGGTGTCGATCGAGAGGTTCTCCAATTTTCGAGCAAGTGCTGCCTGTTGGCCGATCTGTACTAATGTGTGTACATTGAGGCATGCCAATCTGAAGGAGGATCGAGGGCTCCAAATGCAATCCGATGAACTGGAATGGGCCGCTTGATTAGACCTGGGCTTGTTGACAGGAGAGGAATGACGCTCCGCGTTCAGATTTGAGTAGAAATTAGAAGATAAGTGACTAGCAAAGCGGTTGGAGGAGGACCAAAAATCGGGGGTTGCAAACTGGTGAGATAAAAGTGAAGTTATGACGGGACCGTAAGGGTAAAAAAGCGCAAGAAGGGGAATAAGAAGACGTGAAGGCTTGATAATTATTATCCAAACCCCTATCCACCCTGCTCGATGCAGCAGATAGGGCACCGTTGATTATCCTCTGCGAAGGCCAGAGCATCACGAAATTGTTTGAGGAAAGATTCATTGTATTGCGTGGGCAGGAAACTGTCAGGTTGCCCAGGCCTAGACAGGAGCACGATTAGGGTTCTCAACCAAATCTTTTGGTTCAGAACCTGACCGCAAGGCAGCGGGTCTGGCGTCGGGATACAAGAAGCCCGTTTTAAGGAATAAGGAGCCACCCTCATTCCAACCCCCAACCTGGAGGACCAGGACGCTGAGTTTGTCTGGCCTCTAACCATTGACCAATCTGGTATGAGTTGCTCTGAAGGTGCAAAAGCACCACCCAGTATAGCTCAACGGATCTCTGAGGCACACAAACCGTCGCACCATGGTGAGGTCCAGCTTCATTGCCATGGGACACATCAAATTACATGAAACCATATGCGAACCCTTCAGCGAGACAATAATTGGATTTGAAACTTTTAGTTCATGAATATTTAGTTCATTGCTAGATTCTCACAATTTTTAAACCCCTCACACACCATCTTGCGGAAATTGTTAGGCTTCTAGTATTTTCTTCACAATACGAAAAAGACCAATACCCATCACTACATCAAAATAATTATATGTGAGTTGGCGGATCTGGTTTAGAACAAAAACACTTTAAGTTAGCCTACAAAACCATTACCTTAAAAGATTAAAAACAACACGCGGTCAGGCACAGCTAGGTTAACATGTGAAACAAGGTGGTACTGATTATTGTAGTTTACAAATGTGTCATCACCTGTTTTGCACACATTTTAGTATGATTTGCTGTTATCGTGCAAGGACAATCGCGGTCACTTAATGAGAAATGATGGAAGGACAACAGTTCCAGATTGAAACTTTCTCAGTATCTTCAGGATAGCTAGAAAGATTCGCTTGATCTGGGCAAATTATCATTAACTGAACTTTGTGCTTAATAAATGTGTACGTGTGTGCACTGTTTTACTTAAGAGATACTGGTCAACCGGTCGTTGCGTTAGGTGCTGGTCAATAAGTACTGAGGTTTGCGGATTTACACTGAAGAGTACCCAAATAGTGCATATTGGTGAATCAGTTGGTTTGTGTATGGCAGTCAAGTATCATCCAAATTAGAAATTTTCACCGTATTCCTTGAGCTATATTGATGGAAAGAGTTACGATTTTAGGTTGTCGCTTTCTGAGAACAAAACCAGGCAAGTACATCTGGGAGCGAATACTGCTGGATTAGATGTGATGTTCGCAGATATTGTGAAGTAGTAAACCTTGTATCAGTAGTTCCTCTTTAATGCTTAATTCTCGGGATACTTTCGGCAAGATATCATGGGAAAAGGTAATGGGGCACACGATATGTAAAGCAGAGTATTTAGACAAATAATTTCGTGTTTTGTGGTGCCGCAGTTACAACTTATGGAATTCTGAAACTATTTAATTTTGGTATCTTTGGGTACCGCGTGCGGGAGGAGGGCATACACTTAGCTCATCGGTGCATGAATAGATTTGCTTATTGCGGATACCAGCACGAAGCGATAAATTCGGTAGTTCACTACGGTGGTAGCGGGTTTCGAGAAAAGTAAAAACAGTGTATAGTTCCTTTAAGTAAAACTGTACCTATAAGAATTCTTTCACTCACTGTAATGTACCATTAATTGGGAATATAAGTTTAAAAGAATGAAGGCATTAACTGGAATCGCATCCTGAACGTATTATCACCGCTGATACACTTGGTGCTGCCCAATGGTGTATGTGCCTTTTGTCATAAATTGGGACCGAAGTGAATGTATATCGAGCGCCTCGAATGTCTCGGTCTGTGACCGATGCAGTCGCAGTGCAGGCGCGACATACGCACTGTATCCGGAAAATGAGGTGGTGACTTTTGGCACGCCTGACGTTACGGTAAACTGTATCGAACTTATCCGAATAAACGTAGCTTCATTTTGTCCCAATCCGATTACAACATGCAGGTTGGATTCACACATGGTATCCAAAAACTTATCAAGCAGCCAAGTGTACCTCAAAGTGCTGGTTCAAATCATTAATCATACATGCCCTGAGGGACCGGAGTTACAAAAACACACACGCTTCCTCTGATTCGTTGACGCTCGCGTTAATTTGGCCACTACATAGCTCTAGAGTGTGTGTTTGTCACGGGACACTAAACTCCCAACCTACGAATGTATCGATCATTCACGCTTCGATTCACGCAGATGTTGATGACGACACAGAGTCAGTTCAATTGATGTTACACAACCCTTCATTGCACTTATGTGATTTGCCCTTTGGGGTAAAGATCAACTGAGAACGCAAAAGCCAAGATTAGCCACCGAACGTTCTTAGTGTTTTCAGCGCAAGTTGGAAGGCAACAAATAAACCCGCAATGTACTTTTTCTTCCCGCATTGCGCCGTTCATAGCACGAAGAGGTAAGGTTTCTGTTGAAAATGACAGGCTCGGATATGGTACTTGCCTCCAGTCGCACATTCAAGTAAACCATTTGAGGAAAAGAGAAACATCGTTAGTCGTCTGAGTGTTTGCTAAACTCAGCAGTATGTCCGCAAACGTTTCATCACCATCCGAGGTGACATTGTCACTGCGCGTTTATATGGCAGAGTGGCGCAGTACAAAGTCTCAGTGTGTGTGAGTGATCGACCTTCTAGCAGTCAGCCTACGTTCGGATCGTTCGACGAGCAAATAACTAACGAAATCGATCGGTGCCTCTTGCGTCGTAGCGTACGCGCGTGTGCCCCTTCGGTTGTCGTTGTCGTTTAACGCATTCGTCCGGCATTCTGTTCCGTTAGATTTAGTCTACTAATTCGAAGATCTTTCATCCATACCGCTGCATTTACAGCCTTTATTTCAACGCGTCGGTTTATTGAATTGTCTGTAGAATACTATGCTTCCAAGAACTCTCCAGCTTGTCTCGAATTTCCACGGGTCATGATGTTTTTGTTCTTTAAGTCGAAGTGATGGCATTCTTGGTCTTCACGCCTCGAAACCAGTGAATGTAGGTCGTGTCTCCCTATGGCCATTGTGTGTTCGTTGATCCGTATTGAAATTTATCTTTCAGTTTGCCCTATGTGGTGTTTTTCACACTCTTTGCAGTTGATTTTGTTGATGACATCATTCTGACTGCCTTGTTCGAATTTTTCCTTCGTTCTTGAAAGCAATATTCTCAAAGTCAACAAAAACATTAATAACAGCAGTATACCAGCCGTTTGATCTGATTCACCTCTGCCATACAACTATGATAGCCTAGGAAACAAAGAATAATAGGTGGGATAGAAGTGGGACTTACCTGAAAACCTTAATGCCCTAAGCAAGCATTCAGGGTCAAGGCGCCTGCACCATGTGTAGACAACTTACAATGACAAACAGCTGGCCATGGTACAAATTTTAGGCGGCATTGACGAGACAGCTTCCTTGTGGCTTTCACTGTCACGCGTCATAATCAGTCATTACCCCGCAGACAGCTCAGCAACAAACATAGTTTAAACAGGCAATCCGATTGGGAGACGGCAGCAGACGCGCAACTGGTGTCGGTTGTGAGCCATGTCCCGTAAATTCTCGAGCCAAGCACAAGGCGAGTCACATGGACCCCAGCCCGGAAGGCAAGACGGACCAACGGCACTCAGTCTGGTCGTCAGTGATTTCACTTCTCGCTGCCAAGTCAACATCTGTCCACCTCGAGCCTTGTGCCACCCTACACCTGGCAGACTAAACAAGGCACTCCTATGTAAGCGGTGACCAGGCATACGTAGCAAGTGCCCGAGCCAACACAGCCTATTCAGTGCTATCTTTTCTTCTATGGAGCTAGCATGATTATCACTACCTAGTACTCGCCTACGCATATCATCGTTGCGGACACCTTGGGGCCATCCGACACCAGCAATACTTCGCAGACAGTGATGCTAGAAGACTTGAATGCACCTCAGATCTTCAAACTGAAGGGGACAAGTTTCACTACAATAGATCAGAACGACCCTTACTGTGGACTTGTATACGCGGACTTTTAGACGGAGGGAAACTTCCTTCTGTTGCCAAAGATGCTGCAGGTTCAAGAAGACAGCTCTGACCTTTGCAATGCGTGAGTTGACGTCAGTTTCTATGTGCCCATCATTGCTGACGCAGCTGGTAAGATAAGTGGATTGATCAACCACTTGGAATTCCTCGTTAGAACAGGTCAAGGGGTCATCAAGTGGCTGGTGGTCTTGCAGCAACTCTTTGCACCTTGAAGGTGCGAAGTGCATACCAAATAATAAGACAACTCTAGACAGGTTATTCGGGGTTGATGGTGACGCCGCAACGTCGTCGAAATGCAAGAGTGTATCATACGCATAATCAAGAACAACTGATCTTCACCAGCGAGCACTTCAACGCATACATTATAAGATTCCGCAAAGGAACACTCCATGATAGAATCCAGGAAGAAATTGAAGAAAAATAGAGAAATCGGAAAACCCTGACAAACGCCACGTTTGGTCGGAAAGCTATTCGATAAGCCACCGTAGACCCTGACGCTACCTGTAGTGTTCCAATATAAAGCACATAGGATGTTCACATATTTCGTAAGAACACATTTCCGAGCAATTATGTCGAAAAGTAACGATCGGACGCACTCTCGAAATCGAGGCACCAAGCTATTGTCGATCTGCGGTATGCACCTCTAGCACCTTGTGCTCTCTAACGAGGAACTAATGGTGGACACCGTAACCATATATGTACCGCTTAGCCGCAGCGATCAAGTAGTGTTGCTGTTTTGTTTTATCTGTTACTCGGAGTATATCAATGAGAACAGCGTGGAAACCTGTCGTTTCACTTTACGATAAACTGTCCAACTTCGTTTAAGAAACCTACTGGTCCTTGCTCGCCGAGAAGCTGCCCGATGTCGTCTGAATATTGTTCGTCACCCAATTCACTGAGCTAGTGGCAAATGCATCACAAAGCAAGGTCCTTCGCCCGAAGCCAGTGAATTCGTTCCAGTGGAACTGTACTAAAAAATGCATGACCTTAAGGTATTCAGCCTGGCGCGCTTAAAATGTCTGTCCATGTAAGCTGACCTGTGGTGCATAATCAACTCAACGGAACCACGGTGTCATGTTGTTCTGCGAAGACAAACTCCAGCACCAACCGAACTTAGGGGCGCAATTCAGTATAAATCCCAAGATTCTGTATAAACACATCAACAAGCTCCGCAGAGTGCAGCACGGGATAACGGTTCTACGTGCAACATACGGTCTTGCGCCAACCGCACAAGATGCAGTCAACGTGCTTTGTCAACACTTCATACATACTTTCCGGAGTTAATCATCATTTCATCTGCCTTTGACACAGCTTTTATCGCCACCAGGGTTGAACCACGTATCCTTCACGGCAGCAAATGTTATGAATACAATAATGTTCTTGCCTATGCGCAGCTTACTGGGCGTGGACTAAGTCAAACCAAAAGCATTGAAGACAGTGGCCATGAACCTTGCTGAACCATTAGCTCGGTTCTTTCAATATTGTCTCAACGGATATCAGATTTCCCCAATGTAAAAATATGGAGTAGTCACTCCTATTTATAAAAGTACCATTCGGAGCCCGTGAACTATCGTCTAATCACTCTCCTCCGAGTTTCATCCAAAGTAATGGAAAGACAAATAACAGGGGCGCCGTTGCGATATCTTGAGAACAACAACGTCCTAATGTCACAGCAGCACGGATTCCGCCGAAATCGATTCTACACTATAAACTTGCTGCTAGCTCGAGCAAGCTGGTCAGAATCAGCTGATGCAAGAGTGAGAGTCGACGTCGTCTACCTGGACTTCTCGAACAAGTTTTATCTTTTGGACCACCGCATTCTCCTTCACATGCTTCGAAGCTATGGAATCGGTGAACTGGCAACATTCTCACTCAACGTCAGCTGCATGTGAGAGTCCGCAGCTCCATTTCCAACCCAATTGACGTTCAGTTTGGCGTGCCGCAAGGATCGGTACTGGGGCCACGTTTATTCCTCACATTCATTAAAGATCTTGCCAGTGTAGTGCAGTCGAATTTTGTAATATTTGCAGCTTACGTCCAAGTTGGCATGATATCAGGACATCGGATGATCACATGGCATTGCAGAGCGATCTCGACAGGGCTTATGTGTGGGCATCCGATAACCGGCTCCAGTTCAACGTGAGTAAGTGCAAAGTGTTAAGCAGATGTCTTCAGCTTGTCTATGAATGTCGAGTCGGGGACCAACAGTTACAACTTGCTTCCCAAGAAAATGACCTCGGGGTAATCATGCAATACGATCTTGGTTGCTCAAGACAGGCTGAAAGGGAATCAAAAAGAGCCAGTCAACATCTTGGACTCTTAAGGAGGGCTTTCAGGAATTTTGAGCCTTCAATGTTTCCGCAAATGCCGAAAATGCTGGAATGTGCCATCCAGGCCAAGCGTCCCTGGCACAAGCGCGACGTCGATGCACTTGAATCTCCACAACCTAGAGCGACCGAGCTCATTAGAGGATTGTTTCATCTCTCCCACCAACACAGACTGCATTCCTTGAGTTTGTACGGCTGTGAATATCGACGTCAGCGAGGAGATCTAATCACAATTTACTTAATAATGACGAACCTAACTCATCCAAGTCGCCATCTGTTGCAGCTAAGCCATTAGCTCACACTGGCTTCGCATCACATTCGACATAATTGTCAAGGAAACGTTTTCTCCCTCCGTGTGTCCCTTGCCTGGAATGCTCTTTCGACTCAGGTTATCCTTGTCCTTACATTAACGCTATTCAAAAAACGCTTAGATGAAACGTTTTCAAACTTGGATTACTTGATATAGTCCGTTCCATCTGAAGGACGAAACAGCGCAAAGTTAAGCATGTGCTTAATGGCCCTCTCCGCAACATGTCTGTGAGGATACATGCAGAAGTGTCCATGTGATTAGCTTGGATGTATCTAAACTGGATTAACATAGCTGTCAAAGGAAGCAACACACAAGTGAGTGTTGTCGTTTCCAATTTTATTTCTCACGCACTTACTGACCTATAACCGATCCCTATGCTAATTTGTGTATGCACATCCCATTCCCACTTCAAACTTTCGTTATGTAGTGGTGCATTTAATTTATTAGACAATAAAAATGGCGAGTTACTTAGTCGTTAATCGTTACAATTATAATTTTTACTCCATTCAACTTACGGGACTTGTTAAACACATGCTTTTGTACGCGTGATATATCATCGTTCATTATTCATCGAATATATTGTCTAAACAGCCACATCCTGGACGGAAACCGGCGTGCTCTTCCCTAATCCGGGATTCCCGTTCCACAGTGAGGCGACAAACGAGAATCGTGGTCAGGAATTTTGTCACAACTGGCGTTAGGCTTATACCCCTGTGGTTAGAACCGTCTGTGCTACTACCCTTCTTGTATATTGTCACCATAATCAATTCATACCAATTGGCCGGAAACCCTCTCTTCCTTCCAGATACATCAGAATATTGAGGTCAGTGCTTTGCAGAGGACTTCAATTTCATCCTTAAATAGTGCAGGTGGGAGGGAATCCGGGCCAGCTGCACGAAAACGATTGAGAGCTGTGATCGTTTCTTGGACCTCGGCCTCCGACGGGGACTCTAAACACCGTACATGGCTCGTGCTGCATCACCTGAGTAGGAAGAAGTCCGGGAACATGGGGCCAGCTGAACTGATCTTGAAAGTGTTCCGCCCCACGAACTATATGGCGCTTATTATTGTGTCTCAGTACAACTGCGCTGTCGCTGATTGTCTCCCTGACGCCTTGTTTTCTAGGAACAGTGATGCAGGTCAGTTGTAAAAGCTTACGGTAAATACCTACAGCATCTGCCTCCTCCATTTTTGAGCCCGACTGGTACAACAGGCTTCCTTGTCAGCACGTAGGCTCCGCTTTAGTTCGCGCATAAGAGCCCGTCTGGTGACATTGTGTTTGGAGCCAGCCGAGAGGTTTCCTCTAGTTTTCAACAGGTTCACCGACCTCTCGGATATCCAGTGGTTTGTGCGGTGACGGTTGATAGTGCCACAAGCAGATGCTCCTGCGTTGTGCATGGTGGTCGAGATCCTATTCCACTGGAGCTAAGTGTCATAAGAACAAGACAGCGAAAGTTCGGTATGCACTGCTTCTTTGTACGCTTGTTTGACCGAGGACTGAGGCAATTTCTCAATTGCCAATCGGAGAAGACGCTTGGTGCGCCTCCCGGTAAAGTTCCTGGAGAAACGACGGCGTACCAAGGTATGATCAGAGTTGATGAATGTACTCCAGTAAGAGCGGCAATCCAGGATGGAACCACGCCACCTGTAACTTATGGCAATATGTTCAATTTGGGTGCATCGGACGCCAAGTGGCACTTCGACGCCCGCTGTATCTAAAGGCAGTGGAATGCGCAATCTTTCCTACCAGGAGAGGCTGCGACGACTGGGATTGTTCAGTGGAAGCTATCGCAGACTACGAGGCGACCTGATTATGGCATACTTGATTCTGCGAGACCCACATCATGTGTGCTGCCCTTTACTGCAACTCAGCAGCAATACAAACCTCAGGGGCTACTCATTAAAACTCGCAGAACATTACAGTCGTCTGGATTACCGCAGAAATTTCGTTTCCATTCGTGTTTGTCACCCGTGGAATGCTCTCCCAGAATCGGTCGTCTCTGTACCGACACTAACAGTATTTAAAAGACTTCCACACTATGCGCTCATCTACTTGCACTTTGTTACTTAACACTACGACTCCATCGTACACCGGGAGTTTACCATGGAATTATTTGTCGTTAACTGTGGATGCTGTGAATCTAAGAGGATAGCAGGACTGCAGAGAAGCAAACGATAAGTCCTTATTTTCATATTTAAAGTATTAACTATTTTGCTACCCTTATCATCATTATTGTTATGTTGATATCCCCTGCAACTATCCAACGGGACTTGTAAAGCAAGGCTTCTTAACCCGTATAAATTCATTGTTCATTGTTCATAAGAAACAGCTGGTGCTCCGCACACGGTTGTAGTAGACGCTCGCCGTTTTCAGTCCGTTTGGAGTAAGCTCATAAGTACCATCCAGCTGAGCTTCTAAAGAGCTCAGACGTCCTACTTTTACGTTCATTTCCCTGAAAGTGCTGTGATATCTGAACTAGTAGCACTTCGTAATAGCGCGTTCAGTTCGTTATAGAATGTGTCCTTGATACCATTAGAACTGCAGTCCATGGGAGCAAAAGCGGAAATCACAAACTATGGGGGTTTTATACCACTTCGTGAATCAACCCTAGCCGAAGTCCTCAAACGGGTTGCGCATAAACAGCAGTTCACCGGAAACCAGCGAACTAACGATGGTTCAGCGTTTAAGGTTGGAGTGATACCTACACCAGTTTAACCCGTAAGTGCGGCATCAGCGTCTGCGGATGCGAGCAAGCAATAACGAGTGGATAAGTCGGGTGCAGTTGATTCAATATCCCCGTTAGGGACATTTACCCTAGTTTCGGACACACAACACACATCAACACCCAGTGTGTCCAAGGTGCGTGCGAGTGCAGCCTGTTGAGCTATTTGTCTTAGAGTGCGCACGTTGAACGTCGTCATGGAAAGGGGACAGCGTGGACCTTTAAGCGACTGTTGCCGATAGGTGTCCGGTACGTGTCACGCTGGAGCTTCAGTTGGTTCCAATTCAGTGGTACTTCGGTTGCTTTCAATTAAGCGGTGAATTAAAAATGGAAGGTTGGTAAAGCCGTCGGGATGCGAGTAAGAGAAACAGGTAGAAATGAAAGAAGGGAGGCGTCAACAGTAGCATGTTTCCTCTTATTCGCGCTGCTGTATGCAGCAGATAAGGCGATCCGTGATAATCTACGCGACGGCCGATGCAGGATGAAGTTTATGTTTGAAGAAAAATTCACGGCTATATGTGGGCTAAGGTACTGCTAGGGCGTCCAGACAAAGACAGTAGGACGATTAGGGTCCCCAACCAAAGTCTTTCGCTCAAAAGCCTGTCCTCAAGGCAGCTAGGAGGTAACAATGATATAGTTTTACAGAAACGGACACCACCCCGTTTCAAACCCCTAATCTGGGGGACTAGGAAACTGAGTTTGTCTGACCTCTCACCATTTACCAACCTATCAAGGTGTCCGGAGGCACTACCCAGTATAGTTCAATGGATCAAGGAGGTACGCAAACTGTTGACCACATTAAGGTCCAGCCTCGTTGTGACGGTAACAGTTGGTTTGTATGCTACCATTGTTCCATGCGGTCGTTGCAATGTCGACGTTAGTTCAGACACCTTCTTGATATAAGGAAGCGCTACGCGTTTAGCTACATTTACCCGCTGTTGTTAATGCACTCTTTTCTTAAGGCCTCCTATGAGTAAGATTCTTGGTTACTCGTTGTTTTGAAATACCCGGTATAGATGGTTGTCTTCCTTTTGCCTCACTTATGTCGTGCTGCAGTATGTTTCGGCTCTTCTGAAAACGCTTTGTATGCCGCTTTTCTTGTGTTTCAGAGGATGGTTGCTGTGGTAGAATCTTATTTGATCTGTGTGGGTCTTCTTTTGATATGCACATATCTGGAGTGTTCCGGCAGTGTTTCTGTGGACCAGTACATCTAAGAATGATAATTGGTTGTTTTTCGAGTTCAATGATAAACTTGATATCCTAGAATTGTTGTTGGCTAGCTCATGGGTATTTTGTATGGAATCTGTTTAATGATGAAAAACGTGTAGTCAAAGTACCGGATCTATAATTTTGGTTTTCTCAAGGGTATTGTGATACTCTCCAGTTTTTTCATCACAGTTGCTGCCATAAGTCCTGAGATGGGCGATCCCATGGGCGCTCCTTTCAGTTGTTGGTATACTTGCCTATTGAAGTAAAAGTAAGTAGTCATGCAGATATGCAAGTGTTCCCATATGCTCTCCGGCTTGAGGTTTCCTATTGTGTTTGGTTGATTTCGAAGTAATGCCATAATGGTTTCTTTGGTAAGTTCGTGACCAGTCGACCTGAGGAGTGTGGTGACGTCAAATGGCAGTATGATTACATCTTCCTCTATCGTAACACCATTCAGTTTGTTGAGGAATTCTTCAGCATTGATGATGCTTTGTTCAGATCCGGTAATTAGATGTGTTTATAGCTTCCACATGCACTTTGTTAATTTGTAACATGGGATTCCTGACGACGGAATGATTGGATGTAATGGGGCTCCGTCTATGTATACCTTTGACAGTCCATAGAATCTTACAATGTTTATATCATCAGCTTTCATATTCCATCGCTCCTGCTTGGTAGTCTCACTCGTGCTTGTAGTTTATTCAATGCTGTGTTGATTTGAGTGACTAGTTTCTTACCAGGGTCCTGATCTATAGGGCGATATGTACTCGTATTGAAAAGAAGTTGTTTGACCTTTAGCAACGTAATCTAGCTTATCCATTATTATTAAAATGCATCTTTTGTCTGCTATTACGATTACAACATTGTATTCCTTTTGTGGCCTCCTGAGTGTTTCCCGTTCTTCCTCTGCAAGAGTGTGTGTGAACTTGTTCCGAGTTATCACTGGGGCAACTGTTTGTCTAATTTGCTTCCGCGATGCTCCTGAAAGTCCTATGTGTCCAACGCCTATTACAAATTAGCTAAGTAATCCTTATATAATGCATCTTTGGCCGTAACCTTAGTTAGTTGAATAGTAGATTGTCTTCCGTTGTGGTTCTCGGAGGACCTCCGCAGAATGTCAAAATGCTTATTCGCCTCTTTGAATGCTATTTTTGTCAGCCTCGAACAGCCTTGGTGATCGTACAAATGCACCGCCTGATCAATCTCGTGGATAAAATGCTGCAGCGGCTGAGGTTTAATGAACCACTGGTAGCTAGGGGTTAAGTATTCAGGTGCTGCGATACTCACCAATTTGGGCAATCGGGTTGTAGAATGGCTGAGGATTTCGGTAGCCTATGCTCAATGTTTTGAACTGTCGACTTGAACCGGAGGTTGCACTCAATGTTTTGCTAGCAAGCTGGAACTAGGTTGTTATTCAACAGAATGAACGCAACCTTATAAGAATCCGATTTGTCATACCATAGAAGAAGCCATCTTTTTCTGCTGATGGAAAGTTGGAGAAGCATTTTCTTTTCGCTGTTTTATGACAGGTGCGTTTCTTTTTTCCATTGATATGATGTGTGGCACAGAGACTGCAAGTTTCGTGTGTCACAAGGATTGACCAATCGCTTTGGTGCAACACTTATTCAACACGTGAATTAAGCACTTATCGACATGTATTTGGTTAGCGAGAGGCAACTGTCGTGCAATTTTTTAAGCTGCTTAATTGATGAATTGATGAGCATCACTGAGGAGACAGCCATTGTATGTTCTGCTAGTTGATCACGGTAACCATCTGCACTATTGGTTGGGGTCTTGCAATGTCAATAATGATTCCGAGGTACAAACTAGAGAGGTTTGAGCGAGCTTGAGAACAAACAGGCCTATTCAATCGTCTCAACGTGTTAAACGACTACTGCTGTTGATATTTCGACGGTTTAGTCGTCGCAGTGTCTGGAGGATGTAAACCAAATTTTCGCTACACACTGAGCCAGTTGACCAAGCACTAAGCTTGTCATGAATATATAAGACCAGTTGTGTAAAATGGATGTCTCAGTGTTTGCTAACATTATAACAGGGCGGAGAATTCGGCTGGCTAACCGAACAACCTCCTCATAGTGCCAGCTGGGTGGTTTGAGTTTACCCTTTTCCAGCAAATTGTTTAGCGTGTGTGTTCCTTAATTTGGTGTTTTCGCATGGCAAGCGTTCACCCTCTAACAAGCCACATGTCTATTTATCAACACGTTTACGTGGCGGTTGTGACTTTCCACAGATTAAAATCACTGCTAAGTGAACATCTATCTAATCACTTCCAACCCACGGGTATCGATCGTTTTATAATCCCATTGTCCCATTATTATCCCATCAAAGAGTCAAAATTGCAACGGCACCTTCACAAACGCAAGCTACCAACACACACAATTTCACACGTATACACACCCACTGGAAATAGATTCACTGTTATGATAAACATGTGTTTTGCTACATTGTTGATCATGCTTGATTATTTTAACATGATCATGCCTGTAAAGGCGTACCTCGTGTTGTTGAGAAAAAACAATTTTATTTTTTTATTAGTTGAGCATAAACGGGAAGGAGAACACAAAATAGTATCGTCGACAGAGAACTGAAAAAGATTCCCCGTGACCACAAGTGGTTCCAAGATATTTAACTAGTTTTTATAGGAACGGCAGTCGTCCCGCGAGCTTAAGGATTACAAGGCTGCCTTCTAATCTCAGCGTCATAGTTTCGAGTCTGCGTACGAAACCGGGCGACGATTTCAATTTCCTTTGCTTACACAGCGAAGCGCCGATGCTCAGTAACGACATATTGCTGGTGGTCTTTATCAACGGCAAATTCAGACACCAATTATGTGACATATCGTGGAAACAAATATCAATATACTTGTGTCCATTCCTCGCCATTCGCTAAACGTATCACTTCGGTATTTCGAATTGGTTATGCTGGGGACAGGCCACAGTATTCAGCCTCGCATTTAACGGCCCCTCCAATTGTGCATTGGTCGCATCGATCTTTTGCTGAGCTTAATGAATTCCTATTGGCCTGCATAATCTAGTTTTTGTATTTTGGTTGGTTTCAACGGCAGGGCTTCTTTCAGAACAATGGAACAACAGAATAATATGGATGTAAATGGCCAAGATTAGACATATCCCGATCTGTTGTTTGTGTGAAGTGCATAAGTTCAAAACTACGACAGCAAAGAATTCGCACATCTATAGACTCATTATATAGTCCACTTTGACACACTTGTATATTCGTCTACCCCGATTTCGTAGGGGCTGGTATCATTATGTTTGCCTGCGTCTTCTCTGCACTTAATGAGAAGGGGGCACTTTAGGTGATGCAGCGTTTTTTACTGAATAACCTTGGCACATTACTGATAAAATTCAGAGCAGTGTTTCACGGTCGCCAAATTGTGATGGGGCAAATTCCTGGCGACATTCCAGCCCGCTCTATTATATGACAAGTTTCAGAGGTTTGGTCCTCAGTATCTTATTGTGGCTAATTTTCGGGAGGTTGCGACAAACGTGAGTAGGGAAATAGATCAACATGTAAAAGACAATACCTTCTACTGTGCACTCCTAAGGCTTTCAGTTGTAGTTCATATAGCAGAGGAAACATGCCCTGAACCTTGTCCGTTGCTCCTCCGTGTGGTATCTCCAGTTTTAGTCAGGGTCAACTGGCTTGAATTCCATACTCCCCGTATGCGTTGGGCATTAGCGGTAAGATGGAAGAGTCAAACCGCCCGAACATCTACTGTATGTGACCAGCATGTTAGTTCGTGTTTGCTTTACATCAATGATTTTACACCAAGAACAATCGAGGTCATTTTAAATCCCCACGCGCTCCAGAATTAACTTGCTTCATACCCGAAACGAAGTTCATAATCAAGAACAAAATTTAAAGAACACGTATGAGAACACTTTACGAACGTTGCAAACTTGGCAACTGGCAGAACAAAGCAACACGCTAGGAAAAATAACGTTATGTTGGGCAATTTATTTGCAACAGCGTAAGCACCTCCCTTGTGCATATTTGAAATTCAGGTGGATTTTCTTGGCTCTCTACCTGTCGCAACCCGTTACAATTAACGCAAATTAGTAAACGGAGAGGCAATCGGCTCAAACCTGCCACACACTGCAATCGATTTGATGGTCGGCAAACGTTTCCTCCCTTCGGAAGTTTGGAAAACAGAACGCGCTTTAAACTCATGTCAATTTACACGCACATTAACGACTTACGCATTCGACTTGACGACACATTATCCAACTTACCTTACGTGATTTAGTCCGTATCGCTTGGAGGAACAAATAACTAGCACCAAAGTACATACTCATCCGCACTGTCCGAAACGTATCGGTATGGATACCCACATCCGCGGTTATGTGAAAATTTTGGAGAATCACTAAACCAGTAGTTTCTCTCTTTCGTTATATAATTATCTTTGGTTATATATTCCACATTCCGATCATCCTACAAGACTTGTCAGGCAATTGCTTTTTTACGCGTTATAAATCATTGTACATTATTTCAAGGAACAGACACAGAGGTTTAAGTGATCACCCTTCACTGAACAATTCCATATTGTTATATATACGATACTATAATTCCGTCTGTATGGTAACTATACGATTCTGGAAAATCATTCCTACACAGACTGTTCCACACACAGTTCAGATAAGGATTTGTGTTTGAGCAACAACGGATTTCAGACACCATTCACAAAACAATGATAACCTGCCCAGGCTGACCGCCTCCATGATTATTTATCAGATCGAGTGTGCCTGTGAAGCAACGTATATCGGTCTTGCGGCGCGGCTCTTGTCCAAACGCGTGAATAAAGACTGTCCACGTTTGTTGCAGCAATGTTGCCCTGGGGTTACTGACAGTTCCATTATAACTCATATTGTCGATTTTAGGCGTCAGGAGGATTCAAATCTGCCTGAATAGGCATAATTTATAAGAATCTCCGTAGTACTATTTCTCATAGTGTGATCCGCGGATGCCCAGGGGGTCCGTGGGCCACTTTCAGGAAATCCGCGTGATCTCCCAAAGTGTTACAATGCTATTGGGAAATTTTATGGACGCGATCAGTCTATTTCACGAATTTATGACAAACGTGCTGTGAAATTTTTTAAATTAAACCTAACGGTTTACATTATGGCCTTGTGCATTGCCCATGGGAACATAACCCTTCCAAGGAGGAAGCTTGTTTTGGCATTGAGTTAAAATGTGAGCGAACGAGGCTTTCCAAGTTCAGAAAGGCCGTATGTTAATTTCATCTTGATCTCATGGGCAGTGGCTGGATGGGTCATTCTACGTCCACTCAAGCTCACATAACCCAGGCCATTTCCTTCGAGGGGCAGCGAGAAGTGTGCCATACAATAAGGCACAACTTTGCGGTCATTTCAAGTGTTACTATTCGCCGAAATAAGCAAACCGGAAGGAGAGGCCTGTTTGCGGGTCCTCGTCCACGGAAGCTCAAAAGGAAAGCGCGGATATTTCTGTTTAACGTATGTGCTCATTCGGTTCCGCGAATTCGAGGGAAACTACATCTGCGACGTTAGCAAAGGGTGGATGTTTCGTTCACTACGTTACTTCTTTCAAAGCCCAACTTATCATAGTAATCAAATTCCTGGTGTGTTTTGGACTCTTGTGTTTAATTATTTATCTCCATTGTGGTAGCTAGATATGTAACATCAACAGGGACCATGAAATGAAGAATGAAATACTGCTAAATGTTTCACAGGAATATTCTTCGTCGAATTCAGATGTAGTAATAGTTGGGCCATCCAATGTGCCTTCTGAGCATGCAGCAACTATGACGTGCGATGTTTCTGTACTACCTGATGTGATGCAATATAAGTCTGTGCCAGCCGGATCCTCTGTACCAATGGGTAAGAGGCGGAAATGCAACAACATTTATCTTCGTTTTGGATTAATAGAGACTAATAATTGTCCACAAGGTGACTTGTGTAACAAAGTTCTTCTGAACATGGTGCCTATTAAAATGCAGCGACAGTTGGAAACATTCATGAGGGCTGTAAAGACAGAAAAATGTATTTACAGCGCATGCGAGATGAAATATTGAACACCCAAGGGTACATGCTTCACGCGTCGCAGACTGTCAAAATACTGCGGAGGCATCTTACATCGTTATTTACCGTAAATTGCAGAGAGCAGAACCGAGAAACCTATCCGACCATGCATACAAATTGCATGGAGATGACCTAAGACACTTCCTTTCGAAAAGCTTTTCACAGACTATCTCTGTGTGATTTCTGATGCAAAGCGAACGATGTGTACCTTGTCATGGTAGATAGCTATCGCCGTGCTTCTCCTATTTGCCACAACCTAGCTGTGTGAGATTGCATTCTCGCATTATATATATATATATATATATATATATATATATATATATATATATACAAAACAAAGTTCCGAAACAGACCTGAAGCGTAACGAGATACTAGGTTATAGCTTTCCTCCAGAACACATAGCATCAAACAAGTTAGCGCTGCATGTCGGAACGAAGTTTACTTAGGTTGTTAAGCCTTAATATGGTTGCATTTCCATGTAAGTTCAACAGCCTTCACTTTTGCCAACATACATTAACAGCTGCGCAAGTTCAATGTACAGCGATTAACTCCACCTCATTCTTCTGTTAGTAAAGCCTAGTTCTGTGGATAGGAATAGCTCAGGGGTCCGTCTTGTTAGGTTACACCACAAATGGGTGAAGATGCCGAAAGTTTGAGAACACCTTTTACATAGTGACATGCGGCATCCCGTTGGCCGACGGCATCTGACCAATGAGGAAGCTACTCGACGGTGCGCGTGTGCACCTAAGCCAAACTATGAAACGCACCAACTTGAAAATGCTTATGAACCAAGTAGAAAATGCTTACGAACCAGGATGCAAATGCTTACGAACCTATTTGTCTCCTCTATTAACTAACTTGACTAGGAAATGGTACAGTGTATCATACCTGGCCTTAGCGTGTCTTTATTGCGGACGCACACAAATAGCTCATTTTGAATCTCGCCGTAAGTCCTGTGTCTTCCACTTTGATTCCATTACGTGTTTCGCACTCCTGATCTCACTAGTCGTTCGTGGATCAGTGGGCAAGTTGTTGGCGTATTTCTGAGATTGAAAATCGTTTAATGACTATTTGGATACCATACATTTGTACGAACCGCAACGTTATCTCAGGTACGGACTTGGTCATTTGTTGAATATTCCGGTGGGCTACGCGTGGCAAAACTTCCAAATTCTTTGTAACGTTAAAATTGTTACGCCCTCAGTTTGTTAATATAACGTGAGGAGACAATATGAAATACATGCATCAGCCTGCCTTTGTTTTCTTTCCGTGCTTTTCGAAGAGTGAAATTTTAACAGTTTGACGACGCGTTTTACATACCGGGAATTAGATCCACTCAGTAGTCTCAACTGTTTGCAATAACATAATCGATAAGGAATTTGCTTGATGTAGTCAAAAGAGTGTATATGAATACAATTTTCTTCGAAACAGATGCAATGCACGAAATGGATGGAAGTACAGACTTTGTTTTTTGATGATAAGACATCTAAATAATGTTATTCATCGTGGACAGCTGGACACTTTTGTAGATGGCCCAATATGTGCGATTATTTTGACTAGCAAAAGTCATCCAAATATTGTTACTGCAAATGGCAGTGGATGCTCATCGAGAAGGAAAATATGAATGCGGTCTACGCCTCATAAAATATCGCCATTTCTTTCAAGATATACTTTTCCCATCCGTAATGGCTTTGTGCATGATATAGTCTGAAGTGGTAAGTAGATGTATTACTATTGGATGTTTATACAAATAACCACCATATTTTAACAACTGCCAGATGAGGGCTTGTCGTTCTAACAATATACCTATATTCAACTCACCCACACCCGGTATACTATTGTCTAGGAACTAAGTACTTTTAACGGACAGGGGTATGTTGCACCAAACCTTAGGCTGATACGTAGTCCGGAGGGAGCATTTGTCTTCGCCCTCAGAGACTGTTATTGGCCTTGTTTATCTTAGCCAGCTGTGGGTGATGCAAATTAAAATCACTGATTACTGGTAAGGTGCCGAAAAGCAACAGTCATACACCGGTTCTCTGTTTTTACGTCTGTCCATTGGAAGTTTGTAAGAAAAATATTCCATAAATATTGTTGATCTAAACTGTTACAGAATATATTTTTGGCCCTTCATCGTGCCACCAACACTCTGCAAGTTACCATCATTTTATTGCACATTGGTTGACTCCCTTGTTGGACAACGGGATCAGATTCACATAAACCTACATTCTGGAATGTGGAAGTGCTTTCGTTTTGCAAACCCTTCCTCACTTGCAGAAGTGTACTGTTGCTTGGTTTCCACTTTCATTAGCCTTTCTGCTGATGGATTATTTTCTCCCAATATGTTTAGTTGACTCAGCCTAGTGGTGTAAAGCCGTAGTGCATGCGGTAAAATCCGGTGCTCAAGATTCAATGATATAGCTCCTCCGTTTCCTATTTATTCACCTATATTTCTCCCTATAAAATTATCTGCTGAAATAGGCAACCGACTTGACCGCACGCTCCAAACACTGGATATGACCCGGTCAATAAAGTCAAACACTAGTCTGTAGTTCGAAGTGTGGGCCTGCCTTCTGATCCTTTAAACTGCAACGGCACACGCTTCAAGTTATGAGAAACGGTCACTCATAAAAATAGCACATAGTGTCATGAAAATTATGTGTAAAATGAGACTTGTGAGCCTCAACGTTGATGAAGTTAGTAGGTGTCCCATGCTACCTGTTGGGACTTATCATCATGCTGGGACTCGTCTGTAGCTTACACCAGGATAGAAGATATGACTTAACTTGTCTGTGATAGATGTTACCAAATGAAGGGTGACTGCATGGAACTGGAATGACAGATTTTTAAACCAGATATAGAGTAGCTTACCCTCTGGATTCATAGGTATTATACCCGTGCAGACGATATTGATACTTCAGAGTTAGACCTCGATGCGTACGGCTAGTAATCTAGGAGCATTTAAGCATTGAAAGCGATTACGGATTATTTGTTATTAGTAAGATGTATCGGGCTCTTTGAAGAACCTTCGCATAAAGGCCACCATACAGCTAATACACATATAGGGAAGAGCTAAACGGACGCTTCTTCCTATATGGACTCGGCAGTAGCGCACACCTGTCGGATTGTACTAGATCGAATCTGTGGTTCCACTATTACGTGTCAGCGAATGATGCCACCGAGCCACAGTTGACGGAGTTGGACCGGCATGACTACTTTCTGTATACGATATAGCTTGGGGCAACCCAGTGTAATGGATGTTAGGAACGCGCAGAGGATAGGCTGGCCGTCAGAGGCATGACGTATTTTGCGAACCCCGAGTAATGAAGATGTTATATAAGCAGATAACGCGACACTTAAATTTTGGTAAGTAGTTGGTGAGTTCGGTTCGTTTTAGAGTTTATTCTTGGCAGCTGCACTAGTGATCCCACAGCAGAAGATTGCCAAACTATGGAGAGATCCCTCCACCTATCACACTAACAGAGACTAATAGCTCATGAGTGTACAGCTAAGTTATCCATCGTCTATGGGTGACGCCATTCTGGCGTAAAATATGCTATCATCTCCCGGTCACTTTCACGCTACCTTCCAATTAGCCATACTCAAGCGTTAGGCCATCATCCGAAACTCGCCACTAGATACAGACAGCTGGAATGTGACATGGATTACCTTACCCTCAGAATTCCTTGGTCGTGGATCACTCATCTTATTTTTGTGATTTCTGCGCCTGCGTTGCCAACGTTTTGACGAACGAATGAACAATGCATCACAGCCTATTACAGTGCTGTGTGATGGAGCCAAGCAAGAAAATATTAAACTGCAACGCTAAATTCGGGTTAGCTAAAATATTATGTGATCATCGCATGATGAAAAATATCGAACGTTTTGCGTGTTACTAATTAGCGATGGGCCGGTGGTTATTTTACTAGCCATTTCGTGTTTTATTGTGGCCTGTCACACACAAAGGCAGACTTATTATCTCTTTTACCTGAATCCTTGTCTGATACTAGTTTCTTCCTACCAACTAGTTTACATCGAAGTGCTATTAAGCAGTTTCCACTGAAATTCCAGTAGTGTAAATACTCAAAGATGGAGCTACAAGCGACCTTCACCGCTCATGTGTTAGCGGTAGGTTGAGTTTCGTATATTATCCAAAATGTCTTGCGTCGCCTAGAAACAGCCTGCTACTCCTTCAGACAACTGCCTATTTTCTCAATTCGGCAGGAGGTATTTGTTTCTGCGGGACAACGATGACAAGCCGGCTATCTCTGGCGATGTACGCTCTTCTTTGGATACATTTACAGCGACAATGCTGCTAATTGGCTTCCATAACTGCCTAAAGGACGTTATATTTTTACCACCGCCGGAGCCCCCAAACCTAAAGCACAGAATTTTGGTTAATAACTCATGAGTGTTTGTCCTGCCGGACATTCCAGTCTCTCGGTTTCCGTGACTGCTATCCACAGTTGAGGTGAGGCAATAGTTTTGAAGCGGATCCTCGATTGCAGCGGTTTTGGGCCGATAATATTCTGCTGCATCACTCACTGTCGTACTGATCAATTTGGCCAAGGTACACTTCAATTCAAATTGCAGTCTACATTAAGATTGTGCGTCGCATCCCACTCATACATCGAGTGCTTCAAGTGATCTCTTCAATCAAACATTACCTGTTGTTCCAGGCGTTGCTCGTTGCCTTTCGGTGGCTTAAGCGGAATGCATTTGACTGGTTTATCAAAAAAACTGCATCCAAACCGGTTATCATGTGCAGTGTATTCAGACTGGAAACATTTTCACTCCATCTGTCGCAGCTACGGTCCCAGTCATTTAATGAATTATGCTTAAATGCAAATCGCGGTATACGTCATTTGGTTCTCCAGTGTTCCACTAATGGTCAGATTTCGCTTCTGTTTTTATGTCGCGTCAACCTGATCCTTACTTCATGTCATGTGTCAAAGTACCAATCGAAACAGATCCCGAGATATAAAGGAAATACGTTAATGGTACGCAAATTCATACGAGCTGTGCTAATTTTGAGCTTTGCGTAGAACAACTATAATTGCTTACTGTGTATTTGCCGTGCTACGCAATGGATGGTTAGAAACGCCAACCGTTTTAGCAGGTACAAATTAAAGGGACATTCAGCATAGAATGTCGATGTCGCTGCATCTTTAATGTTGCGTGCGCTCCACTTCTTTTCTAAGGCAATGCAACTTAGGAAAACAGAGACACCATTGTAAATGAAGTGAAAGATATATGATAATGTTACTATGATTGTGCACAGATAATCTATGATTTACCTACATAAAAATCAGACGCACTAAGCCCAGTAGGCTAGTACTGTCCACGTACATGTGGTGCGTGATATACATCGTTAAGCACAGACAAGCTACATCTCAGACAGCCATAGGTGGTTCCATGCAGTGCTTATCTTTGCGATCTGTATCGTGATTGGTCACTATTTGTCTCATTTTATACAATATGATATAGAAAACTTATGCTCGTGGTTCAGTCAGTCTGCAGAGAGGGGCAGCAACATCACTTTGCTACTATGCACATGTTAAAAGCGATCATTATATGCCTCATAAGCTGTTTGTTTGGTGTCAGGTGCAGTGAGTTTATAAATTCATTCGAATAAGTCTCCTATAGTCAGTCGTAAGCATGTTACGTAACACACTACCATTAGGTGTTGCACATGTGTTTGCTGACACCATAAAATAAGGAAGCACAGTTTATGCGCGTTTTGCTTTAATATACAAGTTTTTTGATTGTGGTTACTTATCTAATTGGGAACGTTTTGCCACAAACCCATAGTACACCATTCCACCAACTCAGTTTCGGCCTCCAATACATAGTATTTGTTACTTGTTCTAAACATATTTTTACGTTATATTTTATTATTCTAAAATGTAATTAGTCGCCAAACGATGTGTCGGTTTTCTGTTTCATTTGAATACTGTCATTACTTGCAGTGGCAAGCAAACATTACTTCGAAAGTCAACACATCAGTTGGAAGTTAGAACGCGGCCTTGTTTCATTAAAACTACGAGACTGATTGGTACACTTAGTTAGTTTTAATAATTTCTAATGGTGGTCCTATGTTTAAGTAGGAGGCAGATAAACAATTTTTCTCGTAAATTAACTGCAAATTATACTTGTTGTCATCGAGCTGTTGCAGTGTTCAATATAATCACGTGACTTAGCACGTACATATACACATATACATTTATATATATACATTTAATTGAATTAATAACTACTTTTGCACTTTTCGTTATATGCATGCGGTTGATGATATCTTACCTATCCTTCAAGGCTTCTTCTCTGTCACGGTCGCAAACAACCCGATCTTCAGCAGTAACTTTAGCAATCAAATTTCCGAAGAAAATATGGCTCTACACTGTACTAAACAAGTTAGTATTTCGATTAAACTATTTATATACATATATTCTTGATCTCCCTCTGTTCACCAGTTTTTTCGACACACTCGCGTTACCTTACTGGCATTTCTAATGGGTTATTGAATTGGTTAGTGCAATCAAGTAATCTATAAGCCTTAATGGACCAGTTGTAGCCACTTAGACTGTATCACAATATATTCATTTGCTATGCAATATTAGGCTATTCTAAGTTCCATATTTTACTGTTGTCTCCTTCAGCGTGAATCTTTCAATATATCTTCGGATGAAAGTTGTGAATTACGTAAATGGTTTTATGAAGCCAGATCAATGGAGATGTCATGCGTGTGTATAGAGAATGGTTCGACCAAAGCAAACGGAAAGCTGTTACATGGAATGGATGGCTCAATAGCGATTCCTTCGATTTCTGCGACCAACTTTAGGGAAGGTGAGTTAAAAGTGTATAGCTACGTAACACCTTACCTCTTTTATCTGTCGAATCCCATCATATAAGAAAACGAAATGCACGTATCAAGTTTTACTTGTGCAGCAGGCATTTGGATGCACCGTTGAAGTTGTTCAGTAACATAAAACCATTGGCGCTTTAATGTATTCTTTAACTAATACTTGTTACTTTTAGATCAACGTCTCAACCAGGGGGAGTACGGTGAGTGATATTTAAATTTTCTACAATCGGATTATGAGCAGTTACACTGAATAGCTTGCCACACGCACACTGTCTGTTTGTTTTTATCTTGAATGCTCATGGTTAACTACAGATAGGAAATTGCTTCATTGTTTCCAGCGCACCACCTATTTGCACAGATACTGTGTAGAATTAGGGATATGGTTTCCCAAACAAATCACCGCCTATTGTGAATTCTGTTTCTCATGAATTTCTCGTCGGGATGTAACTAACTGATGTATTAGATTCATAAACATACTAACTAATTCTCCGCATTTATTAAAATCCATTAATTTTTAAACCGCATATTTGTGTACTTTGTACTGGAAAAATGGTCCAAATTCTAAGTAATATATTCTCAGTAGTGGCGCGGTTACACAGCTCAGAAGGTTTTGAGCAGACACATTAAAGCATGTGCATTTAAGTTACGCTGACATCCGTTCACTGCAAGGAACTGGTTCCGAACGTCGAAATGCAGCGTAGCTCTTGAGCTGCTTGAGGAATGTTTCGCTAATTGTGTTCATCGAGGAACTCGCTCGTGGAAAAATGTTACCACCTTATATGATACCGACTCTCATTGCGGTACTTTGACTCATAGATTTAAGCCGTGGCTTTATGATTTTGCCTGATCTCATCAGGTAGAGAAAGCGTGTATGCATCAGTTGAACGCCTAGAGCAAGAATGCCCTAAGTTGGGGAGTTCGTCCAGCACGCGCAGTCGGTCAAACCATGCAAATATTGCAGTAGGTGCTTCTCTTTTCGTATCTCCTCCTAATTACCTTGCTTTCGCAGCATTTGAACTGAACATTTGGAAACAATCGGATCCCAAGGAAACCGTGCAAAAGCTTGTGAGTGAAGCTATACAATATGTTAAAAAACTGTTGGGATGAAAGCCTTATCAAATTTACAACTAAAATCCTGCTACTTATGAGTAGTATAACAAGAAAGAGTCGAATAAAATAATCGTAGAACCATACCATCTTTGTCGAGCGTACTTAAAGAAATCAGGTTTATTCTCAATAATGCTTTAGAAATTTGCACCGTTCGACTTGTTCGCGCAAAGTCACAGATATGTTATAACGTAGGAATGCATCGCCTTGATACTTTAGCATGTGTTCCGCCGAATTTATACTTAATGCTATTGTACGTTTTCCAAATTGTTCTCCTTCACCACATGCGAATTCACCGATACGGATGCCCCGTTATCTTACTGCCCGATATCCTATATTCAATACAGTTCAACGATGTCGCCAAAAGGAACGGTGCAGTGGTAACTACGGAATGCTATCGAATACCACGCCGCCTCAATTTATATCGTTGTTCTGCAGTATACATGAACGAGCACAACGTTACTTGGGAATTTCCCGAAAATTGGAGTGGTCCAGCGCGGTTTCTCAAGAACATTGCGTATGATTCGGGCAATAATAACTTTGAAGTTGTTGGAGTGTATTGGCCCAGGCAGTTGCGTAAGTATTTGCTCTTACTTAAATCAATTTGTTGCACCAATGCTAAGCCCAAGTAACATTTAATATATGCTTTCAAAGATTTATTGCCGGTCAAACGTAAATACAGCGAAGAGGGAAAATAAGCCCGTGACACAGCAGATAAATAGTTAACAATTTCTGATTTGAAATCTGCAATCTCCACCTGATGATATCGAAACAGGCAGGAACGCGTCGCGATGGGCAGTGCTTTCGGGAGGGCGAACCCTATTCCATTTTGCTACATTAAATACCGTCCCGGTGATGGAATTGTCAAAGGTATATTGTAATATGAAGCTCTGTTTACATTGAAATTGCGTGCACAATCCATCAACAAACAAGTAATCCAAATTGACCTTGCAGGCACTCGGGCCTTATTCGATAGTCTATGACCACACCAATTTCCAAAGAACATACTAAACGATTGGGTAAAATCACCTCAACGGAGTGTAACAATAGCATACCATCAGACAATTATGAATACAAATGATTTTCCTTCCTCAAAATAATAAACATACAGCGATTAAGTTCCGCATACTTCTTCCTTCGTTTAACAGCGAATGATGCCAACAAGCTGTGTGAGTTGCAATGTTCCAGTTGTTCCCTTAAGTAATATTATTTGATAACTATTGCCGTTGTTTCTAACTCATTCATTTGCATCTTAGGACTGTAGGAACGTGAATATTTCAATGCATGTCTTGAATGATAAGATGCCATATTTAACCACCAACTCCGCATTTAACTAATTCTGTCCTGATGTAATCTCTTGTATATTATGCAGTATGATATCTGACCCATTATTTTTGTTCCCAAGATGCGGACGTGACCATGATAATTACGCAGATATCAACCGACGTCTGCATGCAGCTTTTGGAAGAAGCAAGTCCATGTTTGAATCACTAAAATATAGGATATATTCAACTTGTGTTGCAATACGTTTAGTAAACAAACTACGCGGAATTATTCACTAAAATATATTAAACCTCAAATGTTTACATTCTGATTGTTGGTGGCATAAAAAGTGTATTCTGTTCGAATTGCTAATCTGCTAGGAGTCTTGAAGATTTATTCCGAATTTCAGTTTAGGTATACAACCTGCTTTCTGATAATTGTTAAGCATATGACATCAGTTGCATGTGATTGTAAAGAATTAAGTTAGTTTTGCATATCGAATCGAATTACGTACCTTCTGGACAACTTGCTGTTAATAAATCATAAACGAATTCAATTGATCGGAATCATAGAATGCTTCCCCTTAACTTTCTGTGTGCTCATACTTGGACTCATGGTTTGAGTGCACTGGTTAAAGCAAGTTTGCTTCATACTCGATATGAACGGTTTTTAAAGTGTGTTGAATATGCAGTTGAGTCTACCGATTTGATTTACGAAAGCCTGGTGGACTTTGACTTACATGACGGCTACCGTCTGCTGACCGTGTTGTTTGAACTGCGAAAGATATTTTGCTTAGTGATCTTTTGTACACTAAATACCGTTCCTGACATGTGGTAAAACCGTTGGCTCTCATGGTACAATTTTGGTTTAGATGTGATGTCTATTGGTAACACTTTCAACAATATCATATGCTAATGCTTCCTAACCTGGTGATTAATTCTCATCTGAAATAAACCCAATATTTGAACATGCGGAAATGTGAGGTTCCAGACCGAAAAGTAGCGTAAAGCTGAGTATTTGAAAACATCACTTGGCTGCGTTCAGAAATTTTTAGACGCTTTCCATCTTGTTAGCAAACATTCAACTTTCAAGCATATCGTCACCAGTCAGCTGATGTTCAATACATAACACCAAGTTTAACATAGACTTATTGCTTTCACAAACAGTTTACACAACCTGTGGATAACGAACTACTGGTATTGTTTTACATGTGCGCTGGCCCATGCTCATAAGTTACTCGAAAATAGTAAAAATAATCTGCCCTTAGTTTATACATATCATTGCTGAAAGCAAAATTAACTCATTATAGACCAACCGCTATATGCTGCTTACTTTCATCTATGCAGGCCACAGATATAAGTTTGCAAGTGAGTAATTTATTTGCCACTTTGAATTAAGATTTTCAGCAAAATGGCAAAATTTGTCAAAGGTGATAACTATGTAGCTGTATTCAACATTCGTAGCCTATGTTATCGAAAGCCAAAATTTGTATCTCTGAATAAATTATTCATATGGACACGAAGTATTTCCATCGATCGGTCCACTTAGTACTTGGCTTTTCATTGCAGCCGACGACAAAATGCCATCTGGAATTCCTTGAGGAGGCTGTTCTAAACCGTCCTTACTACATAGCGAGAATAAATTTGCTAACGCTAGTGGAACGGCATGCAACATGGACGCCGACAGTGGAAGCCCTGTGGCTAGCGAACAGGTTAATTTGGCGTGGGTACAGCTGCACTTTTCCTGTACAAATACGGCAAGAGATAGCTACTTATGGTATGCACACACAATAAGTTTCTACTATGTATTCCTGTAAATTATTGCGCACAAGTGATTTTAAAAAGCTGTCAGCATATTTGCAAATGTTTTCTCTTAAATTACATATATGTATTCAAAATGAATAAAATACCACAAGGTACACATACTTTGAAACATTTTGTAACTCAGCTGTATACGGTTAAATTAGTTTGGACAAAACAAATTGGGAAGTCTACTTAAATTATCATATTTAGAGAATTGAGATCGGCGAGTCATTATTGAACTCATTTTCCATAATCAAATTTGAAAAATATAAGCAAGTTGCTACTGCTAGATACGCATTCACATGTCTCGGGAAAAACATTTATATCATCTTACACAATTATGTATATACAATATGCATATGCCTGCTTGTATATAAATATTATGAGATTATTGATGGTGCTACCGATCCAGACGGTATGCACATGCCAAGGATTGCAATGAATAAACGTTTATTCTCTTGGTATTCGCTAATACTGCAAATCCTTCTGCTCCGGCATTAATTGAAACAGTGCCTACTGGTGGCGTGCATCAGCATCTTAAAACACTAAGACATGGTCATGGATAACGACAGCAAAAAAACAGCTGTCTGGCGCTTTTCGGATTATGCAAATGTCTGCATGACATGGAAATTCCTGGTAATACCGGGAGTTATTTCCATGGCAAGCTCATTATTCAACTGGGCAGAGACGTATATACGCCAGAAACTCATATTGCTTTAGGTAATGAAGCAAACTACGTTCTCTTAAATTTGATGCCTTTGTGCATTTAATTTTATAGTCGACAACGATTATATGCGTTCATGTATTTCAAATAATATGGTTATGCAATGCAAAATTCAAGTGTCTAGAAGTGTGCTGTAAAAGAACGAGGTTTGTTTACTGTATTGTCATCCCTCGCCAATTGTGAATAATTAATTAAAACAATTGCATCTGATCAGCACTCCATTGACATTATTTGGACCCGCAACAAGCAATGAATCAATGTGAGTCAAAATACAAGTGATAGCATAGTAAATAAAGTTAGCGTGTCTAAGCTGAGAGAAATTTAATGGAAGATAAAGCAAAGTGCAGGTTTTCCACAGTAAACAACATTTTACCTATTTGCAGGAAGTAGCATTAACAACATTTTTGGAAAATAAGCATTAACCTCGTGCTTTTATCCAACCTACATCTGTCAATTGCGCTCACGGTAAGGTCTATTCGACGCCACCTTTATTATCTGCATCTAGCGGAATACCATAATTTGATCATGCTTTATCAGCACCTAATACTATGTATGAATTGCAAAGTAGAATTATGCCGCTCTGTCTTTGTAATACGCCGAATGTTTTCAGACGCACTGGGTGTGTATAGGAAATGCATCCGGCATACATACTGCCGCACCAGTGGCGAGTATACATGCTTCATGAGACGACAATATTTTAAAAACACAAAAACGAATTGCGGATAACGCGGAGGTGGTTTAATGGTTATACATTACATTGTGAACAACCCAAACTATGTTTACTGCTTGCGGATGAAATCTAGTGCAAGCGAAATACCATAGTCTGTTTCATCAACATCCATTGAATGGTATAACAGCACTAAATTTGCCTAGCTAATTAAACTCATTGCAATGGGAAGGTATTGTTTGAAATCTGGCATCTACTCAGTTACTCACATCTTCCTCGTCAGTCACACCGGTCTCTTGTTAAATCGTTCCCAGGCGAAATCTGTCTTTTCTTCAGTTCACAAGAACACTGGCAAAACGAAGTTAAGCGAGCATATCTAGTCAGGTTGGCACTGTCATTAACCCTGTGTGCTAGGACCGTATATTGGCTTTTTAAGAAACTCATACACCGTTTAGCAACTACTTGGTGGACACATTTGACACTTGTTGAACTGGGATTCATCAACATCCGCCTATGCCGTTTCGCTTCAGTGCCTTCTGAAGCAGCCGCGCAAGGAGAAGACTTCGGTGAGTGAAGCTACAGTATGCTTGACTGAATCTGTTTGCAATTCACCGCACAGCTAATATAATCGACGTTAAGTCAGTCGAAGTAGAAATAATTCCTTCACTATGTTTAATCGCTTGCATACGAGCCGACTGTATAGTGTATAACATTGTGTAGCTGACCATCCGTTATATCTGTTTTGCTCATTTAATTCCCTCTTGCCAGAATTTAGGGTGACCTTCGTAAAGTCAATACTTAGGGAATCACAACCAACGGAGTTGTCTGAAGGGAAATATTGCAACAAAGTACGTGGTTGCAAAGTTTACACACGTTTTTAATATAAAAGCCGATTGGCACCTAGTCGCTTAAATTACTTGTGAATAAAATACTTTATGTTCGATGAAAACGGCTGAGAAGATGGCTCATCTCTCTTTTTCTCTTGCACACATGCAGATCATGGAATTAGCGTCCGGATTTATACAAGTTTGCTACATTTTGGAGCTGCAACAACACCATGGAATAGCTCATATTTTAGTGCGCCGAACAAACGCATCGTTCTGGGAAGTACAATGTCAACTTATGTTTACATTGAATTCACATCACCCACACGGGTGTAGATTCAACGTGGAAGCGAATTCCGTACCCAAACATTATTAAGTAGAAAATCAAGGTAGTTCTTTGAAATTGCATTTGCCTGGACTCAATGAAAAGTCGCAAGACCAAGTTTAATCGTGTACTGTATTTGTAACATGCTGCTTATACACTTGGTAAATGTAAATGTATTCACATAAATGGAGATGTGGTGTTACGTTTTCCTTGACAAATTTTAATGAATACAAGGCCATCACAAACGCCTCCACTTCCATCCGTCAATATACTTCTGCAGTAAAATGCTATTACATCCGTGATACTATTTCACTGAGCGGTTGCAAAAGAAAGTCCTCCTACGTCATTCACCCTTAAATCTTCGGATTTACTCTCACAGAGACTTACGTAATATCATTTGCATTGTCTCCGCGATCTCCTAATACCACTGTTCACTTTTTGGATCTGCCAATCGCGGAGCACGTGCAAGTTATGCTATTGCAAATTCGAAGACAACTGTGCTTGTATCGTATCGGAGAATTTATTTTTTCCGTCGCACATTATCTCATATGGTCTTACTTAAAAAATCTTCGTGAGAGTCACCCGAACATCTTACTACCAATCTTTCTAGTCGATGTACATAGCAATACTCATGAATATGGTCCGCCATTGGAACTGCTTCCGTCGTCATTAGACAGTATTTTCCAAGTCATCATGCTTTGCCTTAGTCCTAAGCTGCATCGCTATCTATCCACTTACGGGTTGGATAGATAACACGCACGTCCACTATTTACCGTGATTGTGAAGCAACTGGCCCCCTTAGCCAAATGCCTCATCAGATTAATTCAACACATTATTAAGCCTTGAATGTTATACTAAAATAATTTCCTCTAGTAACTGCATCCACATCGTTTCAGAACCAACTAACCCAGAGAAGTCACAAGCAACCCTAACGGTGCACTCGCAATGCCATTACCCGGCTGTGGTAATGTATATGTCTGTGAACGCATCAAACCCAGCAAAATCCGGCTCATCCTAGCCGTGTTCTCCTAGTGCCGACTAGCTACCAAATTACTTTCTTCACGACCAGAGAAAGGTAGAGTTCACTTGCGGTTTTTCTATCAAGCTTTTCTCAAACCCGTGAACCCTAACCTCTCGGGATGTGAGAGACAAAAAGCAGCATCCACTTTAAAACTTTACGATGAGGAGACTAGGTAAATGTTCCTCAGTTCCTCATTCATGAAATGCGATGCAGGGAAAATTGCTACGTTTTTCAGGCTGGCAACAGCTACCTATGCGATTTTATTTCCTAAGTTTTCGTCCCATTGATAGAACGTGTCAATGGTTCAATTCAATACAAATCGCACTGCACACAATGTAAATCGCGTGTCGCAAACCCTGCACACGAATGATGCAGAATGACCTATACAATCCTAGAAATAGGTTAATGTTTTGTATCTTTCTAAATTCTACTAACTGAGCCAAACAATTTAAGGAAAGTGGTTTTTCTACCTGATCTCCATGTCAATCGTTTGACGGACGCCCTGTTGATTACAACAATCATGACAAACTTGTTGATCCCGTTATTTGACGTAACTTATAATTTGCGTTTCCAGGACTAATTTCCAACAGCCCCTCTATCGCTACTTATCTAACTATGCCTTATCTCATTCTGAATTATAGTTGGTCAAGTGTTCAGCTTGCTTGTTGAAGGTTCAATGCATCTGTCAGTTACTCCGACTTAAGAATAATTAGGTTCATTAGAGAAGAGTCTCCTGGCCACAACTTACATGATGTTTAGATATTCGGGGCCCATAGTATTGCTCGAAGTTATGTAATACTTCAGTGATTTGGTCAAACAAAGGATTTTCCATTAAGTGTAAAAGATGGATGTCACATTTTTCTGCATAATAATAATTGGTATAATAAATTTACCATAGTTAAACATGTAAATGCCTGGCAAAACCCACATGAGAAACATGAGAGAGAAAGTAAGCGTTTCAGTGCATCCATCGTGCGCTTTACATGTGCACACACTTTTTTTACGCCATGCCGTATTCCGACAACTTGGGTCAAATGGTGTAATTTAGGTGGACCATTGCATTGACAATTCGCGTTTCATTTTCAACCAACGTAAGAGCGACGTCGAAAATCGGAAAAGCGCTTTAGCTACTGGTACGCACAAATGTAGCAGACATTTCGACGGCATATCAAATAGCTGTACTGTATGGCCAGCATCAAATGTCAGTCACCCAGTGAGGTATTGTGGCTGTGTTTCAAAAATTGTCAGGGTGTTGTCTGGATTCTAAAGGTCTGCTCCATTAATACAGGATCATTGCGAAGACAAAGGTCTTGTCTATTGCAAAGTCTTAGTTCCTTCAATTAATGTTGTTACCTGAATTGGAGCTAGCCCTTAGCATTTTGCAGTCTCCCTTCATTGCACAGTTGCAGGAAAAGTTAGCACATTATTCAGTCAGCGTTGACAGACCTGTATGGTATATTATATATGAGGCTTAAAGTCAGCGTTGAGCATTTGCGATAAGGATGCATGCCCAAGCCGCCCAAACGTCCCTAACAAGTGACCCAAAAGTGCACTCCTTTTCTCGCTGCCTTTTCGGCCTCTGTTCAGCAACCGAGATCGTCCTACACTAACAGTCCACTATCACTTGAATCAAAAGTGCGCTGCAGACCAATTACTCCAGCTCGATATAAGTACCTTCTATGGTGTTGCATATGAAGTATTTGGCAAGTTTAAACTCGCTCATGTTAGTAGGGGTTCCATGATAATATTGCATAAGAAAGAAGCGCACAGCAAAAACACGCACAGATATAGAAGCACACAAGCAAATTACGCGCCTGGAAGGATGCGCACAAGGAAGATTGTGTACACGGAAGAACGCGCAGATAGGGTTGCACACGCGGAAAGTTGCACATATTAAAAGTAAACACATTTTAAAAATCTTGTCACATGGTTACACGTGCTCGTATTATCCGATTGTGGCGTTAACATAATCCAAATTTCTATACATCTTTCCAAAACTAGCAACTTGGGACAAATATAACAGTCACACCAAAGCTGTCCGTTAATTCGATGGTTGGGCATGTACAGTACTGTGCAGCGTTTCAGACGAAGCATTGATCGCCCACTGCAGTTAGTCGAGGCCTCAATGAATCGGCGACTGAAACACACTGTGTCAGCAGGCCGAGTTAACGTAGTGTCCTCCTTTGCCATTTTTGCAGAGGCTGAACCCAAAAGCGGCCATACAGTGATATGGAATAAGCTTGGGAAGGACCGGAATCTCCTGATTTCAGCAGATTTTGAAAAAACTCGGTATTGTAGGTAATTATTATTGATATTAATCTTAATCTTAATCTCAAACCTACAAACACAGATTTAGATTCAAAACCTTATGAAATCAATGACAGTTATTTTCACCTGAGCCAAAGCCTCATAGGGGATGTTAGCAACGTGGGTCTCAAGACTTCCTTTGCAATTAATGTCAGCGAAGAAACCCAACTCAAGCCCCTCGCTGCGTTGACCGTTTTCCCGGTGGTTGTTACAAATGGAGTGTTTGATGCTTGCGCCGTACAGTACCAAATGAAGAATCATATAATGCGGTGCTCACACACCTCTCCACGGACGGTTGCAAAGCAATCCAGGGTAACCAGAGTAATTTACTGAATACTCGCATTAGGAATTCACGTTGCACAAAACGATCGACCAGATAGTCTTGCAGTTATTGACCCCGAGACTGGTCTGCGTTACCGGAACAAATGTCCCCCAACACCCCCCTCATACAAGGTTACATCCAGGAGTAATGATTAGACACATTGCTAACATTTGGTCTGGTCTTCTGATTTGCATGTAATCTTCCGCTCCACCACCTAGTTCACGAAGTTACAAAGAATATGACCCAAGGAAAATGTAGGTGATGTTTCAAGTATGCCAGACGTAAGCGAGTTTCTTAGGACACTGGTATGCACTACGTAGCAGACTACTTTCGGAGCTGTGGCTCAAAGTGAAGTACACCAAGCAAACTGCGCACACGGCGCACTGAGTCTCACCTCGTAAGTGGAAAAATCAGACGCCACTGCTCGGTCAGTCTGCGACATTGGCGATCACACCCTATTTGTTAAACACAACGAGTGTTCAGGGACAATATAGGCTTCATGGGACGCGAACTCAGTCCCCAGTATAACTTAGCTGAAACAATCAGTGGCCGACCTCTTGGCGGTGGGTACAGCCTCTCATTCAATTAACACGTCGCTCGACTCATTGCTGATATTACAGGTGTCCTAGGCGCAGGACCTCACCTTTACAACTGAAATTTGGTTGCGCACACACGTTACCAACGACAAAGTGGATACCCATCATTCGCAAACATGGCAAACGGAAATGGACGACTCACAAGTTTTCAGTAAAATAATTCACGCATGTGAATTTGCAACTGCTAATCGACATGTGCCGCTTTTGTTTGGCGCCGTATCTGTGACGATGTCGTTCCTTCATCTAAGAAGTCTCTTGATTCTGTGACGAAAAAAGCTGAACAACGACCAGTTTTCTTTGTTCCTAGCAAACACCCAGGTAAATGCCAAAGCACGTATCACTTAACATCATGGCTTCCATTTGAGTCCAAGTTGAGGGGCAGTATGGAAAGCTATCGAAAAGCTTACGATCCCTTGTGCAGCTGTTTCGTTCGCTGATACTCCCAAATCCATAGTACGCACGAGTCACTAGTACCGTGTAAAAGCGGTTACCCCTTATGTAGGTGCAACGTACGCAAGTCTATTAATTAATGCGCTATTCTGGAATGCGTTTTCATCAATTAAATGATCACTTGAAGCAACGCTTGCTTGCGCAATGCGTGAATGAGTTTATCACTCGTTGTAAAGATTACATATTGTGGGAGACGAAAAAATCTGCAAACGTAGGTTGGAACCTAGGTGTACAGAGTTTGCTCGTGCGACCACAGTTTACCGTTGAGCGCAAATAGCTTAACGCTTGGTTTAACAACGGCCGGAACAACAAGGGCCAAGTTTACAAATTAGTTGATCTTCGCAAATATTTAGGCTGGTCTTTCCTTGTCCACAATTTGTCAAAACGTCTGGAGCGTTGGGCTGAGCATTTTGAAAAGCAATTTAATCGGCTAGAATTGTCCGATTCGCCGGTCACTGATCGCCCTGCTCCGTGGGCTGTCCCTTTGGATCCACCCTCCCGCTCAGAAGTCGAACGTGAGATCGGACTGTTGAAGTTGAACAAAGCCGCGGGACCAGATGATCTTCCTCTAGCCCTCTTCAACTTCGGAGGCTCTGCTCTTGTTGATGCTTTGCATGAATTACTAGTGAAACTGTGGGAGCAGGAAACTGTCCCAACCGACTGGAGCCGCTCCGTTATTGTTCCCATCTTCAAAGGCGGCTCGGAATGCGGCAACCATAGAGGAATCAGTCTGATCTCCATCGCCTCCAAATTACTCGCCTCCATAATTCTTCACAGACTGACTGGCGCTCGTGAAAGCCAGATTCGTGAAGAGCAAGCCGGGTTTCGTCGTGATCGTGGCTGCATTGACCACATCTTCACTTTGCGTCAGTTGTTGGAGCACCGCCACACATATTGGCGGCCCACCGTTGTCGTGTTCCTCGACATCAAAGGTGCCTTCGATTCGGTAGATCGATGTGCCCTTTGGAATTGTCTACTCAGGAAAGGTGTGCCCGAGAAATATGTAAATATTATCCAAGCATTCTATTTGCGTAGCACGGGCAGAGTAAGGGCTTACGGCAAGCTGTCGCCACCCTTTAATATCTCCAGCGGTGTGAGACAAGGATGCCCGCTGTCACCTTTCCTCTTCAACTTCGCTATTGACGAAGTCATGGAGATTGCATTTACAGGGCATGACTTGGAAGGTGTGTAGCTACTCCTAGGAGAACGACTTCTTGACTTGGAGTATGCTGACGACATTGCCCTCATCTGTGACAGCTCCCAGACGTGCCAAGTCGCGCTAGACAGATTAGCACTGGCTGTCAGCCGCTTCGGGCTTTGCTTTGAACCATCGAAGTGCAAAGCGCTCCTCCAAGATTGGCAGGGATCGCCTCCTGCGCTGACCCTTGGTGGGGATCAGCTAGAAGTCGTTCAGAAATTCGATTACCTTGGAAGTTGTATCAGCGCGCTTGGGATCGAAGACAAGATCACGAACCGTATAGCGAAAGCTCGAAGTGCTTTTGCTAACCTTCGCCACCTTTGGCGGCGGCGCGACATCACTCTCGCCCTGAAGGGTAGAGTGTACAATGCAGCGGTACGTTCGACCTTACTGTACGATTGCGAAACCTGGCCCCTAAGATCGGCGGACATGAAGAGGCTACTTACGTTCGACCATCGGTGCCTTCGCAGTTTGGCTCACATCTGGTGGGAACACCGCGTGAGTAACGAGCGTGTTCGACGCATTGTTTACGGCCCAGGAAATGGATCTGAACCGCTCAGCACCGTTATTTCCCGCACCAGGCTCCGATGGCTCGGCCACGTGTTACGCATGCCAGCCCACCGACTCCCTCAACGTGCGTTGTTTGCTCACCGGGGATGTGGGTGGAAGAAGAGGAGAGGTGGCCAAGCGATGACTTGGTCCAGGGGAATGAAGTCCCTCACCTCGGAGCTAGCCTCGGTTGGAGCTTCACGGCTCCCTGGTTGGGGTCCAAAAGACGGTGAACACGTTTGGCTGGATAAACTTGCTGATATGGCAAGGAGCCGACCTCAGTGGCGTTCCTACTTTGAGTTTCTTTGTCCCTCCCCATCCGCTTAAGCCTCCCCATCCATCTACGATCTCATTTCCTAGGGTAAAACATAATATTTTTTTCTTTTTGCCTAGTAGCTAGCTGGAAGCTTACCGGAACGATGCCTATCCGTTGCTGGTAGCTCAGCTGGCATGCAACTGTTGTATCTACTTCTCCTTTGTGTATTGTATTGTATGTATGTATGTATTTCCTTCATGTATTGCGGCACAATGGCGGAGGTGTTTCTCCCACCTCTAGCTGATGTGTATAAGGATGATGAATGATGGTCTTTCCTTGATACAAGAAGCAAAAGCAGCTTGCGACGCATCGTATTTTTTCTTTCTCACCTCTAAGCGACCTGCACACATGTTGGCTACTGTTAGTCTTTGACAGGCCAAATCCCTCTGTAGTCCATTGAAAAAATAATGCCATATTTTTGGGTGATTGCAGTCAACTAAGGAATTTAACAGTTTGTAAAATCCTTCTCAGCAATTGGTGGTTTTCGGTGATCTCTCAAGAGCGGCTTCGTGATGGTTCCACATTTGAAGGGAGAACTACGGCTCTCAGCCTGCTGCATCACATTGTGTTTCTTCATTTGGATAGGTGCTAGTAAGCTCACCAAAAACTCCTCACTTCAGCGACTGATAAGCGATTTCAGCTGTAGTGTACTATTAACATACGTTCCAAAAGCACTTTTTAGGCCGACATTACAGCTTTTTCTGATGATACTTTGACCCAGGTAGAACTGGCATCCTTTAATTTCTGCGTTGGGAATTACGAACGTAGCAGTGTCGATAGAAGTCTTCAGAAAATCAACTAACACTTTTCTTGGGAACAAATCAAGTGAAAGTGTCTATTTCAAATCTTCTCGTTTATTTAAGCGCATGATACTTGCACAGAGAACTCTTTTCGGAAATTTGCTTCAGGCGAATACGACTACATGCCAGACAAACATGGTAGGAAATAGAACGCGGGGGATGCGATTGGTTGATTTGACGACCTCGAACAATTATCCACTCGCTGAGGTCAGATGTCATGAGTCGCGCGAGCACGCGCGAAGACGCACACACGATCAAAGCACAGACGCGTTGCCCGGTAGTTTTACAACGGTCCCTCAATCGTAACCACCGTCCGACATTACGACCACAGCAATAGGGTAAATTTTGTCGGTGTTCTTTGATTCCACAAATCTACAGTTCTGACTGTTATTGCTTCAGCGGTGACAAACAAGCGCTTTCTGATTGCTTTTGGTTACGCCAGGGTGTCGACTACGTTGAAGGCGTCATCAGTCCGAATCTGATGACCGAAACTAAGCAAATGTTCGAAGATCGAGCTGCGGACATACTAAACCATACTATCTTGCAAAGAAGCAGGGCAGTGCACCACTATCCGCCTAGTTAGGTTCCTGGTCGTGTTTCCGAGGTACCTTGTACCACAGGTACAGGTGAACGGGTATAGATGCGGAACGATCCGGGATTCTAGCATTGAGGCGTTGAGGGATGAATGGAACAGTTTTAGCAAATATGTAAACTTTGACATCTGGATAAGTTTTGCTGACCGCCAGTGATTGTCTCCTAGTCAATAAGTCGAAAGCGATATGTCACTTTAAAGGATATGAGAGGTAAGCATCATCCTTTCCTGCAGTCGGTATTGCCTCAATTTGATCAGCAACCGCGGAATGCTTTTTGTTCAACGCAGCGGGATACCCGTTGCTTTGCAGCGTCTTATGAATCAAGTCCCGTTCAGCTTCTAGCGTTTCTGGATTGCAACTTCTTGCAGCCTGATAGTGTAGACAACGCACACGGTTTCGCTTGCATGTAATGAGTACAAACTAAGCTTCTGAGCTTACTGACTCACCCAAATTGGCTTACGAAAGATTCTTCTCTTGAGTTTGCCATCGGTTCGACGTCGCAACAAAACATCATATAACGGAAGATCACTGTGATTCTCCAGCTCGGAAGTGAAGTTTACTGGTGGTTTGCGTGATTAAACTGGCCCAATAAGTTAGCGGGATAGAGGTGGGAGTCAACACAATGAAAGCGTCATGCATACACTGCCGATAGAAATGAAGAGAATTGAGATGGTGCCGATAGTGGCGTGTTGGGCTTTTGCAAGGAAGAAGATTGAAACACCATCGATCGACGCAATGAATTGTGGCGACCGATCAACAGTACACGTTACGGCATCCAGCTCGACAGTAGTTTGTGGCCTTCCTTCCTGCCGTAAAACGGTACGTATCGGAATCCAATGTAGCAGTTTACAAGGTAAGTTTCATCGCAACCGTTCCAAGCTCACAGTGAACCCGTTGAAGCTTCACAATAGTAAACCAGATTCGCTGTGGTTCCTTTCAGTATGGAACAATGATTTATTACGGGTAAAAAGGCATTACTTAACAAGTCCCGTGGGATGGAAATTATTGCGAAAAGTGAATTGCATGATAATGTGGAAAGTGTTGTGTTGGACTCTCCATAGACTTATGTACAATAGCGGAGATGTTCACGTGTTAAATGTATAAATCCATAAATCCATTGGTTGGGAGTTTGGCAAGAACCCGTTTGATTGAGTTTTTTAGCCCCTGGCTAACAAGTCATAAAATGAAATGTACATGAGACCACACATCGTCAACTCGTTTTTTTAATATCTCCAGATTGGGAGCAGAGACGACATAATTAGGGTGGGCGTTCCAAGGCTGACACACGCGGAGGGAAAAGAAATTTTTACGGCATTCAAGCCGGCTATATTGAATTGTCAGTTTCAGAGAGTGACCTCTTAGATTAGTGTTATGGTTCAATTCCAGCAGCGGACCGCCAATATGATTTGGGTTCTTCAGTATCTGGTAAACCACTATGAGATCCCACGCAAAAGCTAATATCGACTGCTGTACATTCTTAGAGATTTCAGTCTAAGCTGATGCGACAGACAAAAAAGGCCCCTGACCTCCTTGGTTGCCCTTCGTTGAGGAGTCTCGACAGCAACAAGATCTTGGTTCTGCTACGGCTGCCACGCCTGAATAGCATATTCCACGTACGGTCGCATTTGGGGAAAGATTGAGGTTTTAAACCTACCGAGGGCTCTGCGAAGAAGGCCGAAGTGTTGATTGCCGGTTCTTGTCGCCTTCTCTGCTTGTTTTGAACACTCGAGATCTTCCTGTACCAATACACATAAGTCACGCTTCTGAGAGACCTTTTCCAAGGTATGGTCTCCAAGCTTGCAACCGCTCATCGGCTGGTGACACAGATGTATCACCTAGCACTTAGCTATATTCAATGGAAGCGTGTTCCCCTTTGACCATTCGTAAACGCAATCTAGGTCATGTTGGAGCAGATGGTGATCTGGCTTGTTACTAATGGCCAGCTATGTATAGTCATCCCACTGGCAAACATTGCCCATGAACTATCGTAGAATTACCAAAGACTAGTGGCAATGTTCAAACAAATGAGGAGCAGCAAAAGAGAATCATTTGTAGAAAGCGTGACAGGGAGGAAATCCCAATCATTCTTATCAGGACAAACATTGACACTGAAGAAGAAGGCTAGGCAGCGCGCTAAAAGTACATCATCTGTGGCATCAAACGCCCATACCACCAGTTGTTCAAATGTGCCTGAAGTAAACATATGCCAGTCCGATTGCAATGAGCTCGGTCAGGGCCTCGTCCATCCACCATACGGTTCCGAATGTCAGAAGAGTTTTGACAGTGGTGGTTGGAACTTGACTGCTGCCGAAGGTGACCAAAAACCTAAATCTTCGGCTAGTCTCACTGGACCCATAGGAAATGAAGAAGACGAAGCAGTATCCAAAGGGCCTCCATCGATTTTTCACAGAATAGCTAGTCGCTTGGCCTCAACCAGAGTTACTGGTAGTATACCAGCGGTAATCTGCACCAACGTTCCCGAATCGTCGTCAAATGCCTTAAAAGGAAAACTACTCGATGACGTGAACCAGTGGAACTCGATATGTGACACTATAGTTATTGTCACTAAGCTGGTAAATTTGACACGCGTTACGCGCCACCCAAACTCACAGCACTACGGTAAACCAAGGTCTCTCCGAGTTGTGCTGACTTCTGCCAATGAAGGAGAAGCTGTTCTGTAAGCGACAGCTCGCCTCCGGAATGGGTCATATTCCATTTGCCTATTCTCGGATATTCCGTGGAGCAAAAGCGGACAGGCGAAGCCCTACTTGGACGAAAAGCAGAAAGAATGCATAGCCAGAACCAATCTCGTACACAATGTTTCCGAGGCTGGAAGTCATGATGAGCGTGAAGCGACCACTCACGACCAGGAGTAATAGTGGTACATTCGCAAGACCCTCTCCCTGGAAAACATCATAGCGCGATCAATCTCCAGGCTGCGCCGATCGCCAAACTACAAGGGATGTGGCCCGAGGATTGTGGAAGTGGTCCTACAATCTCGACAAATGTTAGCAATAGTAGTGGAAGGATGGTATGCGGGCCGCAGCAGCCTTCCTTTCCAGCTCCGGATCAAAGCTGCATCTGCTAATAACACACACGAGAGCACCCACGTAGTCAGATCCCTTATCGAGAAGAATTCGGACAACTTCAATCAACTAAACAAAGGAAGTGGAGAACACACCCCATACATTAGGTACAAAGAGAGCAGCAAAGAGGTAATGGTAGGATCCATGACTCGGACACGATGATTTCGTCATTCCCCTACGAGAAAACGATTATTTTCCAACCTTTTACTGATCGGCACAACATTTTCTCCAAATACTCATCTCACGATTCATGGTTGAAAACAGAGAAACCTTCCTTCATGTGCACCAATGCACAAGGTCTCCTGAACAACCTTGCCGATCTGCGGCTGCGTCAAGCATCACATGTCTGGGACCACATTCGTTGGGGATGCCTGGTTGCACTCAGAAATTACTGGTGCCGAAGTCGAGGTAAATGGTATGTCCCTTCTCCGAAATGATCGACCTAGCAAAGGCGCAACGACCTGCAGAGCAAACCAGTGGCCGACCCGGAAACGCTGATCATAGACTCCATCTAGAGCGGTCTGCGACTGAGACGCAATGACACTTGCATTTTGGCCGTTGTTTATCGTCCCCTAATGTCCACTGTAGAAATGGTAGGTTGCCTGGCATTTTCTTTGGGAAGGTTCTTATGAGGACGGTGCAGTCATGTTCGCATCCCAGCAGACTTCAATATTCATGATTTGGAAGTTCCGCCATCCCCCAACGAGCAGTTTAAGGTCGACCTGCAAGAGCATATTTTAAGCCTTCCGCTCTTTAGCCATCTCAGTTCACCCACCCGATTCAGAGCCGCAAATACGCCCACTGTGCTTGATTTAGTGCTCACGAACGCAGAGCTCATAGTTGAGAAACCAAGGATGATTAACTTTCTGGGGCGAAGCGACCACGTAATCATAATTAACCACTTCTTGTGTTATGCGGAGTATCCACAAGAACATACTAAGTTGTTTCGAACAAGCTCCCACTACGACAAACTGGCAGCACTTGTGGGAGATGCCAGATTGGAGTTTCCAGACAATTGTTCCCGGGAAAATATTTTGTTGGATTTTACTGGCAAATTCATTGATCTGATAAAATCTACATCGGTCAACAAGCCCCTTCCTTCTGCAAGAGTACAATCATTCATTCGAATTAGAACCCGAAAATACCTGAGAGTAATAGACGCTGCGTGGCATGTGTATACAGCGAACCCTAGCGCTGACAGCTGGAGTAACTACGTTGTGCATCCTAATAACTCTACAACACTTGCGCTCAAGGACAAATTTGTACACCAGCAGAGTCTAGCGGAAAAGTTTTGTGTTAACAAAAGGCTACTGTACGAACATGTGAACGGCCTCCGGAATGTGAAACGTGGTGTTTCCCCACTAATATCTGCGGATGGATGTGCTGAAACCGCCGAGGATGCAGCCGACGTTCTACGGCCACAATATGCCCCAATTATCCGGCGTGCGTCTAGCATTTGTAACATACCTGTCCCATCCTCGAAGATGCGCATATGTACACACGGCACGATTAGTTCAGCGACCATTTTGAGGAACCTGCTGTCGTGCGCACCCATAGTTCCCCGGCGTTGACAACGTTCCCCCGAAAGCGCTACTGGTGGCAACTACGAGGATGGGTGAACCAATAACAAGATCTCTCCAATGATGTCTGGAAGAACAGCAAGCCCTAGCATGGAGGGGCAAAGCAAAATTACTCCGAGTTTCGAAAGTACTAGCTGTTCAGAGGCAGCCAACTACCGCCTATTGATTCTCCTCCCAATGAGATTAGACCACCAAGATGAGACTGGACCTTAACGCAGAGCGATAACTTTGGTGCCTCAGTGATCTATTAAGCCATGGTGGGTGGTGCTTTTTGACCCTTCAGAACTACTCAGACCAGATTGGTCAATGGTTAGAGGCCAGACAATCTCAGTCTGCTGGCCCTCCAGGTTGGGGATTGGAATGATGGTTGCACTTTACTCCATAAAACAGGCTCTTAGTTCAGGGCCAAAACCCAGCTGCCTTACGGCAAGTTTCTGAACCATGGGCTTTGGCTAAGGACCATAATCGTTCTCCTGTCTAGGACTGGGCAGCCTGACAGTACCCTGCGCATGCAATACACCATGACCTTTCCTTCTAACAATTTCTTTATGCTCTGGCCGTCGCAGAGGATAATCAGCGGCGCCCTATCTGCTCCATCGAGCCGATTTCACAGGGGTTTGGTTGCTGCTGCTCAGGCAAACCCTCCTACTTATTCCCCTGTCGTGCTTTAATATCCTTTGCTTCCCGTTCTAGCTTCACTTTCCTCCCTGCAGTTGCAATCCTCCAATGCTTGTCCCTCCCTCAACTTGCTGGGATAGTTGCCTGTCTTCTACTTTCAACTCAAACACATTCGCAGGGTGTCACTCCAACTCAGTCGATAATTCCATATTCAACCAAACGGATAACATCATTTACCCTGTTTGGATTTGGGGTCTTCGATCTTCGCCAAAACTGTCATGCCTCAACGTGCACACTTTGTTACAGATTGGTCAACTGGCAACACTCGCCCGAACACTCGAGACCCTCTCGATCGATATTTGCTTTTTATCGGAAACCAGCCTACAATATTCAGGCTCCGTGCTTACTCTGCGATCCCCCACATGCGACACTGCCGCCACATTCTCATTGCGCCTGTCTGGTGATGAGGCAGCTTCAAATGGGGGTCAAGCGTCGGCATTGTTTTGAGTCCCTGGGCTGAAACTGCTCTGATCTACTGGATCCTTGTCAACAATCCGATGTGCACCGTTAGGTTGACTGGCCAGTTCCACGCTACGAAATCGTGCCTTTTTGCCATTGCGGCTGAGGCCCCCCAAAAACTGCAGCCCTGATTAGGTGAAAGATGCTTGCTATCGCCAAATTAACGACCATCTTCGTTACAGAAGAAATACGTATACTGTGGTGCCTGCTGGTAACCAAAACACCCAAGTCGGCAAATTGCCCTCTGATGAGCTACATCTGGTCGTCCAACATGGTGTAGGCTCCCCTTAATGCTATCGGTTGGCGGTTGCCTTCTTTGTGTGTAGGTGTTCGTCTCTTTCTAGTGATTACTATCTTTCGACACAGCACCCGCAGGAGACTGACTAGACTCCCAACAATCTCGGGCCAGCCAGAGACGCAAATCGATCACAACACGATTAGTTACCGACGGATGGGTTATGTCCAAAACTGTCGCTCGATTTGGAGCAACAGCGTGGATTCCGATCACGCTTTCGTGTGTGTCGACCTGTGGGTGCGTTTCGTCGGACGTCTGCAATGTCGCTCTGAGCGCATTGATACCAGCCAGCTGGCAATGCTGAGTTTTCTGAATGCGGATCAAACTACGCTGGCATTTGGACAGAGTAAGCGTCTACTAAACACCGTTGATGACCAATGATCGCATATTTGTCAAACGCTACTATCAGCAGGCATGTCTTCATCTGGCAAATCAACATGCCAACCTAAACATTGGGTCTCTACAAAATCTCTGGAAATTATAGATGCACGCCAACGTATTGCGGCTGGAAGCGAATACAATGGGACTCGCAAAAATCTAAGGACAAAATTGCCTGCTAGCCTGAAGACAGACAGTGAAGCCTGGTGGTCTCATCGTTCATCGGAAATGGAGTTAGCCGCTGCCGTTGTTATCATCGTAAGTTATTCCGTCTGATATGCGAAAAAGGCAGCAAGAGACCTGGTGCTAGTGAGAAAATTCTTCGGCGAGAGTGAAAAGCCAATCCATAGCTTGACAAAAGGCTTGGAGCATTGGGCCAAACCGTTTGCAAGGCAGTTTAACTAAGCTGAGTTATAGCTTTCTCTTTCGGGCCTTGAGTGCTTTTGTTCACGAGACGTTTCATTAGATCCACCCTCACGCGCAGAATTTGAACGTGAGATTAGACTGTCAAAATTTTATAAGGCCGCTAGTGCAGATAGAATTTCACCAGCTCTCTACAAATTCGGGGGGTCTGCTCTTGTGGATGATTCAAACGGTTTGCTAATAAACAAATAAATAAATTGTATATTCCTCGACTACGCGAGAAGCTGTTCTCTATAAGAAACAGATCAAATAATGGTACAAATTTTCCATGACATTGCATCAATACATTTTCAGAGATAAACATGGATGCAATTGCAAATTATGTTACACAGAGTAATCAGAATCGTTCTGCTATTTTTACCTGCCACTGAATCAGGATTCTTTACAATCACATGATAGATATTTGGGCCAAGAGAAAAAAATGTAATGAAAGGGGCTGTTGTCCGAAATGTTATGTGTATGTGTTTCAGAAATTTATTCAGGCACCATGGATACCGTTTTCGAATGCGTTATCTAGGGACTGTGATGTCCCGAATATCTTAATCACGTTTTGGACGGTTAAATGCTTACTAATAGCAAGCTTAAAATTGCAAAGCGTTCTGTTTTCTTCTGATATCACTTGGAAGTTTGTTCTAAATCTTTGAGTATTGGGTTAGAAAGAAACGTTCTCTGATTCTCGTAGAAAATTTTGGAATCATGACCTTTACCTCTTTGTTACGTATTGGGTATCTGTTGTTTACAGATATGTGAACACCGCTTTCAGTACTGCGAATTTGACAATTTATGATTCTGTAAAGAAAACATAGGTTCAGCTTCATTATCCGAAGCCAATTTGGGTCAAATCCAAGTTTATCGCATCGCTCCTTGTATGTCAACTTTGAGGAATATCCACATAGCTTTTTCGTGAAGCGTCTCTGGACCCTCTCAAGAGCGTGCTGGTCAGACTTCCGTAGATTAGACTGTATCATTGAACAGTACTCCATACACGGCAATACATATGTTTTGCAAAGGGAAATGCGAGATTCCGTGAGGTAATAATGATGGCAGATATAACCAATGGGCTTCATGGCTTTCGAAACTTGGAAGTCACAGTGTTCAGAAAAGTTAAACGTAACTGAATATCGCACGCCCAAGTCGCGAATTGTCCTGCATTGCGAGATATAGGCACCTTGTAGTAATAAACTGTCTGGCGGTACTTGGCATTTGTACGACAAAATATTACACTTGTCCACGGCAAATGACATCTGCCACAGTTGGCACCAGGAGTCAAGGGCGGATAGGTCATCCTGAATGAGACGTACGGCTTCCTGAGTATTTGCACGTGGTTGTGAGTAGACAACTTTAATGTCATCAGCAAAGATAAATGCAACACCATTTCTTATTCTCTGGAATATATCGTTAATATAAATTAGAAAAAGAAGTGGACCAAGAACACTCCCTTGAATCACTCCACTAGTGATTGCTTTCGGTGTAGAGAAATGGTCGCCTATGCGCACAACCTGCTGTCTACCAATTAGATATGAAGACAGCCAAGAGAACATCGGTTCTCTAATGCCTATAGCCTTCAGTTTTTCCAGTAACCTTCTGTGAGGCACTCTATCAAAGGCTTTTTGCATATCCAGGAACAGGATTACGACACTGTTTCCGTTGTCAATGGCAGCCGTTGTGTGGTTTAAAAGTCAGTCTGGCATGTTGCGCAGGATCAACCTTGCATGAAGCCGTGCTGCGAATTGCTGATAATGTTAGCTTTGTTCAAGAATATAAATAGTTCATCTTTTACTATCCTTTCCATTATTCTAGATACGATGGGTGTGTGATTTATGGGACAAAAGTTTTTAACCTCGTAAGCAGCGCCATTTTTATGTCGCGGGATAACAACAGACGTTTTCGATTGAGTAGGGTATACTTCGTTGTTAACAGAGAGTGTGAAGATGTTGAGCAAAAGCAGAAGGAAGTCACTACCACTGCGTTTTATTAAACATGGGGGTAGTCCATCAGGGCCTGCGCACGTTGAGGAGTATAAGCAAGCGACTTGACTAGTGATTTTCGCTATAGTGAATTCTACTGTACATAGACCTTCATTATTTTGCGGCGTGATAAATGTTGGTGTGTCGAAGATTCAGTGAGCATTGATTCGGCAAAATAAGCACTGAAAGCTTCGCAGATATCATCTGGTGCGTCGTAGTATGTTCCACCAGGCGTGGTGATAAAACTGAGATTGTCACTGCAACGCGAACCCCGGGCACGGAATAGTTTGGCTAGCTCAGCTGTTTTGCTAGGGCCATTCAGAGCTTTATACTCTTCTAGAATGAGAGTTTTGTCTCGTTGATGCCTCTGTTCTTCCACGAGCTTCGGCTGCTGTAATAATAGCGCAAAGTCAGCAGTTAACTTGAATTTCTGACCCGACACGAGACGTGTCTTAGGGGTGTCCGGTTTTGTGTAGACCCTTTTGCATGCCTGGGGTCTACATAATAAGTCCCCCCCCCCTCCCTTGGTCGTAGATGGTGCCACCCCCCCCCCCACAATAACAGAGGTTTGGGGCGGATGTGTTCATGCTGAGACAAGGTAGGGCGCGACCCCCCATATTTTTGCTCTCGCGCATACACATACGTGCTCACGTAGAACTTAAGCCCACACCTATTATCAAGGCTGTAATATAGGTTAGTTTGTATGCGATGTCTGTTGCAACCCTTAGTATCACCGCACTTTAATAACGGGCGACTAGTTCGCCCTGGGTTGGGTGTTTATATTCATATAGGAAAGGGAACTCCGGGTTATTTTGCAATAAGGAATCTGTTTCATGTGGACCAAGACGCAAGGCTATGTAGGGCTGAGAACATGTTCCTACAATTGTAGTTAACAAGTGCACGCTGCATTGTTGTTTTATGCGGTATTGCCGAGATATGCAGACTTCTGAGTTTTTATCTGACGTGTGTTACGCGCTCCGTGTGTTTTGTGCCATGAGGAGAATAAGTTCGATGCACTCTTGGGAGCCAGTGTGCAACAGATAAGACCACTAATGTTGATTGTCAAGAAGACAGAAGTCTTACAGCTTGAATTTCGGCCTAGTAAGGAGAATAAAGCGGTAAGGAATTGGAGGCAGTACAGTTGCTTAAGTTTGGCGAACAAGCCCTTGTCGAGTGCTGCATATTTGTCCGGGACATAGTGCTTTGTAATTTGGGGCACAGCGGATGTTGCGAACATCATGTGCGTGATATCCAAGAATAAAATCTAAAATGCTGTGTGGCATTACTACCACAGAAAGCTGCATCTGTAACATGGGTGAACCGCTAAATGACGGATGCCAATGGCGATTCAATGATACTCAGTCCACAACGATATAATGAGATGAAGTTGGAGACTTGGACATGCTGTATATCCCGATTCGTAAAATATAAAAGAAGGGATACGATTCAATCGCGTGCGAATTGGGCATGAAGTACAGGCCGTGAGGTACACGGCGAACCCGGCACAGTTGAGAGCCCCAGCGACTTATCCTGTATTTAGAGAGTTGGATAGGTCTGCTTAATAACAGGAACCACCATTTGTAGGGTGTTAGTTATCGGTAGACGTGTTTGGAAAATCTGGGGTAACATGTATAATACATCGAGGCGGAGATGAAAACAGCGTTTGGCCATCAACTGTGTAGCGCTGAACAAACACCAGAGTGGTGTGGGGGCAAATGGGGACACTGTTGTGTATGAGGAACCCACGGGCTGTGTAATCATGTGACTGACGGCCTAGTCTTGAGGTCATCGCCGTCCTCATCTTCGTCTGAAGAACTATGACCGAGTGGGACTAGGGGGTATGGTTGGGCTTCTGTGGCGATCTGAAGGCGCGTTGACTTGTGAAGTAGCTACGAGAGCAACCCCCGCTTCCCCTAGGCTATTGGTCATCAGACAATGTCTGAGATACACTTAAAAATGATCCTTACTGAGTTAGATACAGCGCAGTATCGATGGAAACCAGTCTTCAACAACCAATCGTTTAGTTACAGGGTGTATTGATATCAGCCTACAGCTGAAACGTTCGCCCTCATTCGACCACCGGAATGGTGACGCAGTCGAGTAGTTGGTTTATTTCTGGAATCACCAGCATTCCTTGTGGTTTCAATGAAGAAACCAGTGAAATCCGCTGCGAACTAATTTCACCCATCAAATCGTATGCTACATCGGTGACCTGGTTAAAGAGCAAGGTGTCTAATCCTAGTGGTGTGGGGACCAAGTGGGGCTACTGCACAATGATCACTGACCGATTAGCACAGATGGGTTCCGTTTTGAAACTCACAATGGTTGGCTTTCGCCAAATGAACAAGTATAGCCTGGTCGGTTTCATACGAAGAAGAACTTGAGCACATAAATCCATCCTGTATCAGCCCTAAGAGTTGGGCAAGAATACAAGCACTAGCTATCATCCACAAGCATCAGACAGAAATTCGTGGCGTTATGGTTTAATCGCCTATTTGTAAAGGCCTATACGGTGAGAGAGTCGCTCAGCATGCAAGCTGTATAAATAAAGCAACAGACGTGAGTTGGGCCAGATTGATTTATTGGGTGTTGATAAGGCAAGTTTCCGGTTTGCCACCCGCAGATAAAGCACAACAAATTAACGGGCAAAAAGTAGGCACGAGGCACTGAAGGATAATTATTTATTGATGTTTTGTGATTAACAGAACTCTAGACGACGGTTGTTCTACCTCAGGCGTCCAATAGGCAAGCGACGCCGTCAGTGACTGCCCGTGGCAATGTGTCAACGGTATCAGTTTATCTGCAAACACACGTTTGCAGCCCAGTATATCAAGCGGGTACCCAGTGCAAGAATTATTAAGCGTCGTCTAGCAAACTTCCTTTACGCGTTATTGTAAGACCTGAGCTGGTTGCTTTTACGCTTACCAACTGGATGTCGATTTTGTTCGAGTGCATTTGGGGATTTCTAATCGAACATACTCCCCAACTTCATTGAGACAAAGACGCCGTCTCTCTATGCTTGTAATGTGCCATTGATATACCACATCGCTGTGCACATGTCCTAAAAATAAAATAAAGGACTCCGTATCGCTACTAGAATACTGCTGTTGTTTAATCATAATATAGTTTTAGCTTGTGGAATTGAGGTATCCGGGGTTGTCCTACGCTCTTCCCAGATCCGTGAAAGTAGCTTTGTGATCGCATTGGCGCTAAACCCTCAGGCAAAAAATCAAAAGGCAATATGCAATATGAAAGTTAATCCGGGTAACAGGTATTTGCCTCACTTATTGTTACTTATACATACACGTTTAAAAACGCAAACGGTTTGTGACTCAAGCTAGAAGTAGGCAGTACACCAAAAATACACTAAAGACGTGCACTTTAACAAACGAAGTAGGTATTTTGGGTAATGTTAGCATTAAATGGCTATTATTGAGCTGCAAATGAGATGCGAAGCGTAATAACAAATTTGAGTGGACATGCCTTTATATTATCTAGGGGATCTTATCCGAATCTCGTGAGTTCAAAGTGCAGGTGGAGGGGCATATCTAACAATTTCTGATTGGTAAATGGATGGCGGCATCCGGTTTCGGATTTGCCTGTCACTGTGGCCAGCCACAGGACGCCTGCGCGTACAGAGGGACTATGGGTGGCTTGCGCTGCACCACCACAGTTCCATCCACAGGCCCCATATCCAGTATAAATCCGAAGGAATAAGACCGGCAAACACGTGGACGGGAGTCATGTTTCCTCATAGGAGTCAGCCCATATTCTTTCACAGGCAAAACACAAGCACGCTTATTTAAAAATCAAGAACACAGAAGGCGGTGGTTTGACCGTAGCCCGTTCCACACTGAGTGCATGAAACTACTCTTTGATCCTAACACGGCCACAAGGACCGTGCATCCCGTCCAATTCAGCAACGACCGACTGTCTCCTGTTGAAGCAAAAGGGAAACAAGACTGGATCAAGTTAATTCATGAGGCTAATGTTATGCTTACATTCCGTTAGAACATGGAATGTAACCAAGTGCTTGAAGGATATCGATGTTAGTATAAAAATATCATGATGCATATATTTACACAAGTGAAACCGCTCATGCAACAAGAAAAGCGAGCTGAAGTTAACATTTTAAACGAGGCAACTAGAGAGTTAATCACAAGGGAGACGCCACGGAGTTCGTATTGATGAAACATAACAAGAAGCAGGTACATCATAAATCTCGCACGTGCACGATGCTTAGTACTTTGCCAGGAATCTAATTAGGGTTAATACGAAGGCTGTAAAACGAAACGAATCCACTGGGCACATAGCAAGCAGCTGCAAATGCACTAGTTGAATTTCACCGAAAG
>OX104069.1:111004276-111138337 GCA_944474145.2 Dicrocoelium dendriticum
GTTCCCGCTGCCCACTGTCAAACCTGCGGCTTTTCAAACAGAGTCCGCACTGTTTTGCAAATGTCCAAGACGTAGCCTGGCTCTTATCCAAGTACTCATCGCTTTGTACATGCCTGTGTACTCTGATGTGGCCATAAGCTAGTTGCTAACGATCTACATCCTAAGTCTCGGGTATAGCCATGCCCCGATTCCTCTCCGATGTAAGCTACTAAGACACTAACCTACCATTACCATTGTCCTTACCCTTTTTTAGTCTACCCAGAAGTTTGGCCATTTCTAATTCAACTTCCACTAAGCACCTCTGCGCTTTCACCTTCAATCCGCATGGTACCTGCGTTTTCATCTGCGCAAGTAAACTCAGTATGGCTGATGAACAAAGGGAAATATAACCATGCTCAATCTCAACAAGAATGTGTGGAGCGGAACATGAACAGTCGACATCATGTTAACCGATAGTCAGTTAATTATCGGGATTGTTCATTTGCCACGAAGTTCCTAGGGTGAACACTCTGCGCATACATGGTCCAACGTGGTCACACGAGTGCAAATATTTGAGCTTTGTGTTCCAAATAGTAACCTTCATACTGTACGGGTACGGCACACGGCTAAGCGCTGGTAACCTTTGATTTACACGTATCCACCGAACTTCCGTGTAAGGGTGGGCCTCCTCGAGGGTACTCAGCCCGCGTGCGACTGGTGGAGGTCGCACGGCAGCGAAGCGCCCTTACGAAGTGCAGCTGATACATTGTTATTTTATTACTAGCCACCGAACTGGCAACATACTCGATAGTTTGCCACCATAGCATAGATCCGTAGCAACAACTCAATTCGCTGGAAAATTCCGCGAGCAAGTCAATTACGAATTAGCTCATGGATGGATTGGACCTATGTCTTTAGATACACCGGCTCTCTACTCGTCGTGCTATCTAGTAATAGGCTGCTGGTTCAGCTAGTGTCACGTAATCTACCAATCGATTTCAATGAACAGAATACAGGTAGAAAAAGTGTCAGTGGTAGCCTAGCTGATAAGCAATACTATGGAGGATACATAGTGATGAGAATCGCGGACGAAGAATAGTACGAAGAGAATAATAACGTAGCTCACCGTCTCGGTATGTCACTATACTAGAATCCACGAGCGAAGACAGCAAATGCATCGTAGGTCACACTGAGTACCACAGTATAGTGCGCAACATGTGAAGTTATCGCGAAATATAACGGAGTAAAGTAAACCCAATAAAATGTAGGTTAGATATGGTTCCTCCGTCTTAGACAGGTGTAATACATTGCACCAAGTCAGTAGTTTATCATTCTAGAATGAAACTGTGCGCAAACCCGACTTACATGAGAGATGAAATAAGGATGACACAAAGAAGATAACGGAGATGGAGTAGGCAACTTTTCAGGTTAGCAGGGAAATGGTGCGCCTAATTCCACAGCTATACAGAAGCTCAGTTAATTTAATGGTTAACGGTCAATGGTATGTTTCGGATAAAAGAAATGCCGATGCTGGACATGCCCGCTAAGTGATCGGTTAGGGATGAGCAAAATATGGGCCAAAATGACAAAAGGGAATGGGGAACAACTGCAAATTTCGAACTTGCCGATTATAGTGTTTTCGTCCGTTTTATGTACTATCCAAGATTATCGTGTATGGTTTCCGTGAGAAAATAGAGGTGGGTCGGTTTGTTTTAGCTTTTCTGCTGTTTCTTGGGATCTTTTGGATTACGTGTTATGGTGTAATATGGCCTGTGCACTGCCGACAAGTGCTTTGAATACGGCTAACATAAGGACTGAAGTAACTTCTTCTGAGAGGGTATACCACGTGTGGCAAAAACGCAGCAAGTAGAAAATTCTTCGACAGTCCAACCGACTGTATTTTTCTGCCAACTTGAGATGATGATCTTTCTGTTGGCTGTTGCGGCTCATCTACAATAAGTGATAGCACGGATGATTAGTGTTGTTTAATGTTTGGTAAACGGTGATTAGGTCACCATGCAAACGGGGATAACGTCCGTTGTAAATGCTAAGCACTCTGAGGCGCTGTTCCTATGACAAGTGGCGCAACCCCTTGAAATTTTTAATCGCCGGATGTTGGAGAAGCTCCAATACCGTGAGATCCCGCTTTGGCCATTTGTACCATGCTTGTGTTTCATATTCAACATGCGGGCGTATAAACCGGGAAGTGTTTGGCGAATAATTGACGGGTTGAATTGCCCGAAAACTTTCCATAAAAGCCCCACGATTCGGATCCCACTCTTCGATGCCCCTTTGGACTGCTACAAGCAACGAAGATCCGCGGTGCTCACTTTGACGAAGAATTTAAAGCACAATGGAACAGTGATGTCTTATCGTTGGTGTATGCTGTGGATCCCGTCTCCTATTTCAACCGCATGCTATGCGTGTCAGAACGCAAGCCAGAGCCAGTCCGATCGTCTCTTGTCCGAGGTGAGCGAGAATTGATCGGTATGTAGAACCACCAGGCAGTCAGTGGTGTGCTAGTATTTATTTATTTTACTGGTGGTTCGTTCTGGGCTCTAGTATACCTCGACCGATTCATCAATGCCTACAGTGTTACTTGTCTCCAAACATTTTGATTCGGATGTCAAATGGTGTTGCCGCTGTCCGTGAATCAAAATTGACAACTTATCTGAATCTTAGTACGCAAGCATGTAGAAAGAAAGCTCGTGGAGTTCGCTGGGTTCGGTATGCTCCATTCTTATTATTTGGCTGTGAATTGGACTGCATCATCGGTGGACTGTTGGGGCGGGCTGCTCGGACTGCGAAATCTGGCTAGTTCAGAAAAAGGGCCTTTCTTTCGAGACTTCGGCTTAGTCTCATGCTGCAAACTAAACTCTATGGACAACACGGATAAGCTCTACAAAAATGGCCTTCGTATGTTTTGGGCGCTCTGGCGCAGCTTCAGCACTTGGTCAGAAGAGATTGCTGCTCTCCTCTTCGTCTCAATAATACGACAATGCTAGAATATAGCTCTCCTGGGTATTGTATTTTCACCCGGCGCGAGGTTGAAAAGATTGAGCGAGTGCAGCATGTGGCCACCAGGCTGATTCTCAATTGATGTGGTGTGCCGTACAAAGACCGGCGTAATAAACTAGGGCTTTACACCCTAGCTTATTGGCGACTGAGGGTCGACCTCATTATGACACATCGGAGAGTAAATTTCGGTGATTACCGCACATAGAGGCCACCGCTTTATCTGTGCACATCAAGCAGCACAGGAGGACACCTGTACGATCTTGTAATACCGGATTTGAAGCGAGTCGCTTACCAACTACGTTTCGAGCGTGAATGGAACGTGGTGTATGGAACGACGTGCTGCAGCACGTAGTTGAGGCAAAGTCGGTGTCAGAAATTAAGAACTTCTTGGACAACCACTTTGCCGACATACAATATATCGAGCGCACTCCAACAAAACGGGTCTTTCTACCTGAGTGACGTTAGATGCAGCTAACCAGAGATAGCACTTCTTGTTGCTTCCAACCAGTACTCAGTAATCAGTATTCAACTATCCATTCGTGCTGACTGGATCTTTCTTCACACGTACGAGCTGTCGAGCTTTTAAGCTAAACTGAGATCTTCATACTTATATTATTAAAAACCACTTCAATTTCGACCAAGAGTAGTCGATTGCAGAGGAAAACACCCTCCCAAAACGTCTTCCAATGACATTCGAGGCTTAGCAAATATGAAGAAACATTTACAATAATACAGGATTATCCATTTCGAACAGCTGAGATCAAGTGTACGATTTCAGGCTTCCACATGCAACACTGTCAGAGTGTGCGTGTTAATCGTGCAATCATGTACTCTTTGTTAAATTGGACTTATCCCATAACATTCTTTTGCCACCTCTTCGGAAGTACGCTCAATCGATTCCGATCACTGAGTTCTAACCAATGGGGTCTATATTTGGAATTAAATCTAACGACATGCTGGTTCACCACAAACAAAATCTTCGGAAATCTATTCACTAAGGCCAACTAGAGTAACTATGCTTATTTGAGTCTCATCAGTACCTTTGGGATACCATTCGACAGAGCTTCTTTAAGGCTGTTAGACAATATATAACTTAGTACTTTGCACCACTAATTACCATAGGTACAGGCATTTTCGTCATCTCACGTTCCCGTATTTTACGTGTATTTCACTGCACACAGCCTGTGATTTCGGCTACTCGTGCGCATCAGCATCAAACCAGCTGACCGGAGCCGACAACTGAGACGGCCCAAACGGCCTGACCAGCTTGACTTAAAAGTGCATACCGACCACTGATCCATGCGACGGAGTAGTCTGTCAAACGGGAATCCCGTGAATAACAAACCCAAGGTAAACCGTAACTCAGACAAGCGGGGGAATGAGATCCGCTCGAAAATCACGTGTTCGTCATGTGCGAATTCATACGACGCAACAAATGTAAACATTACACGTAACGGAGCTAACAACGTATGGACAGCCAGGTTAGGGTTCCGTGGCTTATGTTCTGGTAGCCCGAATATGAACATTGTTCAAACGCTTATGATATGGTATGAAGCGTTGGCTGTTAGTCGGCAGATCAAAAGAATCTGAACGTGGTATTGGAAGGGAACATCTTAGAACTCCAGTTACAGATAAGTGCATTAAGTAGCCCGAATCCCCGACAAGTTAAAAGGCAAAAGCTCTCTAGCAACAATGCTACCCAGTCCGGCGAAAGGTAAAAAACGTTGTTGAAAAATTGCAGCGAAAACATGCCAGTTGAAAGGTCTTCCAAGTCTCAAGTAATGCTCCAAAGTAAGCAGAGTTACGCACAAATTGCACGGTCACCTCCGTCAGTAACTGGACAACAACAATTGACCCATACAGATAGTGCAACTAACGGCGTTGCACGAAAAAATCTTGCTGTAGCCTTGGCCTATCGTCCACGGAAGACAAGCCAGACACCCCCACTCGACAAACCTACGCTCACAAGGAACTGCAGAACAAACAATTACTACGCAACCAAAAGGCGATGACAGTGATATGTTCAAACGTCCCAGAACCCACTAGCGAATCGCTAAAAGGTAGACAAGCCGAGGAGCAAAACCGCTGGGCTGAAATAACCTGCGCACTCGGACTGAAAGTTCTCCCAACTAGTCTTACACGCCTTTCACGAAATCCATCATCTCCACACGTAGGGGAACCTCGGTTACTGCGAGTAACGTTTGGCAACACGCGCGACCTGGAAGATGTTCTCTTAGCAAGCCACATTCTAGTGAACTCTTCTGTCAGTGCCCGCATTTTTCCTGACAGGCCATGGGCAGAAAGACAGAAGCGGAAATCCAACCTTAGTTCGTCACGTCAAAATGAGATGAAGAAAGTGGTACTGGTTCATGGTGTGCCAGAATTGAAGCATGACGATAGCAGTGAACGACAGAAGCACGACATCGAAGAATGGAGGTACATCGCAGAGCTCTACGACATGCAGAATGTCGTGGCTTTTGACGTCACCCGTCTAATTGCTTCCACAAACTACCAAGGTAGCGGGCCACGAATTTTGAAAGTTACCTTGGCTGCGCCCGAAATGGTATCAGTGGCAATCCAAGCATGGCATGACAACAGGAAACTTGGGCCACCAGAAGTACGGTTAAGACCATTCCTTCAATTAGTACAGACCTCAGATACAGATGAGCCAGCCTCAATTGTACCTATCTCAAATCAGCCAACCGTGCAAACAACCGTTTCAAAAACTTCAGCAGACCGGCACTATTTGTGCCGGTCACTCACAGCGAACCGAGCTCCTGATGCGTCAACAAATACAATGCTGCTACACCAACACTCAGGGGTTGTATTCTAAGCTCTCGGAACTGCGCCATCGACATGAAACAACAACTTGGGACCTCATAGCAGTTACTGAAACTTGGCTCTCAAACGACATACTTGATCCAGAGATTGAACTCAGTGAGATGTCAGTCATTCGAAATGATCGTCCATCTCGCGGTGGCGGTGTTGCTCTCTACTATCGAGATTATTTGAAATGTGAGGCTCTTACCGAAAATTCCCTTGTTATTCCCGACGCACTATTTTGCCGACTGCACCTAGCAGGTCGAGATGTTGGTTCACAGAAGACGAGTGATGCTTGCCTCTTAGCAGTTATCTATAGGCCTCCGAACTCATCAGCAGACAGCGATAACATTCTGTTAAACGCCCTCCGCTATGCTGTTTCACAAAAGTACTCTCACTATCTTATAATGGGTGACTTTAATGTTCCTTCAATAGCATCAATGTCCCCTAATGGGCCATCATTTAAATCGAAACTCCTCGAATTCATGGATATGGCAGTTTTGTATAACCATGTGCATCGACCAACCAGACACCGCGGTTCAAACAAGCCATCACTCCTGGACTTAATCCTGACTAATGAAGAGTTGATGGTTGAGTCAGTAGCATACGATCCTCCACTGGGCCGTAGCGACCATTCAGTCCTAACATTTGGTTATGTGTGTTATGCCAGTATTGTTGCTAAAGAAAGAGCGACTCAACGAACTATTACGGACTATTTTAAGCTGCACAACTTAGCAGCAACCGTTGACTGGGACCTACAGACGCACAGCTCAGCGAATGACGCGTGGAATGAACTGAAAGACAAAATTAACTGGGTCATACAATCAGCATCGAAGGTTGTACCATTACGAGCATCGCGCCGGACCAATACGTGGATCCGGAGCAGAACACGTAAATGGATCAACAGAAGAGATGAAATCTGGAGGCAACATTCGCTAAGCCCATGTGATATCACATGGCAGAATTACAAAGTCATCAGAAACTACTGCACGTCGCTCATTAGAGTCGATAAGTACGAATGGCAGGAGAACATGGTGCTGAAATTTACGAGTAACACCAAACTACTATACAGATTTGTGAATGGCAAAAGAAAGGTTAAGCCCGGAATACCACCACTCAAGACGGCCAGTGGCCTAACAACTACTGCTGTGGATGCCGCGAACGCTCTACTCCTGCAGTTTGGCTCGGTAGCTACAAATACCATGGAACCTTCGCCCTATCAACTCCCAACAAATGTCGTTGGCTTATCCAGCGTCACCTTTACTCCAGCAGCTGTTGCAAGCAAATTACAGTCTCTCCGGGAGTACAGTGCCCCTGGAATCGACATGATCTGCCCAAAAGTACTGAAAACCCTTTCTCCCACCATAGCAGCACCACTTGCAACCTTTTTCCAGGGTCTGCTTAACTCCCATACACTCCCATCTGAGTGGAAAAATGGAATTATCACTCCAATATACAAAGGAGGTAAGCGATCGGATCCTGCCAACTACCGACCTATTACTCTCCTTCCTGTTTTATCAAAAGTGATGGAATCGGTAATCGCAGATGAACTGACGCGATACTTTGAAAGTCAACAAATAATTTCTAATGCCCAACATGGTTTCAGACGCAGACGATCTTGTCTCACCAATTTGCTGATTACTCGGGACTCATGGACCAGGGCGGCTGATGAAGGAGTCCCCATAGATGTGATTTACTTGGATTTTTCTAAAGCATTCGACAGGGTCAATCACTTCTTTCTCCTCCAAAAGCTTGCTGCCTACGGTATCAACGGTTCCCTGCTCACCTGGTTAGAAGACTACTTACACGACAGAGCAATCAAGGTAAGAGTAGCCGACACTCACTCTGCAAGCCTGTGCGTCTCCAGTGGTGTACCACAAGGATCCGTCCTCGGCCCGCTACTGTTTTTAGTCTACATTAATGACCTTCCAGCAGACATTCTATCTCCGATGCAAATATTTGCAGACGATGCTAAAATATGGAGAGCAATTCGCTCAGCATCCGACCGTGTCTACCTCCAGGAAGATCTGACTCGGATTAACGAATGGGCAGAAAAGAACCAGCTCCCACTGAACCCTGCAAAGTGCCACCTGCTGACGGTGCGCAGCAGCTTCGTCAACACATACCTTTTGGGGCAACACGTCCTGCAACACGTGACTAGTGAACGCGACTTAGGTATAATCGTGCAAGAGAGTCTTGGCAATTCGCTCCAATGTTCGAAAGCAGCAAGTGTGGCGAACTTGAACTTGAGACTTTTGAGGCGAGCTCTCGGCACCTTTGAGCGACGGCTAGTACCATTGCTGATTAACTCCTACATTCGCCCTCACGTTGAATATGCAATTCAGGCCTGGTGTCCATGGTTAAAACGAGACATTCGCCTATTGGAACAACCCAAAGAAGAGCCACAAAGGCAACGCGTGGACTATCCGGTCTAAGTTACGAACTGCGTCTTCGTGTACTCGGTGTGTTCTCATTAGAATACCGACGGCTTCGCGGAGATCTTACTCTCACATACCGGATACTAACTGAAAGCGAGCATCCATGTACATCACTGTTGACTCTAGCCCCTTACAAACAAAGCCGAGGCAACCACCTGAAACTAATGACGCAACACTCCCGTCTGAATTGTAGAAAGTATTTTTACTCACTTAGAATCTGTTCTCACTGGAATGCATTACCAAGATATGTGGTGAACGCACCAGACATGACGACATTCGAAAGACTCTTAGACTTTCATCTTAGTGATAAACGCTACACAACAGTTTGATAAAGTGCAATGGTTTAACCACTGATACTTCACGTTCCACGTTGGAACATTTTGATTTTAATTTTCTTTTGCATATCCATCCTGTGGGTCTTGTAAAGTTATGCTTTTTTTCTCTTTTATGCACTATGGAACTATTAAAGTATTGAACTATTCTCTTTAGTTGAATACAGATTTTCCCCCTGTTCTCAACGCGCGAAAAATATCCATCCCTAACTTTTGATGTGCATTTAGAAACAGACGCAGCAAGACACCACCGATACCGTTGAGAGGTATATTGGCAGCGACAATTCTTAGAAATGTTGAGTTTTAATCATGAAATAGGAGACCAAAGGACAATATATGTCTAATGTCATCCGAGCTTTTCTAGTATTGGAATGCTTAATGTCACACTGACTCTTTAGCCAAAATGAGCTTATTGACAATTGGAGTTAGGGCCTGTAGGCGACAAGTTTGTGGTAAAACTTAACGACACCCACGAAAGACTGTAAAAGAGATTTGTTCGTCGGAGTGACAGTAACTTGATGATGTTTATTTTGTTATTGTCAGACCGACGACAGGAATTGTCAATAACAGAACCAATGTGTGTGATCCTGCTCAAACTTCCCTAGACGTAGACAAAATCCATATGAATCTGTCCTGGAGAATATTTCTCTGATGGATGTACTGATCATCAGCTCTGGAGCTTATAGCGAATATCTCATCCAAATAAACCATGGCACACTGAAGCCCGGATAGTATGGCGCCCATAATTTGCTGTAATATTGCAAAAGCACAGTTGCTTCTGATATCCAACCGATTGTAATGGTATAAACATCGGTGTACATTGATAGCGCGCAGTTCTTTTGAGTACCTCCCGATTGTTACTTGTAAGCACACATCTGAATGATCGATTGGAGGATTGATCTATTCTCCAGTAAGCTTTGTAAATAAATCCACTTTAATTGGCTTAAGTTTATTGATGCGACTCAAACCCGTTATTTAATCGCTTGGAACCAACCGCACAAATACGTAAACTACGGTTAGCCATTTATATGACTAAAAGAGGAGCGATCTACAAAGAGAAGATCACAGACCTTATCATACCGATTGATTCCAGTCGACTAATTTCGGTATCTTCTACCTCAGCAACAGCATTTGGTACTCGTCGTTTCGGAGACAATAATTAGCGTCCACTGAACCACGGGTAAAACACAGCATATAACAGAATACATTCTGAGTTGCTATGCGAAAAATATGCGAAACATATACACGTAATGTGACAGCCTCACCCCTGTACATATAAGTTACGGGTGCAAACGAACAATGGAACTCGATGGAACACAATGAATAGCTAACCGGCTTGTTGCAAAGTACTGTTCAAAGCTGCGTTCCACAAAGTAATTTATCAATCCAATCAAGACCCAACAGGTTCATACGCATAACGGCCAGCGTAACAAGTATAAACAACAGGCAATTTTTGAAGTGCAAATTCAAACTTGAACTAGCCAAGTGAAGGCAATTTCGAACTGCGCGTATCGTGAGAGATGTGTGGATCTGCAACACATATGGGTTAATCGAGCTTGCTCCCTGTTAACTCAGAGATTATTGTACTAGCAAATGCAGAGTTTCATTCGCGCCGAACAAAAACACCATTTAGCTTAACCGCAACATACTTACATAAGAAAGGCTATTGCAAGCTAATGGTTGCAGACACCTTATTTTCATGTTAACGTTTGAAATAGTTATTGGCAAAGTATCAAGACTGGCATTCAGATATTTCTTGTAAACCTATGAATTACTTAGCAACATATGCTCACAGAATTGGGAAGATACACAGGGAATTCGCAAAATCAAACGACATGCCGCTGAGCATAATACCACAAGCACTAGGCGGGCTGTTTCTGCGTATAAATCCGGTGAGTTGTAATGAACTGCGCAATAAAGCTGCCGAGTAGGAATAGTGTGATTATCCAACACCCAAGACCCGCTGTCCTGTTTGATCATCTCTGCTTACACGTATGTTTATGAGCTCCTGTTTAGAGAATTTTGGATTAAATTCCAGCTTAGGTAACAGACGTGCTCCAATCTCCGCATCTTTTGGAGAACGCACTTCACAAACAAAATTGTGCGTCCTGAGCTTATTCCTTGTCAGCGAGCTAATCCAAAATGCTGCATATTTTATTAACGACACCTGCAAATGTCACAAAACCAGTCTAATACTTAAAAGCTTGATAGAATCCGAAATATGCATTGAAAAGAGATCTTTTACGGCTGAAAATCTTGGTCAAATGCTCCAAAAATTCGTCCAATGATAAATATCTTTGGTTTGCTAGTATGCGTAACTATAACATTATGCTACTTCTGTGGGCAAATTCCTTCAACATAAGACGCAACTGAACTGCGTTGTTTAGCTCAATCTCATTAGTTTTTACAGGTCTTCCTAGCGGCGTAACCACAATTCGTTAGGTAGGTCATCACACGGTTTGGAATGGAACTCAGCCGTATTGTACGTCAGCTTGTTTGCGGTGGGAACATTTATTTCTATAGGTGTTGGCTGCAACGTTCATGAGTTGCGAATCGCAATCCAGGATATCCCGTCGCCAATTTACTATGATGCTTAACACTGCTAATTGCAGCCTACTTAGAACGGAAACAAAAAGCACGGCGTGACATATAGATGTCCGGTAAACAAACTTGCGTGACCAAATGGAGCACAAAAACTAATGAATAGTTCAGCTAGGCAATCAGGTAACAAAACACGGGCAACAGAATGAACCTGCCCAGCTGTGATCGAATAAAATGCGTGATTCTTTCTATATATACAATTAAGCCATCATTGAACCGCAAGTTGACAAGTTTTCCGTGACGTTGCTGGAGAGAAAACAAGCACAAGCATCTCATCGTAGTCAACCAATTAGTGCCCAATTTCCCTGCACTAGCATTCTTTAAGTGAAGTGAGGGAGTGATTGGAAAGATAGTCGAAGGTCATGTGACTAAAGGAAATACAAGTTCTTAAAGGAAATATACTGAAGAAATCCAAGTATTACGATAGGAGTTGATCAAGCGAAGCGAAAGGTTTCAGGCAGCAAACAAGAAAATGCGGTTAACGCTCAAACACCTCAACCGCAGTTTTACTGACATCACTATTTGCTGGCAAATCTCGGTACTGGATGACTGGACGCAACAGCTGAGTTTTCGCTCCAAGTTTATCGGATCGCGGTTTGTCCAGCTTTAAGGGCCAATCTTCCAAGTTAATGTGTATTTGGTTAGTATGTCTTCATTGAACCTCCGGTAAAGCGTTGAATTCATTGCAGATGAACTGGGCTCCCTGGTTAACGTTTTCACTGTAAACGCTCAACTAAACTAGTACTTACCCGTAACAGTCTATCCAGCTCTATCTAGTCTCGGAGGAAGCAGGGGAGACAAGCATGGACACGGTATTCCAGATGGTGCAGAATAACGGCCAAAAATATTTCCACGAAAATATTGGCCGGCAAAATTCCAACGGAACGGCGATACCTTCACAATTTCAATAGCCCTCTACATGGGGCCTTCTTCCAATTAAGTCCTTTAAGTTTAAAAGCAAACACAACAGCGCTGTTCGTTTCTGTGGAGTAGACAGAACCACGTGAAGAAGGCGCGATAGAGTATTCGTCGCGCTAATTGGAACCGTCTCCAACTTCGTCAGCGTTCTGACAGTAATGCGGAAAACCAGACTGAACATGAATTGCTAGGCACATTGTAAAACATTAGAGGTCATCCGACATGTTTACACCATTAGAAACGGCAGCGGATCCTAGCGTTTAAAGGAATATCATGCTAAAATCTATGAAATAATCACTCCGATCCGGTATTTACCCAGTGTTGATGATGCTATACCTACTATGTGGTGCTTCACTGCTGGTGATGGGACTGCTATTGTCTTCTCAGAACTATACAATATTACCTTAAAATTTTTGTTACCTTTTCGCAACTCTTCGTGTTTTGGGTCTTCGAACCCGCCCGACGTTTTCCGCACAATTCTACTCCATTTTCTCATCCGGCTTCCGAAGTAGGGGCCCATGAGCATATGTGGATGTGAGCAGAGATTTGCTGTCAAAACTCGCTTCAAGAATAACAGTCTAGATAATGTGCTCCTGCGACAAACAAGCTGGGCATATGGTAGTTTTTGCCCCTACAAATAAACCAACTGGTTTTTTTCGATTTCAAGCAAACCATGGCTTCAGGTTATGTTGCAGGCCAATGGAATAACCTGACCCTCTTTAGTTTTCATGTAGTGGGCTCATGAAATCACATTTCAGCATCAATGAATACTGGGAGAAATAGACTGCCCGAAGCTGCTGCGTTTACGAGATTCGCCTGCACCGTGACGGGTAGTTAGTGAACAATGAACGACGATTAATCACGGGGTAAAAGCAAGTGCTTGACACGTCCCGTAGGATGGTTGAGGTGAATATGATGAAATCAAAATATATCTGGGTCATCTACCGAACGCCTGCAGAGAAGAATAATTCGATAATTAACATAAGTGTGAAATTTAAAAAAACGTTCAGAAAGAAACTGGGTGCAGTGATCGTTGAGGTAAAGAGTGCGAAAAGTAAAATATGGTCGCTCACTTAAGTCCATTTGATACACAAATCCTGCTGAAATGCATCCTTGGCGTAATGCACAATACAGCAGTTTAGGTAACAAAATGCTGGGAGCTAAGAGCAACATCTAATCTTTTTGGAAAACGTCCAATGTAGGAGAGGCTACAACTGAGTCTCTGAGTGCGTTCCAGGGTTGACAAACCCAAAGAGAAAAGTAATTCCGTCGACACTCTAGATGGCTATATTGTTCCTTCAACTTTAAGCAGTTACCCCTGAGCTGCGAGTTGTGGCAAGGTTTCAACAAATGGCGGCATACGTGGTTGGGATCATTCAGTGTCTGATAAGCTAATATGAGATCACCGCGCAACCTTCGATAGCGTTCCCTGAAAATTTCCACCAACTTCAGCCCTCCGTGGTAAGAGTGATAGCGCAGACCCTTTACATTCTTTGTTGCTCTTCGCTGTGGTACCTTTATGGCTTCTAGGTCGCGCTTCAACCAAGGTTACCAAGCTTGGCTAGCGTATTCTACATGCGGGCGCACGTAGGAATGGTGCATCAATGGGAAGCTTGAAGGGTCAAATCTCCCGAATGCCCTTCGCAGCATTCCGACGTGCTGGTTGCCTCTTTTCGCAGCTACCTCAGCCTGTTTTGAACAGTTGAGGTCGCTCTGTACGAACACACCAAGGTCACGTTCCTGGGAACTATACTGCAATCTGTTTGTCCCAAGTAAATAGGTGTAGTTATGTCCATGGCGTAATTGTAAAACGCGACATGTGTCTACGTTGAACGGTAGGGCGTTTTGAACTGACCAGTTCCACACTGTGTTAAGATCGCACTGGAGCCCTTTGTGGTCTTCCGGTCCTCTGATCCTTCGCCATAACTTGATATCATCCGCGAAAAATAGGAATTTGGAAGTAATTGATCTCGACAAATCGTTAATAACACCAAGAATAGACGAGGTCCAAGAACCGAGCTTTGTGGTACTCCACAAGCCACATCGATTGCATCAGACAATGATTCTAGGACTCTCGCCACTAGCCGTCGTTCATGTAGAAATTTGCCAATCTAAATCAGGATGGGGTCGCCAATGTCGAAATTCGGAAGCTTCTGACAAATTGTTCGATGGTCTAACGATCAAATGCTTTTGAAAAGTCCAGGTAGGTGAGATCGACTCCTACTCCATCATCAACAGATTCAGTCCAGCTCTTAAGTGCAATTAATAGGTTAGTATTACATGAGTGCTTTTGACGAAAGCCGTGTTGCTCCTGGGCTGTTAACTTGTGGCTTTCCAGATATTGCATCAGCGCATCTGCGATGATTGATTCCATCATGCTGGATAGTACGGGATGTAATGTTATTAGACGGTAGTTAGCAGGATCAGTGCAGCTACTTCCTTTATTGATAGGAGTGATGACCCGTCGCTTCCATGCTGGTGGAATACGATTCTCTTCTAGATATCGCTAATAGAAAACAGTCAGTGATTCTGCTAGATCACTAGCTACCGCCTGCAGAGCTTTTGATCGGATGTTGTCGTCTCCTGGAGAACTGTGGATACGCAAGGATAACAACTTCTTCAACACAGCTTCCCCATTGGAGGTGATGTTGTCTAAACCAGATGGTGGAGTATTAGAAATGATGCGAATATTTGGGCTCCTTACCTTCTGGAAAGTTTGGGAGTAATGAAGCCGTAGGTGATCAGCTGCTTCCATTTCTGATCGCGTGCACCCATTAGACGTGATGAGTGCTGGAACCCTCCGCTTCACCTTTGGAAGGCTGTTAAGGTGCCTCTACAGAAGTTTGCGGTTAGTGCAGAATCGCCTCATTAACTTCTGCTGATGAGTGACCTTGTCTTCGCGGATCAGTTTCACACCGAATTTACGATGTGTCAAGTATGTAGTCCAGGTTTCGCCATTCAAGCAGTCCTGGCGATCTCGTTATGCCAAAATCCTCCGGGACATACATTTACGTATTCTGCACCTGAGAAATGACTTATGCTTGCTTTTGAGTTAGAAGGACTTCTGTTCCGTTGGGTGCGTAACCAGTGTGCTGAATGTCCTTGTAAAGGTTTCCCAGGAAACATTTTTGGGTCATTCGGTTAAGAAAGTTCAAGATGTATCCTTAACAAGCTTAGATAAAACATTATAATGCCTGAGCGTATATACTTTATCATTATCCTTTTCAGGGTACTCTGCATAGCAAATATAGTCAAAGATTAGTAACATGATCACTACGACCCAGAGGTGTGCTTGTAACTATCCCGCTAACCATGAGTTCTTCGTTAGTTAGCACAAGATCCAGTATCAACGGCTTGTTAGTATTTCGAAATATGGTGGAATAGGTTACGTGGTTGTACAGAGGGTGGTTAGCAATTAGCTCTAGCAAGTAAGCTTGAAACTGCGTGCCGTCGATTGCCAGCGTTTCTACGTCGTGCACGTTAAAGTTTCCAGCAATAAGAATGTAAACGTAGGACTTGTTCAAAGCGAACTTGAAAACGTGGTTCAGTTTGGAATCCATTTAGGACGTTGAGTTTAGATGGCGATAAAGCACGGCTAGTAGACATGTGTCCTTGTTTCGCAACCCCAGGCGGCACCAAAAGAATCGGGAGCTTGGATTTCTGGGTGTTCGATAACTTCACATCGGAAGTTTGTATTATAGTGAAGAACCACACAGCCACCGCTACTACTGCTATGCCGCTCTTCTGTCTTAACTCAACCGCTCAACGTCTACTCACAGACCACCCCACCTCCCGTCCTTTACCTACATGTACTCTTGTGTCTTCTACGGTCACCGTCACAAACGGCCCACGTCTCGCAGCTGATGGAAGTAACAGCCAAACTCCCGGTTTTCAATGTCCTGCGATCGCAACCGCCTCTCAATCCACCGAAGCTCCAGCTCTTCTTCGACCTGGTTCTCCATTCATCCTCGCAGCGTTTACTGTTCGAACTTTGATGCAGATCGGATGACAAGCATGTCTGGCCCGTACTCTTGAAACGCTATCGGTAGACATCTGTTGTCTTTCAGAGACCAGATTACAAGACTCTATCGCCGTCATCAGAATGGCCTCTCCGGTAAACTCTGACGCCAAATACTACTTGCGGCTTTCCGGAGACCCAGAATCTTCCGCCACTGGTCAAGCTGGTGTTGGGGTTGTATTAAGTGCCAGGGCTGAATCAGCTCTGCTTGACTGGATCCCAGTCAACAGCCGACTATGTGCAGTCAGACTAAGAGGTTCATGTAACGTAAGCAGGCGTCGAGATGTTAAGCGTGCCTTATTTGTCGTCTCCGCCTACGCCCCTACAGACTGCAGCCCGGATGCAGTTAAAGATAGCTTTTACCAGCGACTACATGAACTTCTGCGTTCCTCCAAACGGACGGATATAGTCATTCTTGCCGGGGACTTTAACGCACGGGTTGGCCGCCTTCTACAAAGCGAGCACCACATTGGGGGTAGTTTTGGTCTCGGTGGCAGTCGATCAGACAATGAAGACAGACTACTTGCTCTTTGCTCTGATCATCGCTTGTTTCTTTCGAGCACTAGTTTTCGACACTCGAGGAGACAGACTGCTACCTGGCGCCCGCCCTCACAAACGCAAGAGTGCTCCCAGCTTGATCACATAGCAATCAGCTACAGATGGCGCGGAAGCGTAACGGACTGCCGATCGTACTGGTCAACTTTTCTAGACTCTGATCACGCATTGGTTCGTGTTAAGATTTGCATGCGTTTCAGAGGATCACCTAAGCGCACCCACTACCGACCGGACGTCGCGAATCTACAAAACGCTGCGGTTTTAACCAGGTACCAAACCTCACTGTCAACTTTGCTTGGCTCAACTATTGACGGTGATCTCGATTCGCAGTGGGCGCATATCAAAGATGCGTTAGTTTCCGCCAGTAACGACACTTGTGGAGTTACCCGTCACCCACCGAAACATTGGATTTCCGCCGACTCCTTGTCGCTGATGGACAGACGCCGCTTGATCCCATCGGATTCCAGACACGTTGAAGAACGCCAACACCTTGGTCGAGAGTTGCGCAGGAGTCTGCAAATGGACCGCGAAGCTTGGTGGTGTGAACGTGCTAGGGAGATGGAGCTTGCTAGCCTCTGTGGTAATACCAGGAAACTCTTCCATCTAATCGAGTCACCGAAGGTGTTCGATCTGGTATAAGTGAAACAATATGCGAAGAGGATGGCACCTTAATCACCAATCTTCAACGACTGTTGGAGCGATGGGCCGAACATTTTGGCTCGCAGTTTTGTTGGTCCCCAGCTCCATCTGCTACCTCAGGCGCTCGCGCTGGGGCCGAGTGGTCTACCCCAACAGACCCTCCCTCTCCCCAGGAAATCGAGCAGGTGCTCCGGCACATGAAGCGTTATAAAGCTCCCGGCCCTGATGGTCTTCACCCGGCTCTATTTAAAGATGGTGGCGCATCGCTGGTCCGAGAACTCACCGCTTTGTTCTCGAAAATTTGGTCGAAAGAGAAGGTTCCATCATCCTGGGGTGAATCGGTAGTTGTACCCATCTTCAAAAAGGGCCTGCGCACAATCTGCTCCAACTACAGAGGAATGAGTTTAGTCCCCGTCGTTTGCAAGCTGCTGGTGTCCATCATACTTCGCAGGCTATCACCAACACGCGAATCGTTGCAACGAGAAGAACAAGCTGGGTTTCGCCCTGGTCGCGGCTGCATCGATCAAATCTTCACACTTCGCCAGATCCTCGAGCTCCGCCATGTGTATCAGAGGCCAACGATTGCTGTGTTCCTGGATATCCGTGCAGCCTTTGATTCTGTCGATCGTACAGTACTGTGTCAGTGCGTTCTGAGGAACGGTGTCCCCGAGAAGTTCGTCTCCATACTGCGCGCTCTAGACAGTCTGACCTCGGGCAGGGTTAGGGCGTATGGCATGCTTTCGCCTACTTTTGTGGTCTCCAGTGGAGTTCGACAAGGATGCCCTATCTCTCCGTTCCTATTCAATTTTGCCATTGAGGATGTCCTGAAGAACGCTCTGAGCGATTCGTTGAACGCTGGCGTTGAGCTCCTCCCAGGTAGTCGAGTTGTTGATTTGGATTATGCTGATGATATCGTCTTGCTGGGTGACGATCCACAAGTCGTCCAACTTGCATTAAACCGCTTGACGATTGAAGCATCAAAGTACAGTATGTACTTTTCGCCATCCAAATGCAAGGCTCTCCTTCAAGACTGGCAGGTGCCTCTGCCTGCACTCACTCTTGCTGGTGAGACACTGGAGGTTGTGGAGAGCTTTGTCTACTTGGGAACTTGCATCACTGCTGGCGGGGCTGTTGGAGACGAGATTTCGATGCGCATCTCGAGAGCAGGCCTCGCTTTTTCTAGGCTGAGGCATTTGTGGCGTCGCCATGACATTCGTCTCTCCATCAAAAGGCGGGTCTATTGTGCAACTGTTCGTGCTGTACTGTTGTACGGATGCGAGACTTGGCCCATTCGTAAAGATGACTTGCGCAGGCTATCCGTCTTCGAGCACCGCTGTCTTGCGGTCCATTGCCCGTGTGTGGTGGCAGCACCACGTAAGCAATGTGGAAGTTAGACAGCGTGTCTTGGGACGTGGAAGCCACTCGCTCGAGGAGCTCATCTCACTGCATCAACTGCGATGGTTGGGACACGTATTGCGCATGTCTGTCCAGCGTTACCCCCGTCGTGCGTTGTTTGCACTTGCTGGACAGGGCTGGAAGAGACGGTCTGGTGGACAGCCTACAACATGGAGAAGTCGCATGAAAAAGTTGACGAAACAATTGGCCTCGGCCGGTTGTTGTCGACTACCTGGTTGGGGTCCGAGAGATGAGGATACTTGCTGGTTGAAAACCTTGGAAGTTATGGCTCAAAATCGATGTCAAGGCGGACGTGTGCATCAGTGTGTTGCGGTGTCCCTTCTTCCTCCCCCTAAAAAAGAACAAACTGAAAAAAATTTCAAAAACTGTGAGTGGTAAACTTGACAAAAAAAGCATTTCTTGTTGCTCTTTTCTTATTATTCATATTGTTTTCCTATTCAGCCATGATTCCGATGGCACAATATCTGTACCACAGATTGTGTATAATATATATATATATATACCGCTTCCGGTTCCACCGGTCCGAAGCAGTGACATACCGGGTAAATTGATCTCAGAATCGGTTATCTCGGGGTGTAACCATGTCTCTGCAATCATGACGAGGTCTCGCGGTTGTGAAGCATGGAGTTCTCTATGTTCGGTCAACTTGCTTAGAAGGCCCTGGGTGTTTGTGTACATGCAAGATAGGGCTTTTGTTGTTTGCAGGGCGCTGATGGATGTCAACTTTGTGTTAGTTTTTAAGCCGGCAGTTAGGTGGCCGGCCATTAATTGTTTTTTTCGTTTACTTATTTCAGTCAATTTGCACGGCAGTATTGAGCGTTCCTGAACAGTCGTTTCACTCATGCTGTGCTCTGTCCTGTTGTGTGCCGTGGGTGCCGTTGTGTCGGCCTCTCCGCAGGACTGTGCAACTAAAGAATTTGTAGCGTTTGCAAGTTCCGTCGAATTGCTTCCGTCTTTTGGTCGTTCGCCTGCTGCTTTATCCGGATCTCTGTTGGCAACCTAGCTGGAAACTTTAACCAGCTATCTAACAGAACTTGCGTCATTCCCTCGGAGTGTAGTATTACTTTCATTAGCCTTGGACCGCAGCCCTTTAGTTAGGTGATGACGGCACTGTTGTCAGGGATTTGGCAATAACATTGTTAAAAGAGTGCTTCGTGGATATAGCACCACTGCTCTCGGTCATATGCTTGTGCATCGTCATCAGAAGAATGCAGAAGCTATAGAACATCATGAAAAAATATTGTTTTCTAGCTATCCCTATTAGGAAGGTTGTGTTGGTCAAGTGCTTCTTTTAGTCGATTTTTCCAAGGTAGATCAGTTAATATGGGTACTACGCTCGGTGAGTTGCGAAGACGAACCGCTGAGTGCAGGACAGCCTCTGTCTCATCTGCTGAGTCTAGTGTTACTCGAAGAAGTTGAGGTTCACCAAAGTACACTGAGGTTGGGTGACGCGCTACGCATTGCAGCTTTGCAGGCTCAACCCGAAGACCAATCATCACACAGATGGTACTCCACTGGTTGCGATCGTCTTGCAACTTGCCTTTTATTGTGCAAGATTTGGATTCGGGAACGTTGCTGCACACGAGAATAAACGCAGCATGGTTTTAGCTAGCTAGTGTTGACTTTTTACTTTTGCCAATGATTCGGGTTGTTTAGAATGCACCGCTGGTTTTGACGGTGAAAGCTGCTTTGCGCCGCGCATGCTCTGTACTGAAGATGGACCTATGTGTGTCGCTGCCGATGTGTTTATTGAGGCAATCGATGCCTACGTTACCTGCTTGTTATCTGCATCGGATTTCCTTCGGCGCTGAGCTGTCGGTGTCATGGCTGAATCGCCAAGTGAAACATCTATGGTTGGAGAAGTGGAAGCAGGCTTGTTTGGGGCTTGTCCAACTATGGCAGTGAGGTGACCCAGTGGATTTAGAGTCACAGACACTGCAGTGCGGTTGGAGCGCCTAGTTCTTTTCTTCGGTTTGGACTCAGAACATACTTTGGCCGGGGGGAGGTATTATCGTGGCCATATCTACCTCCGAGTGATCGATCTTAATAATTATAAAATGCGCGGTTATTTCAGTCATCCTATCGCACTTTTCATGAGCAAAGATAAACAGTTGACACGTGGAATGACTTGACGTTTTGGGCAAAACCAAATTGTGTCAGCAACTTGGTTTGTCTGTCTCACTTCTTGGACGGATTTGCCTACACATTGCGGATAGTACAATCTAATGCGACTAGAACAGGTAATACTGATCTTAAGCACTTTACTGCAATTGTCTGCGCAACATAGGCGACGTTGAAAATCTGGAATGCTAGTCGTCCTCTTATTTTTTACAGCAAGGCCTATCTAAGCGCTTACCTTGATGAGTGTTCTTCGCACCGGGGGTGATGTACGAATAGGTCAGAACACGCACATGAATAGACAGTTGTTCAACTGCACCGATGTCAGGCGGTAGAGGCAGGTGGATGTCGTAACGCGCAGACTGTCGGATTCAGCGATCAATCGACTCGCAGTGGTACACACACACCCACACAAAGTGGCAGCGTGTGTTAATCGGCCTGCCTTAAGCGACGATGCAGGTGGAGCGCTGATAAGCGTCCCTAGAGCGGACCAAAACGACTGTAACTTTGTTATACTGCAACTTGCAGGGATGGTTGCCGCGTAGTTTGGGAGCTCTCGGCTTTTCCTTCCGAATGAGACCAAAATCTTTTCCGAGAGACCGGTTTGATGTAGTTACACAAGTGGAGTTCGGCAAAAAATACGCCGAAAACGAGGAACTATAGCCAAAGTATAATGCACACAGGTTAGATTCAAGGGTTGGGAAGCACTGAGTAGAGCTCATCGAACTGGTTCGAACGAGCGCACGCACAATATTGTGTGGGGATAATTAGAGTGGCCACAGAGGGCAAAGCGAGAGCCGAGTTAAAGTGCGGCCGCACGGTAAAAGTCCGATTCGCTTGGTTCAGTATTACAACTCCGGTTCCAGAGCAATAATATGCATTACAACTGATCGGATTTGCTCATTTGGTGACTGATAGCGCTGTCAGGATCATGCCAACCTTGTGATATGGAGCTACAAGCATCGAGAATATGTACAACACACTTTGTAGTTAAGATAGCAATTGCTTCATATGTATAACGACAATCCTGGGGTTATTACCAAATTCTGCAGCAGCTTGCGTCCCACTAACTTTATCTTAATAAATTAAATTAAAGCGGCTACTTAACGATGCGTTCTCGCCAAGTCACTTCGGTTTAACCCATGTATAAGACAAGGGCTACAAAACACAACACACCTACGTGTTTACAAAATCGTAACAAATGAATATACGTATTTTGCATTTAGCTCGTAAAGATTTCAACTCTCAGCGTATCTTTGCGGATCCAAGTAAAACCTATCTTTTAACTCATCAAAATCTTTTAAATAATTTCCATCCAATGGGACTTGTAAAGCTTTCCACTAAACCCGTCATATATAACAATTCTAGGGCAACAGCTTAAATTTAAATTCCTGCTAAACTGCTTCCAACACCACGCTTCAGAAATAGCTGATTGAGCATTCTCACCCAATTTACGCTCGCCCAATACATTGTGAAAACCTCAGGGGAACTGTGAAGGTGCGCTGCCGTCAAGTGATCCATCGATAAGCAATTGTACGAGAAGTTTTGCTCAGAAATGGCGGTTCGTCGGATGACTACATGTTTGAGCTGCGAATAAGGCTCAGCGAGATCCGGTGACGACAAAATATCTCCTAGGTTAGCAACAATCTCTGGTGGCAATACGGCTAGAACATGATAAAACATCGTTTGATCGTGTGGAATATTGCGAAGAGCAAAATTTACATGGATCTAAGCAAATAATAATCTGTATGTTATGGTGCCGAAACGACCGGACGGGCACTGAAACTAAGCTAATATTTGTAAGTGAGGAGTGTGTGAAATGAGCCCGATTTGATAAAACAGCCAGGATGTCAGAAAAAGTCAGTGAAAATCAGGAGTACAACACGTCTCACGTTAGGTCAACAGTAATAGGTGCCGTTTATATTGTGATTGGTTACAAAATCCGAAGGCTAGATACTAATCCAAATAATATTGTTGTACAGATAATAATGAGCACGCAAGTGAGAATGACTTATGTGCTTGCATGATAGCTGCGAGTCCAGATCGAATTGCGGTGCGGTTGTGACTATGGCTGCGTCGGAGGTTAACCACGTGAATGGAAGCGAATGCTTCCGTTCTTCGATAGTCCAATTGTGTTGTGCTGCGTCACGGTGCAATATATATATATATATATATATATATATATATATATATCAGAGTGGAGGCGAGGTAAAATTTTTGTAATCGCCTGTGCTTGACGCTGTGTTTTGGGACGCCAGCGTGGTCATTGCTTAGGTGTCAAATGCAGTTGTGACGTAGATGTGGATCACGCGGTTTACATTACATTGTGGGTGCTTAGGCTTTGCCAAGCAGGTTAAATTAAAGTATAGTCAACAGTTGGATTTTCGGGAAAGTGGTAGTCGAACCTAATATGGGTTTCTTCTCTGTGCTAAAGATATTGGTGAAGGTCGAAACTTCATTCTGGTGACAAACTGTGTTTATTAGCTTCCCCATCGCAACCATCGCACTGCACTTGTCCGTGAGGACAAAATAACGGATCAAGAGTGCATAGCCAAAAGGTTCATGGAAAACTACAAACTGCTATTATATAGGCATGTCAATTAGCTTCCTAAAGTGAAGCATGGAATCCCTCCACTATTCACGACACGCGGTAGAGTTCAAAGAGCCGAAGAAGCAGCTAATGCCTTGCGGCTATTATATGCCCCAATTTTCGAACTCGCAGCCTCTACCTGTCCCATAAGGTCATGCACATTACCGACTCCACTGTTTACACATGTAGGTTTCAACCTATCAACTGTGTTAAAGAAGCTACTCTCACTGCTTGAGCATAGTTCTCCGCGAGCAGACAACATCCGCCGAAGGCACTGAAGGCCATGAACTACAAGCTGGCAGAACCACTGTCACAGTTCTTCCAAAGGTGTTTTGATGAACAGCAAGTCCCCACTATGTTGAAGCGTGGCATTTTCACCCCAGTTTTTAAAGGCAATAGCCGTTCAGACCATGCAAACTATCGCCCAGTGACTCTAATCCCTGTGCTCGCGAAGCTGATGGAAGCAGCCGTCGCTGCGGCTTTAATGGACTACCTGTAAAAGGGCAATATATTGGTACTGGAGCAGCATGGCTTCCGTCAACGCCGGTCATGCACCAGCAACCTACTGATTGCACGCGGTGGTTGGACGGAAGTGGCTGATGACGGGGGTCGGAGTGGAAGTCATCCATTTGGACTTCGCCAAAGCTTTCGACGCCTTGATCACCGCATCCTACTGCAACGGCTACAGAGCCACGGAATCGGAGATCCTATACTTGATTGGAGTGGCAGCTTCTTTCACCAATGGAAGGTTCAATTACGCGTCAGGGGATCACTCTCTAAGCAAACTGAGGTGGAACGTGGTGTCCCACAAGGCTCAGGGCTGAGACCGCGCACATTCCTGATGTTTATCAACGACCTGGCACCAGTTTTCTCCTCAAATTTCCTGCTTTTCGCCGATAACGTCAATATTTGGCAGGCGATTAGTAACAAGCCAGATCGCGATCTGCTCCAACATGACCTAGATTGCATTTACGAAGGGTCAAATAGTAACACGCTTCAATTGAACATAGCTAAGTGCAATGTGATACATCTGCGTCATCAGCCGGTGAGCGATTACAAGCTTGGAGACCCCATCATAGAGTAGGTCTCTCAGGAGAGTGACCTGGGTCTATTAGCACAGGAATATCTCAGGTTTTCAAAACAAACAAAGAAAGAGACGAGAACCGGAAATCAACACTTCGGTCTTCTTCACACAGCTTTCTGTCGGTCTGAACCCTCAATCTTTCCCCAAACGCTTAACGCCTACGTTCGACCGCACGTGGAATATGATATTCAGGCGTGGTAGCCGTGGCAGAAACAGGATCTTGTTGCTCTCGAGACTCCACAAAGAAGGGCAGACAAGAACGTCAGGGGCTTCTTTCATCTGTCCTATCAGCTTAGACTGAAATCTCTAAGTATGTACAGCAGTCGATATCGGCTTTTGCGGGGGGATCTCATAATGGTTTGCCAAATTCTGGAGAACCTCACCCACATTTGCCGTCCACTTCTGGAATTGAACCATAACACTAAACTAAGAGGTAACCCTCTGAAAAGGACAATTCAGTATAGCTGGCTTGAATGCCGTAGAAGTTTCTTTTCCGTCCCCGTGTGCAACACTTTGAACTCCTTCCATAATTATGTCGTCATCTCTCCCAATCTGGCGATTTTTAAAAAGGGTTGACGATGCATAATATCATTTACATTTCATTTAGGACTGTTATCCAAGGGATACAAAACGCAATCAAACGGTGTCCTACCGAACTCCCAAACCTTGGATTTATGGATTTTTACGTTTAATACGCGAAGATCTCCGCTATTCCACATAAGTCTATGATGAGTCTACCAAAACGCTTTCCACTTTATCAGGCAAGCTAATTTTCGCAATAATCTTCATCTCACGGGACTTGTTAAGCACTGCTTTTTTACTCGTAATAAACCATGGATCCATTGTTCCATTGTTCCGAGTAAAATGGACCGGCCGGATACTAGACGCCAAATGCCGTCAAACTGATTACGTCTAGCTATAGTTGGTAGTTCAGCTGTGACTGTCGGTGTCCCAGGGATGCAGTTGCATTGATACGCCTTAGAGTTATGGATGTAGTGTCTGATATGTAATAGTTTTCCGTTTCGGCGTTTAAGGCTGTTATTTGTGTAAATAGCACGGCAGGTCTTTTAGTTTGGTAACACTAAATAAATAAGTTGCAGGTTTCTTGTAACTGGTCAAGGTAAAGGAGATACCGAAAGAGGCACAAAACCGTAAAGGAAAATTCCTACTGGAGAGCAGCTACGACGGACGTGACAACGACAATAAAAGCAAGCCTACTAGACCTCTTACTTTTAACCGTATCAGCGGACTGGATACAATTCGCGCTCAAGCGCTAATACAATCCCTATTAGATGAGGAACGTAACCAGTTACCTTTGTATTCAGAGAGAAGTAATACGTGGAGAACTAACAAATATGTTTTCTCCGATTCACATCAGTCATCCGCTATTAACCACACTGCGTATATAGTTTGAACCCATAAACTAGAGTGCATTAGTCAGGATGCTAATTCATACGATGCTGAAGCACGATAGTTCCATTTCTGTTTGTTTTTCTGTTGTAGGGATGTTGGATAAGAACGTCAGCAAAAAGGTCTTAATATGTGCTTCTCCACAACGAAAATTAAACCATTCCAACACATGCAGAATCTGTAAGCGTTTTTACCAAGTGAAATTATGTTTCCCTGCTTTCAGTTCCCGCCTACACTATGACGACCGAAGCAGTCATTCTGGCCGCTCAACTTTGGTACATTTGCGAAACATCTACATTTTTAATTATTGTCTATTTTGCTTTAGTACCTTAAAAAATTCTGCCTTTTATATAAAACTCCGATTTTTCACCTTAATATCTGTTATATTTGTTATAAACTGTTGTTGTAGCCTTGCTTTGAGACGCGCTTGGAAATTAATGCTTTGCGATAAGTTATGTACCTCAGTGATCCACTAAGGGATGCTTGATGTTGCTTGTGCAAATTCAAAGCTAATCATACCAGTTTGGTCAATGTTTAGAGGTCAGACAAACTCAGTACTATGGTCATTCAGATATCGTGCGTGTTGAAGTGAGGGTGACTTCTTACACTTTAAAGCGATCTCTCTATAGCCCATTGCCACAATCACGCTGTCTTGCGGTAAGGATTTTAAAACTAAGGCTTTACTTGAGAACCCTAATCTTTTATCTGTCTAGTGCTGAGCAACCAGAGATTATCCCGCACGCCCAGTACAACATCACGATCCTCTGGCCGCTGCAGAGGATAATAGACAGCATCCTAGCTGTTGCATTGGGTACAGTGGTTAGGGGTTTGAATGCGACTGCTCAAGATTTCCTGTATCCTTATCCTCTGTTATCCCTTGTTTACAAATCTCCATGTCTTGACACCATTCATGGTTCCGTAGTTGCATTTTTACCAATTGCTACGCAAACGCAATAGCAGGACATTGCTCCAGTCCAGTCGACAAATACATGTTCAACCCAACAGACCATTTCAGTTCATCCGCTTCTTTTTGAGCCTACGCTCCTTGATTTCCCTGCCATTCCTCAAGGTGCACTATTTGCTACAAATTGGCCAACGTGCAACACTTGTCCAAATATTTGAGCCCATATCTATCGACATAGGGTACATATTGGATCCCCGCCTGTAATATTCGATTTTCATATTTACTTTGCGACACCCGACAAGCGACACGGGAGATGTGCTTTCCAAGTGCCTGTCCGAAGACAACGCACTTTAAATTGCTCATGAAACCTGTGTGGGCACTGTTTTGAGCCACCGTGCTGGATCTGCGCTGCCCATTGCACCTCATGCGATAGTCGGATATGTGCTGTCAGATTGGGCGACTGGTTTTAGGCTTGGTCGTTACGCGGGAAACGAACGGTGTGTATTTACCAACACTGCATACGCGCCCACAAACAGTATTATTTCTTCTGCGAAATATGAACTAAACTACCAACTGAACTGTCTCCTATTTGCAGCAACAATACGGATAATTTGGTGCTTACTAGTGATCCGAAGGCTTGTAAATGCACCTTTGATAAGCTTAATCTAGGTTACCAACATTGTGCAGTTCCTCGTAATGACAACGGTGAGCGTTTGCAACACCTGCGCGAAGACTTTCATCTCGTGCACTCGAGCGCTAACTTTCGAAACCGCAGTTGCAGAAGAGTGACTTGACGTCCACCAGCCTCAGATCAGCCATGGACGCAAATCTATCGATCGCGATAACTTGCCGCAGAAGAAAAAGATAAAAAAACGTTCGCCCACCAGCCCTCTTCCAAGTCAGAGAACCTGCTGCACTTGATGATTCTCAAAAAATACCCGCTCCGTTATAGTACAAATTTGCAAAGGGTGCCCCCGTTTGGAATGCCCAGTTATTGGGGATTAGTCTGATCTCAATCACCACTAAATTGGTTGTGTCTGTTGCCCTCCACGACTAACTGACCCTAGCTAATGCCAGATTCGTGAGCTGTCAGCAAGATTTTGTCGAGGTCGTGGCTGCATTGACCACATCCTCACTTTGCGTCAAGTGTTGGTGAACCGTCAATTATATTTGCAGCCCAACGTTGTGTTCCTTGACAGCATACATGCCTTCTGTTCGGATGATCGATTTGTCCTTTATGTCTGTCTGTTAACGGAGGTGTGTCCTAGAGATACGTAAACATTATCCGAGTGTTGCATGCGTATAGTCAAGGATACCCTACAATTTCTCCATTGATGTCAGACAAGGTTGTCTGTCTTTTACTTTCGTCTTCAATTTCGTCATTGAAGTATTCATGGAAGCAGCGTTTGCTGGACATTACCTACAATGTGCGACGCTACTTCCTGGAGAGCGATTATTGGGCAGGATTATGCGGGTGACATTGCCGTTATCGGGGACAGATCCCAAACTGTCTATGTAGAAGTGACCTATTGGCTTATTCGCCACCTCGAATGGTGGCGGCTTACAATGGAAGCCTGCTTTGGGGGACAGCCCTGTCCTCTGCACATGCGTAACTTGTAAGACTGTGGAAGATGAGCCGTGTTATATCGCATTTAGATATTAGTCATGGCGGTCCGCTGCCATTGCCCATGGCTCAGTGGCATATGTCGCTGACCCGCAAGAGTAAGATTGTGGGATGGGATTTAGGAGGATTCGGCGGGTGCGCGATACTGACGAGTGCAAAATAGGACGAAACGGCCGTCTGTCGCTTTTCTGTATATGTGGTGGCTGTCTGCCCGTGTGTAACTGCGTCGAACCTGCAGGAAAACCTACTAAATCTCCCTACTGGTTACAAATAATCAGTAGTTGCCTTAGCAGCTTACATGCCACCTCGATTTGTGGCGGATTGCAAAGGAAGTCGTTGTTCTGGAGGTCATCCATGTCCTCTGCGCATTCATAACATGCGAGACAGTGGCGGATGAGACGCGCTATATCGCAGTTAGATATCAGTCATGGCGGTCCCTTGCCATCGCTCCTAGCTCAGTGGCCCACGTCGCTGCCTCGCAAGATCAAGGTCATGGGTTCTAATCCGGCAGGACTCGGAGGGTGCGCGTTACTGACGAGTCTCAATAGAAAGAAACGGTAAGCTAGCGATTTGCTGGATGTGTGGTGACTGCCTGCCTGTGTTTAATCGTGACGAATCTACACAACACCTAAGAAATCCCCTACTTCTTACAGTATGGTTGCCCCACAGATGCGCGAATTTCTTCAAGTAACTATATTATGCTTATGTAGTTTTTACAAGCCAACCGAAGGAACTTGTCAAGCATTAACATTTCTACCCGTATGTACACTTTTCCATTGCAATTATTCATTTCTAGATCGTTTTTATTGAGGAGCTCTGATTAGAACTGCTCCTAAACCAATTACACGTGCGTGCTATGTCCTCAAGTGTTCACTGCTTGTATGTCGCAAAAAGCGCGTGCTGCGTGTCGGCTTACTGTCAAGTTCGTCTTGCAATGCTGTGCGATGGAGCCAAGTAAGAAAACAAGGTTAAAATGCAACGCCTCGCTCAGCTAAATTCGAGTTACCCTAAACACTATGATGAAAAATATCGAACATTTTGCGCGTCACTAATAAGCATAGGTCCGATGGTTGTTTTAATACCCATGTCACGTTTTATAGTTTGTCAACACAAAGCCAGATCCTTAACGTATTTTACCCAAATCCTTGTATGTTACTAGTTTATTGTTACCAATTATTTTACACCGAGGTGCTACTACTAGAGGTATGATTGTACAAATGTGCAGATACAAATGACGTTCACCGCTCATGTGTTAGCGGTAGGTTGAGTTTCGTATGGTATCCAAATTGTCATGCGCAGCCTAAAAAACAACCTGCTACTCCTTGAGATCTCTGACTATTTCCTCAATTAGGTACGAGGTATTTTGTTTCCGCTAGACCACGACGACAATCCGGCCATCTCTGGCGGTATACACTCTTCTTTGGCTACTGAATAAATGCAGTCAATTTACAGCGACAATGCTGCTAATCGGCATTCACAACTGTCCAAAGGACGTTATTGTTACCTGTGCCGAAGCTCCCCACGCAAAGCACAGAATTTCGATTAGTAAATCCAGGGTGTTTGTCCCGGTGGACATTCCAGAGTCTCGCAGTTTGTGTGAATGCTATCCACAGTTGAGGTGAGCAATAGTTTCCAAGCAAATCGTGGACTGCAGTGGTATTTGGGATGATAATAATATGCCGTTTCATCACTCACAGTCGCATTGATCAATTTGTCCAAGCTACACTTCAATGAAAAATTTAGTCCACATTTACATTGCGCGTCGCATCCCACCCACACATCGAGTGCTTTAACTAATCCCTTCAATCAAACATTACCTGTGGAGCCACGCGTTGCTTATTGTTTTTCGGTGGCTTAAGCGTAATGCATTCGACTGGCATCTCAAAAAAACTGACTCCAAACCGGTTATGATGCGCAGTGTTTTCAGGCTAAAAACATTTTCACTCTATCGGTCTTAGCTACGGTCCCAGTTGTCCAATGAACTAAGGTTACCTGTGTATCGCTTTAAATCTCATTTGGTTCCCCAGTGTTTTACTAGTGGTCAGGTTTATATGAATTTCGCTTCCTGTTTTATATCGTGTATTGGATGGTTAGAAACGCCAACCGTTTTAGCAGATACAAATTAAAGGACCATGCAGTATAGACTGTCGATGCCGCGACATCTTTGATGTTTCGTAAGCCCCACTTCTTTCCTAGGGCGATGCAACTTAGCAAAACTGGGACTCCGTTGTAAATGAAGTGGACGACATCTGATACTGTTACTATTATTGTGCACAGATAAGCTATGATTTACCTAAATATATGGCAGACGCACTAAGCCCTGTGTGCTAATAATGCTCACATACACGCCGTGTGTGAAAGACATCGTTAAGCACAGACAAGCTACGTCTCTGACAGCCACAGTTGCTTCCAATAAGTGCTTATCTTTGCGGTCTGTATCGTGATTGGTCTGTATTTGTTCCATGTTATACAGCACGAAACAGAAAAATTATGCTCGTGGTTTAGTCCGTCGGCAGAGAGAGGAGCAGCAATATCACTGTACCGCTATCCAGATGTTAAAGGCAATCATTTTTTGCCTCATAATCTGTTTGCTCTATGTCAGCTGCAGTGAGTTTATAAATTCATTTGAATACATCTCATTTAGTCAGTCCTAACCACGTTTCGTAACTTATGGGCATTGGGTGTTGCACAAAAATTTTTTGCACTATAAAAGTAGGAACCACAGTTTGTACTTGTTTCGCTCTAATAGACAAATATTTTGACTGTGGTTATTTATCCAATTGGAAGTGTTTTGCCATAAACCATTAGTACATTATTCCACCAGCTCAGTTGTTGCCTCTAATACAGTTTCACATTTAACTGGTGCTACACATAATCTTGCATTAAAAATCATTATTTGGTACTGTAATTAGTCGTCAAATGATGAGTCGGTTTTCTGATTCATTTGAATACTGTTATTACAATGAGAGACAAACAACCCTTAATTCGGAAAGTCAGCACTTCACTTGAAAGGAATTAAGGATTTATAGTACTCACAAAAACTGTTTCGAACGCGGAGTGGTGAATATCGCTCACCAAAACTGTTTGGAACGCAGAGTGGTGAATATCTGGAACGACCTGCCGCAGCAGGTAGTAGAGGCGAACTCAGTGTCAGAATTTAAGAAGCTCCTAGACAAACACTTTACAGAGGCAAAATATAGAGAGCGGAACGAAAAATAAGGCGTAAATGTCCAAGAGCGACGAATGGTGCAGCTACACAGAGAAAGATCTACTCGCTGCTTCGAACCAGTATTCAGTATTCATGAGTAGCAGGATATTAGTTGTAATGTCGATATTTCCAGTAGTTCACAACCTACATAGCAGAGCCTAGTCCGGAAATCACCAGACGCGTTTCGGCCTAGGCTCTGCTATGTAGGTTGTGCACTACTTGGATGAAAACCTTGTCAGAATTACAACTAACATCCTGCTACTCGTGAGTAACCTAAATTAAGTATTGCCTCTCCTAGTTTCAAAATGCTATGGATATAGTGTCAAGCGAGAGGAAGTCATCATCTTACAGGCTAACCACTGTCAGTGACACTGGAAGATTTGTGGTACTATATCCCAGTTAGCTTGCAAAGTATGTAGCCTAGCCGAAGCCCCTATGGCGCAGTGCTTAAGTTGCTGGCTAGTTGGCGTCTGCCTCTAGCGTCCATTGGTTCCTGAGGGAATGCGCAGCACTGACGAGACCCAATAGAACGAAACACGTCTGGTGCTTTTCCGGACTAGGCTCTGCTATGTAGGTTGTGAACTACTGGGATGAAAGCCTTATCAGAATTAAGGCTTGTTTCGTGCTGTACACTGCCTTGTTTCATTAAAACGACGAGACTGATTGGTTCACTTCCGTAGTTTCCTTGGTTTTCCAATGATCTTCCTCTACTGAATTACGAAGCAGGGGAAAAAATCTGCTCATACGTTAACTGCACATTATACTTGTTAGCACCGAACTGTTGTGCTGTTCAATAGAATCGTGTTTCTCAGCAGGAGTATTTATAAATATACATATATATGTTTGTATATAGATGTATATGAATTGATAGCTATTCGCGTTTTCAGTATCGACATGAGTTTGACGGTATCCTATTTATCCTTCAAGGTTTCTACTGTTACGGTTGCAAGGAACCGGAAGCTGAGAAGTAACTTTAGGAATCAAACTTTCCGAGCAAATGTGGTTGTTCCCTGCGATCTTCAAGTTAGTATTTCGATTAGGCGTATTAACTTATGTATATTATTTGTCTCTTTTCGTTCAGCAGTGGTTTTGATACGCTCGTAACCTTACTGGCCTTTCTATCGGTTTACTGATTTTGTTAGTGCAATTAAGTAATCGATGAGCCTTAACAGACCCACTGTAGTCACTTAGGCTGTATCACAATGCCTTAGTTTGCTATGCAAAATTAGCATATTATTAATTCCGTATTGTGCTGTTGTTTCATTCAGCGCAAATCGTTCAATATATCTTTGGATGGAGCTTGTGGATTACATAAATGGTTATATGATGCCAGATCGATGGAGTTGACATGCGTGTGCATCGAAAATAGTTTGACCAAAGCAAACGGAAAGTTGTTACAAAGATTAGATGGTTCAACAGCGATTCCTTCAATTCTGCAGGACAAATTTACGGAAAGTGAGTTAAAGTGTATAGTTAGGTAACACCTTAACTGTTCGTCTAAGCAAAAGAAATGCACGTACTCGGTAGGCTCTCTTTGCGCAGCAGGCATTTGGATACACCACTGAAGTTGTGCAGTAAAATAAAACTATTAGCGCTTGTTCGCACTCTTTAACTAATACTTGTTACTTTCAGATCCAGATCTCCGCCAAGGGTAGTACGGTGAGTGCTAGTTAACCTTTCTACAATGCGATTATGAGCAGTTACCCTGAATAGCTTCGCACAAGCACGCGGTCATTTTGTTTTATTTAAAATCTCATGGTTAAATACAGATAAGAAATGGCTTCATTATTTCCAGCGCACCAATTATTTGCATAGCAACTGTGTGGAAATAGGGCGATGGTTTCCCAAACAAATCACCGCCCATTGTAAATTTGGTTTCTCTAGAATTTTTCGTCAGGATGTAACTAACGGATGTATTAGATTCATACAACAAGCTAACTAATTCCCCGCTTTTATTAGAACCGATTAATTTGTACACCGGACGTTTGTGTACTCTGTACTGGATAAATGGTCGAAATTCTAATTTATATATTCACAGTAGTAGCGCGCGTACACAGCTCAGAATGTTTTGAGCTGACACATTAAAGCATGTGCATCTAATTCCCGCTGACACACGTTTACTACAACGAACTGGTTCCGAACATCGAATTGTAACTTAACGCACGAGCTGCTTGAGGCATGTTTTGCTAATCGTGTTCATCGGGAAACTCGCTCGTTGAACAACCTTGCCACGCTTTATGGTGCCGACTCTCATTGCGGTACTCTGACTGATAGATCTAAGTCGTGCCTTTATATTTTTGCTTGATCACGTCAGGCGGAGATAGCCTGCATGCATCAGTTGAAATCGTTGTGCAAGAATAACCTAAGTTTGGGAGTACGTCCAGCACTCATAGTCAGTCAAACCGTGCAAATATTGTAGTAGGTGCTTCTGTTTTCGTTTCTCCGCCTAATTACCTTGCTTTTTGCAGCATTTGAACTGAAAATTTGGGCAAACTCAAATCCAAAGGAAATCGTGCGCAATCTTGTGAGTGAAGCTATACAATATTTTAAAGATTAAAAAGAAAGAGCCGAATAAGATAAGCTTAGTGCCATACCATCTTTGTCGAGCGTCGTTTAAAAAACCAGCTTTATTCTCTATCATGCTTTAGATATTTGCACCATTTGACTTGCTTGCTTGAGGTCACAGACATGTTGTAATGGCGGAATGCATCGCCTTGACACTGCCCAGCATTTCTGTAGCATATGCTGCGCCGATTTTATACTTAATGCTATTGTATGTTACGCAAATCGTTCCCCCTCACCACATGCCAATTCACTGATACGGATGCTCCGTTATCTTAGTGCCCGATATCTTTTCTTCAATGCAGTTCAACGATGTCGTCAAATGGAACGATGCAGTGGTGGTCACGAAATGCGACCCAACACCAGACACTAACAATGTATATAATTGTACTACAGTTTACAACAACAAGTACAGCGTCACTTGGGAATTTCCTGAAAATTGGAGTGGTCCAGCGCGGTTTCTCAAGAACATTGCGTATAATTCAGGCAATTATAACTTTGAAGTTGTGGGAGTGCATTGGCCCATGCAGTTGCGTAAGTATTTGCTCTTACTTAAATAAATTGATTGCACCAATGCTAAGCCCAAGTGAAAGTTGTTATTTGCTTTCAAAGAGTTATCGCAGGTTAAACACAAATGCAGCAACCAGGGAAATTAAGCTCGTGACACAGCAGATAAACACTTAAAGATTTTTGCTTTGAAATCTGCACTATCCACCTGAGGATATCAAAGGAGGTAGAAACACGTCGCGTTGTGCGGTGCTTTCGGGGGGGGGGGCACATCCTATTCCATTCTGCTTCAATGACTATGATCCAGATGATGAAAACTGACCAAGGTACACTGCAATGTGGATCACTGTATACATTGAGATTGCCTACACAATCCATCCACAAACAAGTAATCCAAATTGACGCCGCAGTCACTCGGATCTAATTCGATAGTCTCTAGCCACACCAATTTCTAAATAACAGAATAAACGATTGGATAAAATCAATTCAAACGGGTGCCGCAATAGCATACCAACAGACAATTATAAATGAAAATAATTTCCTTCCTCAAAATGATATACCTATAGCGATTACGTTATGTATACTTCTTCCTTCTTTTGACAGCGAATGATGCCAATAAGATGTGTGAGTTGCCACGTTCCAGTTGTTTACCGAAGTAACTTTATTTGATATCGACTGAGATTGTTTCCAGCGCGTTCATTTGCATCTTAGGACTGTAGGAACAAGAATATTCAAATCTAGGTCTTGAATGATAAAATACGATACTTAGCTACCAATTCCGAATTTAACTAATTTTTCCCTGTTGTAATCTGCTAAATATTATTCAGTATGGTATATGACCCTTTACTTTTATTCCAAAGATGCGGACGTGATTGTGTTAGTCAGGAAGCAATCAACCGACGTCTGCATGAAGTTTTTCGAAAATGCAAGTCCATGTTTGATTAAATGTGCAAAATTATAAATGCAGCTCATGTTACAATACGTTTAGCAAATGAACTATACAGAATTATCCACTACAACGTATTAAAAATCAAATGTATAACGTTTAAGTGTTGGCGGAAATAACGTGTATTCTGTTCGAGCTGCTAATCTGCTAGGAGTCTGAAAGATTTATTCGGAATTGCAGCGTAGGTGTAGAACTTGCTTTCTGGTAATTATTAAGTAAATGACATCAGTTGATTGTAGTTGTGTAGAATTAATTTAGTGTTGCAAATCGATTCGAAATCCTTAACTCCTGACCAACTTCCTATTAATGAACCAAAAATAAATTGAATCAATCGGAATCATAGGATGCTTTCTCTTAACTTTCTGTGCGCCTCTAATGGGACTCATGTATTGGGTGCACTGGTTAAATCAAGTTTGCTTCATAATTGATATGAACGGTTTTTTATTTGTGTTTAACATGCAAATAAGTCGTCCGATGTACATTTACGAAAGCCGGAGACACTTTGACTTAAACGAAGTCTACCTCCAGCTGAACGTGTTGTTGGAACGGCGAAAGACATTTTGCCTAGTGATCGTTTGTACACTAAATACCTTTCCTGACATGTAGTAAACCTGTAGGCTCTCATGTCACAAGTTTCATTTATATTTGCTATCAATTTGTAACACGTTCAACAATATGATTTGCTAATGCTTTTTAACCTAGTAATTAATTGTCACCGGAAATAAACCCAAGATTTGGACATGTAGAAATATGCGGTTCCAAACCGATAAGAGTATCACAATTGCTCTATAGCCTGTTCTAAGTAGAATAAAGCTGAGCATATAACGTCATGCAGCTGGGTTCAGCAATGTTAATACGCTTTCCGCTTTGTGATCAAACGTTCAACTTTCAAGCCTCTCTTCACCAGTCAACTGATGTTCAATACATAACGCCAAGTTTAACATAGACTTATTGCTTTCACAAAAATTTACACAACCTGTGGATAACGAACTAGAGTTATTGTTTTACATGTGCTCTGGCCCGTGCTCATAGCTTACTCAAAAATAATAAAAATAATCTGCCATTAGTTTACACCATGTTATTGCGAAAAGTGAAATTAACTCATTATAGACCAAACGCTATATGCCTCATAATTTCATTTATGCAGACCACGGATATAAGTTTGAAAGTGAGTAATTTACTTGGCATTTTGAATTAAGAATTCTCGCAATATGATATAATTTCTTAACGTGGATAACTATGTACGTGTATTCAATATTCGTAGGCTATGTTATCGAAAGCCAAAATTTGTTGCTGAGTAAATTATTCATGTAGACACGATGTACTTCAATTAATCAATCCAGTTGGTACGTGGGTTTTCGTTGCAGGCCAGTACAAAATGTTATCTGGAGTTCTTTGAGGAGGCTGTTCTATACCGTCCACACTACATAGCAAGGATAAATTTGCTAACGCCAGTGGAACGACATGCAACATGGACGCCGACATTGGAAGCCTTGTCGCTAGCCAGCAGGTTGAATTGGCGTGGGTACAGCTGCAGTATTCCTGTACAAATACGGCCAGAGATAGCTACTTATGGTACGCACTCACAATACGTTTCTACTATGTTTTCCTGTAAATTCTTGCACACAACTGGTTTTAAATAGCTCTCAAAGCTTTTGCAAATTTTACCTCTCAAATCGCATATATGTATTCTAAATGTATAAAATACCACAAGGTACACATATATTGGAAGTTTTTGTAACTAAACTGCATGCGCCTTAATTACTTTATACGAAACCAATAGAAAAGTTTACTTATTTTGTCATAAGTAGAGTTGACATCGGTAAGTCATTAGTGAATTCAGTTTCCATAATCAATTTTGAAAAATCTAAGCAATTTACTACTGCTAGATATGGAGTGATGTCGTCTCGAGGAAACCATTTACATCATCTTACAAAATTACGTATATACGTGCATGCATATGCTTGCGTGTATGTAAATATTCTGCGATTATTAAAGATGTTACGGTTCTAGGCGGTATTCACACGCCAAGGATTGAAATGAATAAACATGTGTTCTCGCGGTATTCGCTAATACTGCGAATCCTTCTGCTCTGCCATCATTTGAAGCAGTGCCTACTGGTGGCTTACGCCCTCATTTTAAAACCCTAAGACATGGTCATGGATTATGACAGAACATTCAGCTGTCTGGTGCTTTTCCGAGTATGGCAATATCTATATGCCTTGGGATTTGCTGAAAATTTCGGAAGTTATTTTGTTGGCAATCTCCTTATTCAAATAGGAATAGACGTATATAGGCCAGAAACTCATATTCCTTTAGCTATGGAAGCAAACTACGTTTGATGCTTTTGTTCGCTTAACGTTTATAGTTGACACCCTTGTCGACGCGTTCATGTATTTCAAATAATATGGATATGAAATGCAAAAATCAAGTGTCTAGAAATGTGCTGTGCCAGAGCAAGGTTCAGTTAATGTATTGTCATCCAGCACCTATTATGAATAATTGCTCATCTTAAAACAGTTGTAGCTGATCAGCGCTCCATTAACATTATAAAGACTACAATTATGTCAATACATGGACGGCATTGCTTGGGTATATTCTCTTCTCTATCGAGGATTGCCGACTGAATGGACAGAACTTTTTCGGAACCGAAACCATCTGTGAACTATTGTGAGTAAAAATAGAAGTGACAGCATAGTAAGTAAAGCTAGTATGTCTAAGTTGAGAGAAATTTAATGGAAGATAAGTAAAGTGTAGATATTCTACATTGAACATCACTTTGTTTATTTGCAGGAAGTAGCATTAACTCCTATTTTGAAAAAGCATCATTAACATCATGCCTTTATCCAACCTACATTTGTCGATTGAGTTCATGGTAAGGTCTATCCGACGCAACCTTCATTATCTACCTCCAGCTAAATACTTTAGTTTACTAGTGCGTTATGCACACCTATGACTACGTATTAATTGCAAAGTTGCGTTATGCTGTTCTGTCATTGTAATACACCGCATGTATTCAGATGCACGGGGTGTGCGTATAGGAAATGTATCCGGCATACGCAGGACCGCGTCAGTGACGAGCAGACACGGTCCTTAAGACAATAACATTTTAAAAACACAAACGAGTTGAGGATGACGTGGAGGGGACATAGAGTTTATACATTGTTTCGTGAACAGGCCCAACTTTGTTTACTGCTTGCGGATAAAAGCTGGTGCCAGCGAAATACGATAGCCTGTTCCACCAATATCCATTAAATGGTATAGAAAAACTAACTTTTATAGATAATTATAATCATTCCAATGGATTGTTTAAAACGCTGGCATCTTGGCAGTTAGTTACACGTTCGGGGTCAGTCACGCCGAGTTTTTGTTAAAATCGTTTCCAGGCAAAATCTGTCTGTTCTTGCAAGTTCACAAACACACTGGCCAAACGAAGTTAAACGAGCATATCTAGTCAGGTTGGCACTGTCATTAACGTTGTATGCTAGGACGGTATATTGGCTGTTTAAGAAACTCACACACAGTTTGACAACTACTTTGTGGACACTTTTGACACTTGTTGAACTGAGATTCATCAACCTCTGCGTTTGCCGTTTCGCTTCAGTGCCCTCTGAAGTAGCCGCGCAAGGTGAAGACTTCGGTGAGTGAAGCTATGGTGCGCTTGAATGAATCTGTTCGCAGTTCACAACACAGTTACTATCATCCACGTTAAGGAAATCGGAGTCGAAATAATTCCTTCATTGTGATTAATCGCTTGCCTACGAGCAGACTGTACATTGTATAACATTTTGTAGTTGACCTCCAGTTCTATCTATGTTGCTTTATTTTAATTTCCTCTTGCCAAACACCTTTATCACTTCTGTTCTACTGCCCTAGAATTTCTGGTGTCCTTTGTGAAGAAATCACTCCCAACGGAGTTGTCTATGGTGGATTATTGCAAAGAAGTATGTGCTTGCAAATTTGCACACGCATTTTAATATGAAAGCTGGCAGGCACCCAATCGCTTAACTAACTTGTGAAGATAATACTATTAGGTTCGCTGAAGACGACTGAGAAAATGGTTCCTCTTTTTTTCTCTTGCACGCATACAGATCATGAAATTAGCGTCCGGATTAATACGGAAATGCCGCATTCGCAAGCTGCAAACCTACCATGGAATAGCTGATGTTTTTGTGCGTCGAACAAACGTACCCTTCTGGGAAGTGCAACATCAACTTATGGCTAGATTAAATTTACAAAAGAAAGAGGTGTGCGATTTCAACGTGGAAGCCAATTCGGTACCCAAACAATATTAATTAGAAAATCAAAGTCGTTATTTGAACTTTATTTGCCCGGACTCAATGGCTAGTAGCAAGACCAAATGTATTTTTAACTTGCTGCTTATACATTTGATAAATACAAATTTGTTCACAGGAATGGAAAGATAGTGTTACTTTTTCACCGAAAAATTTTAATGAATATAAATCCTTCACAAACGCCTTCATTTCCACCCTTGAATATATCTCCGCAGCAAAAATGCTATTACATCCGGGATAACAATTCACCGAGCGGTTACCAAAGATCGTTCTTCTGCTCTATTCGCCTTTAAATCCGGATTTACTCTTACAAAGTCCTAGGTATTATCATTCGATTTGACTCCGCGAGCTCCTATTACCAATGTTCACGTTTTGGATCTGTCATTCGCGGATCACCAGCAACTTGTGCTATTGCAATTTCGAAGTCAACCGTGCTTGAGTCTTATTGGAGCATTTATTTTTCCTCGCATCGCACAAAATCTCTTGTGGTCTTATTCCAAAGATCTTTATGAGAAGCACCCGAACATCTTACTACCAATCCTTCTAGTCGCTGTACAAAGCGATATATGACAAGTTGTTTCGCCCATGGAACTGCCACCGTTGTCATTAACCAGTATTTTCCATGTCATATTTTTCCTTAATCCCACGCTGCATCGCTGCCTCTCAACTTATCGGCTGGATAGGTAGCACCCACATCGCCTATCTACCTTAACGAACGTGTGACTCATTTGTGCGCGACACCTCTGACCCTTCTAAAAAGCAAGACGCAAACATCTGACCTCAAACCAGCGCAAAGCGAAGCGGTGAAGTGAAACGGTGCGTCAGTATTTCCGTCCTCTTGCTACCCCTGGTGTGGTGTACACATTTAGTTACTCCATTCCGCCTTGTTATGGTAGAATCTCTACACCATATCATCACCAAGTGTAATCAATCCTAGCTCGCTGCCCATTACTGACCGCGACCACATAAATCAGTAGAATTATTCCATTCTAAGCCAGTGGAGAATTAGATAAGTGAGACACCTACAACCTAGATTCTGAGCTCACTTTTCCTACCTAATCCTTGTTGGAATTGGTGCAAGTCATAATGCAAAAGTGCACGCCCCAAATGGACATGGCCCATTCGAAAGTCAATGCTGACCTATGAGTAAAAACGGTTAAGTTTGGTGCGGTTTGTCTAAACTGTCAAAAAGCGTGCAATTCGAAGCGTTTAGGGATGAGTGCACTCGAAACTAGACAATGCAGCGGTACAAGTAAAACATTTTGGTTCTGCTAGGTGTACAAATCCAACCCTGTTGTTAGTTGTGAAATCTACCTAATGAAAAACTGTGAAAATTTGACGGAAACGGTGGATCAACTGGTGAACGCTAGCAACGCACCTGTAAAAATAAACAATGCTGCACTTGCATCCCAACGAACACTTACAAACTCCCCGTTTAGGCCGAAGAAGTGGGCCAGACTTCCAAACCTCACCACAGCGTCTCAATCTCTAACTGCCGCTAGCCAAATGACTCCACTAAGTGAACAATAGTTCCCAACTGACACGCTTCTGCGTTCTCCAAGGATCTAGTAATTCAGTTGACATACTTGAAACACAAAACTCCAGCAAGCTTAAGGGTAAAGAATAACTGGATATGCTACGCAGCGCTTGCTTCTAGGAAAACGTCGTCAAAGACACCTGTGACTCTACTTACCGGAGAAGGCAAAATATGGCCTCAACGTGAATCGCTATTGTCAGTGCGGTCCGAAAATCCACGAAAAACAAAAGAACCTAGTGCTCTTAAGCCGTGAACCACGAGGCGTAATCATTTTGCCTTAAGTCTTGTGTGCACTAACGTTCCTGCATCCAAATCCAACAAAACAAGTGGTAAACTGTTAGTCAGTGGGATTCCATCTGTAGTGCCATCAGCATGCGCGCTGAACCCACAACGCTTTGTACGACACCCAAACTTCTTACATTATGGCGAGCTTTGACTGGTATGAGTAACACTAGATTCCAAGGAATAAAAGGAATATATTCTGCTCGCTGTGAATCAACACCACAGAGAATCAAACAGAGTATGCAGCTTACCAGATATTCCGTGGAAAGACCGTTCAAACGATATGAACAATAAACAGGGAAGCTGAAAACACGAGCTGAAAACCGTCATCATTCATGGCGTCCCCGAGTCTCAAGCTTCATCTCCTGAAGAAGCTCAGGCACATGACCTGCAGCAATGGTGATACATTCGCGAGCCGTTGTCTTTAGAAAATGTCGTTGCTACCTCTTTGACAAAGATTCTAGTGTCACCAAATTACAAAGGGTGTGGTCCTCGGTTGCTGAAGTTGGTCCTAATATCTGTGCTGTGTTTACAGACGGTTCTAGAGAACTGGGTTAACTTCCGGAACATGCTGTCAACAGAAATTGGACTAAAGGCAGCAAAATTACGACCAGAGGCTACTGGTTACTCAATGAAATGAAGCCACTCAGCGGGATCAACCGTTGTTGCAGTGGACACCACAGAGACTGATCTGACAGTTGCCATAGCATCCGGCGAAACACCACAGGACCTGAGTGACCATCAGGATCATCATGAACCCGATTACATGGTGCAATGTGTTATACAAAGTCATTTTCACACACCGAAGCCTATTAAAAAGTACGAGTAGCAGCCGACCTCATGAGCGTCAGCCAAGTTTCAAACCTGTTGTCTACACCTACTAACAACCTACTAACATATGAATCATTCCCATATTTTTATACCAACGCACAAGGTCTTTTATGCGAACTGACGGAGCTTCGCCTGTGTCAGTCCTCGATATCAAGGGACCTCGTTAGGACAACCGCGACTGAGGCGATCACTGCTGCATAAGTCGCATTATCTGGGATGTCTATTCTATGCAAAGTTCGACTAAGTAAAGGAGGTGGAGTACCACTTTATTATCACAGCGAATTACTCCTTGATCACGTGGATGACTCAGAGGTTCACATAGTCGATGTGCTTTGGTGCCGTCTTCAACTAAGCCGAAGAGAAGCATGTTTGGTTGCGCGTCGTGTATCGACCTCCATCGGCTGGTTTAGAAATGGACAACCGCCTAGCCTCCGAAATAAAGACCACTCTCTAAAAGTAGTGCAGCCACGTTCCCATGAATGGTGACTTCAATCTTCACGCCATAGAAACTCCAGCCGGTACCAACGAACATTTCAAAATGGAAGTACAGGAGAAAATTAGTGGACTACCATCCTACAATCACCTCACATCTCTTACATGATTCAGGATGGGAAACAAACCGGGTGTCCTGCATCTCGTATTCACCAATGAAGAGCTTAGGATCGAAACGGCATAAATAGTGAGCCTTTGGGTCGTAGCGACCATGCAACACTCATGTTGAATTACATCTGTTAAGCAGAGTATTCCGCAGAAAACACAGAGGATTGTCAGCTTATTAGCATTATGGCGCCTTGACCAAAGTTAAATGGTTACAACCTGAACATTTCTAGCAGAACTGTCCCCCGATGTCGCCTGGTCTGATTTTGCGCACCAATTCAACACGTTAGTAACTAGTGCTTCAAGGAAAATATTTTCGCCAGGGAAGACAGTAACATCATTCATACGTAGCAGAACACCGAAGTGTATCCTCACGAGGAATTTACTCTGGATAAGATGCAAGGAGTCACCGGATGCCGAAACATGGGAAGCATACAGTATCCAAAGAAAACACTGCGTAAGTCTGGTACACTAAGATAAAATACAGCATCAACAGAACCAAGTTAAGAAATTCCTTTCAAAACCCACGCTCCTCTACAGACACGTTCACTAGTCCTGAAAAGTGCATCGAGGAACTGCTGCCTTACACAAGTCATATGGTATTTCTACCAAGCACAACTGAGGCAGCTAACGCCCCATTTCAACAATTCCCCCCGAACTTTCAGAACACGACATCGCCGCATACACGGTTTTCTCACGTTTTACCATTACCAGGACGTAGCCACATCACGTTTTCGACTGCTGATGTTATGAAAAGGCTAATTTCGCTACGCGAACACGCCTCTACCGGCGTGGATAATATTGGTTCGATTGCGTTGAAATTGGATGCAGTAAACTTGGCTTGCCTACTCCAACTTCTTCCAACGATGCGCTGATGAGATGCGGGTTCCAACAATGTGGAAGCAGGGAATCATCAGTCTTAACCATAAGGAGGGAATCGTACAGATCCGGGGAAGTATGGCCCGATAACACTGATTTCGGTGCTCTCAAACATCATGGAAACAATCGTTGCCGAAGCGCTCATGAACTACTTGGAAAAACGCAATGTCATAGAACAAGAACAGCATGGATTTCGCAAGAACTGATCTTGCACTTCAAACTTGCTATTTGCTAGCTCCCGTTGAACTGGGACCGTCGACAGCGGCGTAGGTTCGGATGCATATATCTGGATTCCGCAAATGCCTTTGACCGTCTGAACCATCGTATCCTCCTTCAAAACCTCAGTACTGTGAAACTGGTGACCTAATCCTTCATTGGATACGTAACTTCTTGCTTCAACGACAGCTGCGCGGCGTCATCTCTGTCCCAACCAGTAGTAAGTCCGGATTTCCCCAGGGCTCAATACGTGGTCCACAACTATTCTTGATTTCCATAAACGATCTCACGACAGTGGTCATCTCCAACTCCTTACATTTCGCTGATGATCATAAACTAGGGCCAGCCATTAGAATAACCAGCCACAATGCGATATCTTAAGATGATCTTAACAAGATCTACCAATTGTCGACTCATAACCTGTTTCAGTTCAACGCTACAAAGTATAAGGTGCTGAGCATAGTTCATAAAGTCACTTACAAATACAGACTGGGGGATCAAACATTGCAGCGCACTTCAAAGGAATGAGATCTAGGCGTGATAGTGCAGGAAGATCTGAGCTGTTCCCGTCAGGCCGAGAAAGCCAACAAAAATTTTAAGCAACACCTTGGCCTTTGGTAGAGGACATTCGGACGCTTTAACCCTTCCCTCTTTCCACAGATGCTCTAAGCGAACATTCGGCCTTATTCTGAGTACGCCATCCATGCCTGGCAGTTATGGCAAAAGCAAGACCTTACCACTCTTGAACTGCCACAACTAAGGATGACCTAAGGGCGACTAAGGGCAGCCTGTTGCATCTCCCTTATCGATTGAGGCTGAAAGCCCTCGGGGTCTACAGTGGACAGTATCGACGCCTGTGTGGAGACCTGGTAATGACTTATACGATCCTGAGGAATCCAAACCATTCTTGTCGTCATCTACTAAAGCTGAATTGCAATACCACACTCAGGGGAGACACAACGCAGCCGGTTGGACTGCTGCCGGAATTTCGTTTCCCTTCGTATGTGCTAACAGTGGAACGCTCTTCTCACATATGTTTTTCCTTCTTCCAAGCTAACGGTATTCAAAAGACGTCTAGATGATTCGCGCATCCACTTACATTACGCTATATAATCAGTTGTGTCCATATAAACCGAAACGCGACCAAACGGTGCTGGTTCTCAGCTTTTGTGCTTTACTAATGACACGCTGCGTCAGGGCAACTGAATGGCTATACGTTTAAATTGACGATTTACACTTGTGTTTGCTTCATTTCAACCATCCCACGGGATTTTTAATGCCATCGGATTTTTACCTGTAATACATCATAGTTCTTTGCCCATTCTTCATCTGTCAATATTTGTTATAATTGCTGTTAAATAGGCGTAGAGCCTTTATAACAAAGACTTTCACCACACCGGGCAGCGTATTGACCAGATCTCAAGTCCCATGAGACAGGCAAGAGAGCGGACAGTAAAGGTTAAGGGAAGAGTGTGTTAGACAAGGGGAGGCCTGATGCATTTGAGCCACAGTAGACTATTGGGGGAGAGAAAAATTACGGTCAAGAGTGTGCGACGACACCAGAGACACCAGATCGCCTGGTGTGACATCACGCCCATTGAAATCAGGTTCTGCAGACTCATACGAAGGAAGTGCGGGGTTCAGCTGTAAACATCAGATCGGTTTACTTGTCCTCATAGGTCTTCGGGTGACTCCGCGGCATGGCTTCGTGTACATTTCCGTCAGTGCACTGAAAAGCAGTTTCTGTTAGTTGAAAACCGTCCAGCAGGATATCAAACGACAACTCAAAAGTAGTAGTGACACTGTGTTCGGTCTGTCGTTTACGTAACTGACTGAATTGCCGTACGAGCGACAACTTTCCGATAAACCCCTCGTGCAGCATATTTCCTTTATTTTTCCTATCACTGCAGGTTGCCAGGTTTGGTTTTTCGGACTTGTATCCAACACGTTCACATGCAATCCTAGTAGAAAACTTCAGCTCACGCCTGACACTGATGGCCATTTCTTAACCTTAGGGTGTATTGCATCAATCGGATGACGTATCTCACACCCGAAGATGATTTCCACTGAGGATCTGCTGCCAAGTACAGCAGGATAAGTCGTAGCTCGATAAATTAACAGGAAGAGCTGTGTGATTTCCCCTGTCGGTCCTTCCTCCCGAAGTTTTAGAAGTGAACGTTTAAAGATATACACAAATATACTTGATTGCCCTTTGGACTGTGGCTGCCCCGGAAGCGACCGGCATTTCCGAATACCGTTACGCCTAGAGAAAGCGCCAAAATCGTCGGGGACAAATTGCGAACATTTATCGGAAAACAAGGTGATTGGTGAACCGGAATGCGTAAATTGCTGTTGTAGTTTTCCCTCTGTGGCCGCTGTCGTAGTTGTATTCATCAGATATACGTCCGGCTACTTGACATACGCATCAACCGCAATTAAAAACATTGAACTTGCACGGGACCAGCCAAATCGACGTGAATTCTCTCCCAACGCTTAGAGGCTGACATCCAGGGTTGGATGATTTTGCTTAGAAGTTGCGCTGCTGACGCACAATTGTTACATGTGACGACACAATCATGGGTAACGTTTTCAAGGAAAAACCATTATACGTAACTTCTGGCTAAAAGCTTTCCTCCATGATATGTCGGGGTGATGTAGGTGCAAATAGCTTAATACCCTTGCGTGCATGGACTTCGGAACAACCACGCGCTCACCGAATACAACACAATATTCAAGCAGTGCTAAGGAGTCACGACGACGGTAAAATAGTTTGTGTCAATAATCCGGTCTGGCCACTTTGTGTTTAAAAACGGATGGCGTTTTGTCAAATAGGGCCGAGTTTGGTTTGCGTCTGGATGTCCACTGAAGTGATCGGGATAGCTCTGGTTGAATTATACAGAAGCTGTTACACGTCCTATTCAAGCGCAACTGACGCGATCGCCTGGTCTTCGTCCACGCTCGGCTGTTTTGCGATAAGTCGAGATAGCGCACCTGCGTAGCTGAAACCTGCCGTAGGCACATCATCTAAATATATATATTCGAGCAACAGCGTCGTTTATCGTTGGTGTCGATTCGCCGTGTACCTACGTATACACTTCTTTGAACCGAAAATAATTAATAATAGTTTATGGTCAGTCTCCAATACGAAGTATCTACCCTACAACATCCGTCGCGAGTATTTGACAGCAAATTTAAAGCTAGTGCCTCTATCTCGATCTGTGAGTATTTTCTTTCAGACTTTATTAAGGCACATGATGCGTAGGCGATCTCATGGTACTAGAGTCGAACTGCTGATGAAGATTTGCTGCAACACAAGAACTAGAGACATCTGTGGAGACAGTGAGACTTGCTTTTGGGTCATAATGTGCCAGCATTAAGTCAGATACAAGAGCTTTCTTTAGGAGTCTAAAAGCTTCCGCACACTTGGATGACAAACCCATGGTCCATTTTTACCCAGCAACTCATTCATTGCCCTGCGAAGTCGTTACATTTCAGGAATAAATGCACTATAATAAAGTACCATGCCCAGAAACGATTACAGAGAAGTATATCATGTAGTGTAGGTACTTCCTTGAGGACGCGCATTTTTTCTCTATCAGATCTTCGCCCGTCACGGTCGACAATAAAACCAAGGTATTTCAGTTGAGGCATAAACAAATAACATTTATCAGCTACTAGATTCAAACCAAATTCCTGTATGCAATCGAATACCTACAAGATGTGGCAGATAAAATAGTTTCTGTCTGTTGATGTGATGATAATATCGTTCAAATACGCACAAACCGATAGCATGTCCGCTAGCATAGTATCGATCAGTTGTTGAAAGAGTTCCGGAACAGCGTTCACTCCGCACGGTAGCCGATGGTACTGTTACAGATCACAGTGAGTGAGAAGGCGCCATGCGTCATCATCGAGTACCACCCGAAGATAGACATCCGAGAGATCAATCTAGGTGAAAATGTGATTGCCGTTGAGTTTGACGAAAAGGCCTACTCGTAGTGTCAGGGGGTATTGATGAAGCTTCAGTGCTGCCTTGAGACCGATTGAATAATCTCCACATAGGCGGATGGTTCAGTTTGCCTTTTAGACGAAAAATATGGGCGTCGCCCGGTTGGAAATTTCCTATTTCTAAATATTCGACGAAGTATTTTCAGACCACACAGACTTTGCAGGACACAGTGCTTAGTATAACTCCTCTGCCTAGACTTCCGTGGCTTGGGCATTTTCTTCGAATGCCTTCTCATCGCTTGCCTCGCCGCGCCCTCTTCGTGCATGCAGAAGTCGGTTGGAAGCAAAAGAAAGGTGGTCAACGTTTGACTTAGGCCAGGAGCATGAAGGAGCTGACGTCAAAGTCAGCGGTGCTCGGGCGCTCTCGGCTCCATGGCTCGGGTGTGAAGGATCCAGAACACAGTTGGCTGGAAATGTTCAAGGAAATAGCAAGAAATCGTGCGAAATGGCGAACCTGTTGTGACTCACTATTTATATGAACACCGGTTTTTCCTTCTATCCTCCTATGTATGTAGTATTCCGCATATGATGTGGCACCATGCTAATTGTACTTTTGGCCGCGTTATATATATATATATATATATATACATATATATATATATATATATATATATCATGTGAACTCACCAAGCAGCTCAACTGGAATTGCAAAGCCGCGCGTGGTAACTCGGATATACTTATTGTTCCTCGTTCATAATCATAGATTTGGCAGTCAGCCTTGTCCTTTGTATGTTCTAACATACGTGACAACGGAGGATGAGATTATCCTTAGATTTGGATTAAGCGCAACATTGCCTCTGAAGTAAATTTAACACTGCTTTTTGTCATTAGTCGTCACGCTCCGGATGACGATAAGTGCGGTTTGTTGTCAAATGAGTCATGAAGGCGTGCTTGTCCGAATTGGATGGACCAGATTAACTTGGTCATACCTATGTTCTAGTAAAAAGAGAAATATTGCTCTACTTACAACCTTGTGGATAAAATCGATGATGTGGCAATCGTCAAACCTGTTTCTATGGTTGTTGTCGTTACATGTAACTAGTTTCCCTCGCTGAAATGACTGGCGGAAAAGATCCTTCTTCTTTGCAACATTGTAAACACACGGCTCGTCATTGGAAGTACTGAAATTAGACTAGGAGAACCGCTGTCCATCCCACACGTAACTGCAGCTACCTTTTACCATTACAGCCAGTAATCACAAAATCCGATCAGCATTCCTAGTAAGATATGACCAGCTGAGAAAACAACCGCGACTAAACATACGCACGACTATAAGCAATATCACAATGCCTACTTCTCTGGAGATTTGCTTCACTATACAGAGGGCGTTAAAGGTACTTAGTTCGCAGAGCTCTCCAGAAACACTGACGTAATCCGATGTAAACAACGTACGAACAGTTAGAAGTCCACAGTTAATTTAGCCATCCTTTGCCATTACCCATTCAATGAAACGTGCACGTTTTCTTCCTATCTTCCCCCTCATACCATTGACTGCCCCAGAGTTCCGCCACGAATTACATTTGAAATGGTGGTACAACTACTGGTACTACAGAAGCAATTCACTTTGGGTGCTCGCGTCGCTGAGGTGAGAGAATTGCTAATCGGAAAACATAAACAACTTTTGTTAACTTAGAGTCGCATTCCGCATGAAGGTTTATGTAACGCTTATGCATTTATTAATACCCAGGCGCTGCCAGTGTTAACGATTTTGAGCGAACCCGCAAGAAAACCGTGAAGTAATTACAGCGTGCTCACACCTATTAACGTATTCGGCCGAAGAAACTAACAAAAGTCTGGTGAATTATTTTTGAAATACCGTTACTTCAGGCTAGTACAAACAGTTTCGTGATGGAAAATACGAATACCTCCTAGGGATAATTTAGTTAGACTTGCTTATGTTCACTCACAATGGAGTTGTGCCGCTACTGGTATTTTGGAAAGTAGCAACTTTAGTTTCTTCACGTTTACCGATCAATTTGGGAAATATGCGTCTGTGTAACCTCTGTTTCACATGCAGGATATTCGCGTCTTGTGCGAACCTTCTTTCTCCGATTCGTGCTGGATGTGCATTTCACCTTAACTGTGATATTTAGGACTACGTGCCATATTCCCCTTCTAACTACACGTAAGGGAAAGCATATTACAATTGAAGGATAGAACGTCCACTGATATTTGGACTTGCTAATTTTATCCAGTCTGCTCTGGAATCAAAGATGTAGCGCACGTAAAGACTGAAGTTTGTCTGCATTCAGAAGATCATTTGTTTCCTGGTTACCAATTCCGCGTTTGTAAAGCAATTGGGCGCCTTAGTCAAGTGCTCCATTAGACCTATTTAACACAGTAATGATTCTCGGATGTTAGACAAAAATAATTTCCTCTAGTAATTGCGTCTACACTATTTCAGAAGCAACTAACCAGGAGAAGTCACAAGCAACCCTAATGGTGCACTCGCAACGATACCACCTGGCTATGATAATGCATAAATCTGCAAACGTATCAAACACATGTGATATCCGGCTCATCCTAGCAATATTATCCTAGGGCGGACTAGCCAACAAAGTATATTCTTTACCACCGGAGAAAGGTAGTGACCACTTGCGGTTGTCCAATCAAGCTGATTTCAATCCCCTGAACCATAACCTCTTGGAAAGTGAGAGACAAGAATCAGCACTCACTTTAAAACTTCTACAAGGAAGAGGCAAAGCAATTACTCCTCATTCATGGAAGGCATTGCAAAGAAAACTGCTTGGTTTTTCAGGTCGGCACCATATATATATATATATATATATATATGATTTTGTTTCCTCAGTTGTCGTCCCTTTAATGGATCTTGTCAAGTTTAAATTCAGTGCAAATCGCGCGTCGCAACACATGTACACGTGTGATTCAGTATGACCCCTACAATCCTAGAAATAAGTTCAACTTTTGTATCTTAGTGAATTCTACTAACCCGTCGAATACAAAAGCTGCACTGCACAATTTAAAGGGAAATGAAATTATTTCTATCCAGCCTCCATGTCATCCGTGTGACGGCCACAATTTTGATTAAAAATAACCATGACCAACATGATGACCCCGTTATTTGACATAATTTACCTTCGCATTTTCAGGACTTATTTTCAAACAGCGCTCCTATCACTATATGTATAACTATGACTCATTCTGAATCCTTGTTGGTCAAATGTTTAGTTTGCTTGTTGCATGTTCATTGCGTCTGACAGTTACTACGACTTAAGAATATGTTGATTGGTTAGAAAAGATCCTCCTGTTCACAACTTGCAAGATTTTTAGAAATAGGGGGCCCAAATTATTGCTCGAAGTTACGTAATGCTTCGGTGAGTTGTTCTAATGAAGCAATTTCCATTGTGTGTAAGCGAAGGCCGTCTCATTTTTCTGAATAATAGTACATGATACAATGGATTTACCATAGTTAAACATGTAGTTGCTTGGCAACGCCCACATTTGAACCATGAGGCAGAAAGTGAGCATTTCAAGAGAAAGTAATACGCAACGGTGCATGCATCGTGCACTTCACACCTGCACACAATTTTGTTTCACCACGCCGTGTTCAGACAAGTTGGATCAAATCATGCGATTTAGGTGGACCAGTGCATCCTCAATTTGCGTTTCCATTTCAACCAACGTAAGGGCGATGTCGAAAATCGCAAAAGCGTTTCAGTTACGGGCCCGCACAAATGTAGGAGACATTTCGGCGGCATACCAAATAGCTGTACTGTATGGTCAGCATCAAATGGCAGTCACCCAGTGAGTTGTTGTGGCTGTGTTTCAAAAATTGTCAGTGTGTTGTTTAGATTCTGAAGGTCTGATACATCAATGCAGGATCATGACAAAGACGAAGGTCTTGTCTATTGCAGTTTCTTAGTTCCTTCAGTTAATGTTATTACCGGAAATGCTGCAAGCCTTTAACATTTTGCAGTCTCCCTTCATTGCACAGTTTCAGGAAAAGCTAGCTCTTTATTCAGTCAGCGGTGCCAGACCTGGATGGTTTATTCCATATGGGGCTTAAAGTCAGTGTTGAGCGTTTGCGATAAGGAGGTATGGCGAAACCGCCCAAACGACCCTAACAAGGGAACCAAAAGTGGATCCCTTTTCTCGTTGCTTTCTCGGCCTATGTTCAGCGACAAAGATCGTCCTGCACTAAAGACTCAGTATCACTGTAAGCAAAGTGTGCTGCCGAATAATTACTCCTAATAGATATTCGTACGTTCTAAGTTGCCGCATATACACTATGTTACATTTGGCAGGTTTAATCTCCAGCATGTTCGGGGGTTCCATGATGAAAACGCACACGAAAGAAGCGCACAGCACAAAAGCGCACCGAGATAGAAGCGGTTGCGTAAATTGCGCACATGGAAGAATGCGCACACAGAAGCTTGGCTACACTGAATATTGCGCACAGGGTGGATTGCACATCCGGAACTTTGCGCGCACTAAAGTAAGCACATTTTATCAATTTTTTCACATTGTTACAAATGCCCATATTATGCAATTGTGGCACTAACATGATCCAAATTTTGACGCATGCCTCCAAAAGTAGCAACTTTAACAACTATAACATTCACACCGAAGTTTCCCGTTAGTTTGACTGTTGGGCATGTACAGTTATGTGCAGCTTTGCAAATGAAGCATTGCTGGCCCACTGCAGTTAGCCGAGTCCTCAATGAATCAGCCGCTGAAGCCCACTGTGCTCCAGCTGGCCGAGTTAACGTAGTGTCTTCCTTGGCCTTCCATTCGCAGACGCGGAACTCAAAAGCGGCTATACAATAGCTTGGAATATGCTTGGAATTGACCGGGATCTCATGATTTCAGAAGGTTTTGAATAAAATCGGTTTTTGCAGCATATTATAATTATATTAAGCTTAATATTATTATACAAACCTACAAACACAGATTTATATTCAAAATCTTATGAAATCAAGGGCGGCTATCTTCTCCTGATCCGAAGCGTCATATGGGACGTTAACAATGGGGGACTCAATATTTCCTTTGAAATTAAGGTCAGTCGAAAACCCCAACTCAAGTCTTTCGCTGCATTGACCGTTTTCCCGGTGGCTGTTAAAAATGGAGTGTTTGATGATTTCTCCTACATTGCCAACTAAAGCGTCATAGAATGCGGTGCTCACAAATCTCTCCACGGAAGGTTACAAAACAAATCAGCTCAACCAGAGTACTTCATGGATTACTCACATTAGACATTCACGTCGCAGAAAACGATCGACTGGATAGTCTTGCTGTTATTGTCCCCGAGACTGGTCTGCGTTACCGGAAAAAACGTCTTCCCACGCCCCCTCATACAACGTTGCATCCGGGAAAAATGAGTAGACACATTGCCAACATTTGGTCCAATCTTCTGATTTGGCTGTGATCTTCTGCTCTACCACCTAGCTCATGAAGTTACAAAGGATGTAGCCCAAGGAAAATAAAGGTGGTGCTTCAAGCAAGCCAGAGGTAAGCGATTTTCTTAGAACACTGGTATGCACTACGTAGCAGACCACTTACGGTGCTTTGACTCAAAACGCAGTCCTCCAAGCAAACAGCGTACACAGTGAACTGAGTCGCACCTCTTAAGGGAAACAAATCAGACGCGACCACTTGGCCAGCCTGAGATATTGGCGAGCACACCACACTCCTTAAACACAACCAGATTGTTCAGGGACAATATACGCCTGATGGGACGCGAACTCAATCGCCAGTATAACGTAGATAAAACTATCAGTGGCCGGCCTCTTGGCGGTGGGTACAGCTTCACATTCAAGTACCAGTTGGTCAGACTCACTGCTGCTCTCAGAGGTGTCATACGCGCGGGACCTTACCTTTACAACTGAAACTTGGTTGCGCACACAAGTTACCCACGGCAAATTGGATACCTATTATTCGCAAATATGGCAAACGAAGTAGACCACTTTACCTTGTCAGCAAAATAATTCACCCAATTGAATTTGCAATAGCTAATCGGCATGTGCCGCTTTTGCTTGGCGTCGCATCTGGGACATCGCCCGATTTGTGGTGGAAAACAGAAAAACATTCTGCATGTACACCACTGCATGAGATCTCCTGAACAAGCTTACCGAACTGCAGCTACGACAATCATCACATGTCTAGGACCACATATTCGTTAGGGAAGCCTGGTCGCACTCAAAAATTACTGATGCCGAAGTCGGGTTACATGGTTTGTCACTTTCCGAAATGATCGACCTAACAATGGCGCAAAGATCTTGAGTGCAAACCGGTGGCCGATGGGGAAACGCTGTTCATAGACCCACTCTGATGCAGACTGCGAATGAAAGACAGCGACACTTACCTTTTGGCCGTTGTTTATCCTCCCCCAATTTTCATCCCAGTGATGGAATCTTGCCTGGCATTATGCGTGGGAAGGGTCCTAGGAGGACGGTACAGTCATGTTCTCATCCCAGGCGACTCCAATATTCATGATTTAATAGTTCCGACTTCCCTTAAAGAACAGTATAAAGCCGACCTGCAAGAGCATCTTACAAGCATTCCGCTCTTCAGCCATGTCAGTTCACCTACCTGCATAAGAGCCGAAAATAAGACATGTGTGCTTTATTTAATGTTCACGAACGCAGAGCTTATGGTTGAGAAACCAAGTCTGGAGAGCCCGCTGGGGCGAAGCGACCACGGAACCATAATTAACTACTTCGTCTGTTATGTGGAGTATGCATAAAAACATACTACTTGTTTCGAAAAATCACCTACTACGACAGACTGGCAACACTTGTGGGAGATGCCAGCTGGGAGTTTCCGGACAATTATTCCATTGACAGTGATTTTTTGGATTTTACTGGCAAATTCAGTGATCTGCTAAAATCTACGTCGGTCAACACGCCCCTTCGTTCTGCGAGGGCACACTTATTCATTCGAAGTAGAACCCGAAAACACGTGAGAGTAATAGAGGCTGAGTGGTATGTGTATACAGCGAACCCTAGCCCTGACAGCTGGAGTAACTATGTTATGCATCGTAATCACTTTAGCGCACTTGTGCACGAGGACAAATTAGTACACCAGCAGTCTAGCGGAAAAGTTTTGAGTTAACAAAAACCTTCTGTACAGACCTGTGAACAACGTCCAGAATGTGAAACGTGGTGTTCCCCCACAAGTATCTGCGGATGGATGTACTCAAACTGCCGAGGATGCAACCCACGTTCTACGGCTACAATATGCCAAGATTATCTGACCTGCTCCCAGCATTTGTAACATACTTGTCCCATTACCCAATCTGCTAGTATTTACACACGTCACGTTTAGTTCAGCGTCCATTTTGATGAAGCTGCTGTCGCTACGCACCCATAGTTCCCCGGCGTCGACAACATTCCACCGAAAGCGCTGCAGATGGTAGCTACGAGGATAGCTGGACAAGTAACGAGGTCCTTCCAATGACTGAAAGAGCAGCAAGTCCATAGGATGTGGAGGCCAGTCAAAGTTACTCCGAGTTTCAAAATGGGTAGCTGTTCAGAGCCAATCAACTATCGCCTAGTGCTTCTCTTCCCAATGAGACTGGACCTCAACTTAGTGCAAGGGTTTGTGTGCCTCAGTGATCCATTAGGCAATGCCATGTGGTGCATCTTGCAACTTCAGAGCCACTCTGACCAGATTGGTCAATGGTTAGAGGCCAGACAATCTCAGCCTCCTGGCCGTCCAGATTGGGGTTTGGAACGGGGGTGGCTCCTTACTCCATAAAATGAGCTCGCTTAATCCAATGCCAAAACCCAGCTGCCTTACGCTCAGGTTGTTGAACCAAAGGCTTTGCTTGAGCGCCCTAATCCTTCCGCTGTCTAGGCCCGGGAAACCTGACACTATCTTGCACACGTAATGCACCACGATCTTTGCTTCTAACAATCATTTGATGCACTAGCCGTCGCAGAGGATAATCAACGGCGCTCTACCTGCTCCATCGGGCAGATGGTATAGGGGTTTGGAAGCTACTGCTCAGGCCATCCAGCCTTCTTATTTCCACTCTTGCTCTTTTTCATCCCTATGTTTCCGTTCAAGCTTCACTTTCCTCCCCCGTTTGCAATCCCCCAGTTCTTGTCCCTTCCTCACCTTGCTTAGATAGTTGCTTGTCTTCTAGTTTCAACTCAAATACAGTCGCAGTCCATCGCTGCAGTTCAGTCGACAATCCCATTTTCCACCACTCGGACAACGTCCGTTCATCGGTTTGAATTTGGAGTCTTCGATCCTCGCTAAAACTGGCATCCATCAACGTGCGAAATTTTCTATAGATTGGCCAACAGGCAACGCTCGCCAGAACACTGAAGACCCTCTCGATCGCTATTTGATGTTTATCGGGAACTAGCCTGCGTGCTTCAAGCTCCGTGCTTACTCTGCGGCTCCCCACATGCGACACTGACGTCACATTCTCATTGGGCTCGTCTGGCAATAATGCAGCTTCAAATGCGGGTCAACCTAGCGTCGGCATTGTTTTGAGTCTCTGGGCTGAAGCTACCTTGGTCGACTAGATACTTGTCAATCGTCGGATGTGCGCCGTTAGGTTGGTCGGCTCTTTCCAGGCTTTGAAATCGCCTAGAGTCAAACGGTGCCTGTTTGCTATTGCGGCTAAGCCCCCAATACTGCATCCCTGATTAGGTGTAAGATGATTGCTAGCAACAAAATAACTACCTTCGTCTTTACAAAGGAAGTACGGATACTGTAGTGCTTGCTGGTGATCTAAACGCGAAACTCGGCAAATTGTCATCTGGTGAGTTTCATCTAGGCGTCCGACGTGGGGTACGCTCCCGTAATGATAACGATGAGCGGTTGCTACCCCTGTGTGAACGTGTTCGTCTCTTTTTTGCGTCCCACCGTCTTGGGCCAGCCATGGACGCAAATGAAGCACATCGCGAATAGTTGCCGCTGGAGGGGCTATGTCCAAAACTGTCGCACGATTTGGAGCATCAGCGTGGACTCCGATCAAGCTTTCGTGTGTGCCGACCTGCGGGTGGGTTTCGGCGGACGTCAGCAACGTCGCTCTGAGCGCATTGATACCAGCCAGTTGGTAACGCTGTGTGTTCTGAATGCGTATCAAACTACGCTGGCATCTAGGCTAAGCATCCACTAAACACCCCTGATCATCACTGGTCACATCTTTGTCAAACGTTGCTATCAGCAGGCATGTCTTCATGTGGGAACTCAAATTCCTAACCTAGATATTGGGTCTCTACAAAGTCTCTGGAACTTATAGATGCTCGCCGACGTATTCCTGCTAGAAACGAATACAATGGGACCCGAAGAAACCTCAGGGCCACTCCGCCTGCTAGCCTGAAAAGAGACCGCCACTCCTGGTGATCATGTCGTGCATGGGAAATGGAGACAACCGCTGCAGTTGGTAATCATCGTAAGTTGTTCCGTCTGAAATGGGAAAAGGGCAGCAGGAGACCTAGTGTTAGCAAGAAAATACACGGCGAGAGTGGACTGCCAATCCATAGCTTGTCAAAACGCTTGGAGGGTTGGGTCGAACACTTTGCAAGGCGGTTAAACCAATCTGAGTTATCACTTTCGCTTTCGGGCCTTGAGTGCTTTGCTCCGTGGGTCATCTACTTAGATCACCCCTCAGGCGCAATAGTTGAATGTTAGATCAGACTGTGTAAGATTTGTAAGGCCGCTGGTGCATATAGATTTCCCCCAGCTCTCTACAAATTCGGGAGACCTGCTCTATTAGATGATTTACATGAGCTGCTAATGGTAAATTGGGAGCAGAAAACTGTCCCGACAGTCTAAAGCCGCTGCGTCATAGTCCCAATTTTCAAGGGTGGCTAAGGTTCAGAATGCGGTAACCATAGAGAGATCAGGCTGATCTCAATTGCCTCTAAATTGCGTGAGACTGTCTTTCTCCGCAGTCTGACTGACGCTCGTAATGTCCAGCTCCATGAAGTGCAAGCCGGGTTTCGTCGAAATAGAGACTGTATCAACCACATCTTCACTTTTCGTCAATTGTTGGAGCCCCGCCATGTTTATTGGCGACCCATCATTGTCGTGTCTCTTGACATCAAGTGCGTCTTCGATTCAATGGACCGATGTGCCCTTTGGGACTGTCTGCTAAGAAAGTTGTGCCCGATAATTATGTAAACATTACCCAAAGCATTGCACGCGCATACTTTTTCGGAGTAACGTTTTATGGTAAACCGTCATCGCACTTCAATTTCTCCTTTAGTTGGAGTCAAGTTTGCCCGGTGTCACCATTTTTCTATAACTCCGCGATTGATGAAGTCCTGGAAACAGCATTTTCTGGTCACGATCTAGAATGTGTGGAACTATCCCTGATGAATTACCTCTTGACTTAGAGTACACGGACGACATTGCCCTCATAAGTGAAATCGACCAAACGGCTTGATATTTCAAGGTGAGCTTATGATTTTTAAGGCTACGGCTTTTATGTCAGGTTATTCTCTACTTAATGGTCATAAAACTGTCTAGTTTGGCTGGCTTGCCGAACTTCCTCCATGTGGTGCCATCTGAGTGGTTCGGGTATACCCCGTTCTATCGAAGTATTTGGCGACAATGTTCCACCTCTGTGGGGCATTGTATTTCAGCAATTGTGTTGATTTCCTGGTGAGCATTGGCCCCTGTTTTTTGACCTGCCAAATGAAAGACGCATGAAATGTATTTTCTATGAAGGCTTCCCAATGGGCAAGATTCCCTGAATTCGGCCCGCTGCCCTGCGGGTAGGTTATTTAGCCAATAGCTCGGAGTGGGGTCCGCTATCACCACTCCCTAATTTGGCTTGAGCAACCTGGTAGTATCACGCCTTCTCACACAAAATCATGGACTGTACTACAAAGTACACATCAGCTACGGTTTCTGCTTCTCACATTCACGTGACTTCATCATGCACCAATTGTTTGCTTGCTAAAAATCCTTACTATCCGTTACCCGCTTCATGTGTTCAACAATCGGGATAGGATTCCATTTGCGCCGCGAACCATTGAGTCTAAGCCACGGCTCTCCTTCGTCCCCGATCTTCGTTCCATCTGGCGTGCTTCAACGTTCAGACACTTATGCAGATTTGGCAGCAAGCCGGTCTAGCGCACACCCCAGAGTCGCTCGATAATGGTCTGCTGCCTTTCAGAAATCCATGGCAAAATCCCAGCACTGTGCATACATTGATATCCCCCAATGACCACAAAGCCAGATATGACCTGCGTCTTTATGGAGATGCGGAAGTATCCTTATCGGGTTTGACTGGTGTTGGTATAGCACTAAGTGGCAAGTCCGAGGCTGCACAACTGGACTAGTGCAGTTCGGGATCGGGGTTTAGGTAGGATCAACAAGCACTGTAAAGATAGCCGCAACTTGTTTGTGATATCCGTGTACGCTCTAACTGACTGTAGTGGCGGCTCTGTCAAGAATGAATGCTTCCGTAAACTACATCAACTTTTAACTAATGCTAAATGGTCGGATGTCGTTTCTTTGCTGGAGATTTTAATGTAATGGTTGGTCACCGGTTAGCACATGAAGACCACCTTGATGGTCACCAGGTGTTCGATGAGAACCGCTCTGCAAAAGAAGAGAGGCTTCTCACATAGTGTGAAGACAAGCATCTGTTTTTTTTTCGAGCACTAACTGCAGGCGCACGAAGAAGCGTTCCACAACATGGCATCTCCCTCCGCCAACACGACCGTGGTATTACATTGGTCGCATTGCAATTTGCTTCAGATGGCGTGGGAGCGTACTGGACTGCAGGTCCCTTTGGTCCACGTACGTTGACTCAGATCATGACTGGTTTGCGCACACATCTATATGTGAATTTGAGGGTCACGAAACACGAGGCATCGCAAGATTGATGTAAACAGATTAACTGATTCCTCTATCCAAGCGAGCTGTCAGTCTTCACTGGCATACAGACTCAATTGCCATCTAACGCGAGACATGGAGCAAAACTGGACTTGTATACGGTAAGCGATGACCATTTCCGAAGTGTCAAGCTATGGTCTAGCTCGGCGCCCCTTAAAGGTTTGGATCTCTGCTCGTTCTCTGGAGCTATTCGAACGCCGCAAAGATATCCCGACGGAATAAGGTCGCAACGAGCGGCGCCTTTCTGCCAACTGACTGCTCAATCAAAGCCTACGCATGGATCGCGAGGCATGGTGATCTGAGCATGTTTAAAGATGGAGAGAGCTGCCCTCTGACAACACTCGCAAGCCTTTCCAAAGCATTCGGTCCACTGACCTCAAAAATCCTGGTGGCAGTGAAGTCGTTTGCAAGGTGGATGAATCTCCGAGAAACAATCAATAGAGGCGTAGGGTCCGCTGGGTCGAGCACTTTTACTCGCAGTTTATCTGATATCTACCGTCCATCAGTATATGTAGTAAACCTTAATGTCCAACCTGGCTTGTCTCACTGGATCCACCCAGCGAAGCAAAAATCTGCCTCGAGATTCGACGCTTGAAGCTGTTCAGGACTGCCTGCTCAGACGAAATTTCTCCGGAGCTATTCAAGTGCGATATTGTGGCGATCATCAACCAGCTGACCTCGCGGTTCGCAAAAACCTGGCATGAAGAAAAAGTGCCTTGCTCTTGGGGCGAATCAGTTATTGTCCCGAGTTTCATGAAAGACAATGGCAATTATTGTGTAAATCATCCCGGGATTAGTCTTATTTCGGTTGCCTCTAAGCCATTGATATCCATTCTGCTCCGTAGTCTATCCCCAATACATGATTCATCGTACCGTGAAGAACAAGATTGTTTTCTTCCCGGCCGCGTATGCGTAGATCAAATCTTCACTCTCCGCCAGCTCCTCGAACATCACCACTTTTATCACAGACCCACTAACGTTACATTCCTAGACCTTCATGCCACTTTTGACTGACTTGCTTTATGGCGTAGCTTGCTAAAGAACGGAGTGCCAAAGAAATACACCGCCATCTTACGAGCACTTTACGTTCATACATCCGGCACAGTGAGGGTCTATGACAAGTTTTTCTCGCAATTCGCTATCAATAACGGTGTGCGACAGGACTGTCGTGTATCCCCATTGCTCTTCAAGTTCACAATCGAAGACTTTCTGTCGTGTGCTCTAGAAGGTTTTCAACATTTTGTCCTAGACCTTCTACCGGGTGAACACGCCACCGACTTAGATTGTGATGATGGTATCGCCTTTCTTAGTGATGATCCTCAGGGTATGCAATCCTTTCTGGATCGTTTGGTGGTTAAAACATCTAAGTATAGCATGAGCTTCACCCCATCGACGTGTAAAGTACTGCGCAAGGATTGGCTCTCAGTTGTTCCCGCGCTCACTCTCGAAGGTGCAAAACTTGAACAGGTAGATAGTTTCGTCTACCTTAAGAGCTGCGTTTCTGCTGACGGCACTATCAGAAAAGAAGTTGCCCTTCGTACTGCTACAACCCGATCAGCATTTGCCAATCGGAGGCACTTGTGGCGTTGTCTCAACGTCTCATTCTCGCTAACGGGCCGCGTTTACAGCGCATCTGTTCACTCAGTGCTATTGTATGGGAGCAAGCCCTGTCCGATTCGCGTGAAAGACATGCGTCGTCTTTCTGCCTTCGATAACGGTTGCTTAGGGAGGAGTGCTCGTGTTTGGTGGCAACACAGAGTTAACGGTAATGACGTTCGACTTCGAAGCTTGAAGAATGCGAGTATTCCATTCAACAAACTGGTTTGGCTGGGCCAAATGAGATGGCTCGCTCACATACTACGCATGGCTCCTGAGCGTCTACCACATCGCGCTCTATTCGCTCGTCAAGGACCTGGCTGTAAGCGACCGCGTGGTGGTCATCCTTCTCCTGGTCAACAGCACCTGAAATCGCTAACGTCGTGTCTAGCCGCTGTTGGATCCGTATGTCTGCCAGGGTAGGAACACAAAGATGAGGAGTGCCGATGAGGTAACACACTTGGAGACATTACCCGCAGCCGGAATCAGTGGAAGAATTGTGTAAAGAATTGTATTGACCCACATGTTTAATACTTTAAACACTGAAAATGACCAAGTAGGAGAAAATTCGGCGTGTAACAACAAAATTAAAAATGCTTTGCTCAACATTTTGTCAATTGTTTCTTTCTTCCTGCGGCATAATAGCTGAAGTGTGTGGCTCACCTCAAACTATCACTCCACGATGATTGTGACGCGATGACTTCCGCTTATCCGCTAGTCTCCATAATTTTTGTTGGCTCCATGTTTAGTTGCTAGACTGTTGAGGTTACGCACATACATACATATCCTGATCCCCGAATTTGTTTCTTTTTTGTTCACATTCCCCGTTTGTTTTTGTTTCTCATCGGTTATAATTATTGGTACTTAAAAGACACTACGAAATGCTTGTCTCTACCAAAGGTCATCGTTTTGCCATAGTTTTTAAATTGCTGAAGGATAGTAATTTTTTATTTTTTCGAACGACTAGTTCCCGCTGAAATTGTCAGGCTGCTTCCTCGTATCCTAGGCCTAACGTTCAAGTTTGTGTGCTTACGTGTGAAAATTTCCATCTTAAGGGATGTTCATTGCTGCCAGTTTCCAAATCAGATAGTCGTCCACATGCCCGGAAAAGCATTAGACTGCAATTTCAGCCTGTTGGGCATGGTCAGGAATGCCCATCCATGGGATCCATCAGGATTCGAACCCGTGAGTACCAGCGGCTTGAACCGCCAGTCACCAGATTATGCTACTGGGCCACGGGGGCCAGCTTCGGACCGTCATGATTTACAAGCTAATTGCGATATAGCATGTCTTAAGCTCCACCGCCACACAAGTTACGAACATTGCAGAGGACAGGGTTGGCCACGAAGGACACGACGTCCACTAACAGTAGCTATGTACGACATGGCATTAAGTAATTGTCAAGGCGGATATATTTTGATGTACTCATGATTAGGGTATCATGAACAGCTGGTATAGTTGGGATAGCAAATTTCACAAAGGACATACAACCACACACACATAGAAAAGCACTCACTCACTTGCTCGTTTATCAAATGACCTACTATCACGGTAGAGCAATGTGACGAACGCATCATTTTGTACACCTACGGTGGGGCAAACTCATTTGATAACCACCGCTTGACCATAGCGTAAAATTTGGGTGTTTTTACGTGAAGATCACCCGGAATGTGCGCGCAGGATCTACGTTGCGTCTGTCTGTCAGCAGATGTCGGGCGATTGACGGGCCTGGAACTTTGTATGGCAAATCTTTAGCACTTGGAGCGATGGTTGAGGTCGTTTGCAATAAGTGTCCTCTCACGCACTTCGGCAAATGCTCCTCAATTCGCACCTGCTTTATTTGGCAATATTCAAACCAATTATGACAATCACGAATGTCTGAGTGAATCAGCTATTCTTGCGGCCAACAAAAAATACGTCGACGAAATTAACAATCTTACTCAATCTAACATGTAAAGCGGGGCAGTGACATACAAGTCCGTCGACAATGTTTTGGATGCACGTGAACTAGTTACTTATTCAACAGAAAAGCTGAACTTGCTTGATCAGCCAGGCAACGGTATCGCAAGTACCGGAATTAAAAATCCACACGCCAATTATCATGTGGAAAAATATCAACCAGCCAAAATTCTGCAACGTCACACGAATTTCAGTATAAACATTATCAGCAACGTCGTAGAATCACTAATCTTGATAGGACTTTACGAAGCTGAAGTTTTCCGCATTTATCAAATTCTACTGATTCGTACACATTTGCCTTTTCAATTCAAGAGATTGCAACCCCCTATTCGGTTGGCATTTACAACCGAAATCAGAAAAGTTCAAGGACAAGCAGTGAAGTGTGCCATTTAATTCTCTGCACGGATCGCTTCTTCTATGGATAATTATATGCTGCATATTATGAAGTCGCCAAAACTGACGAAGTCACTATATCTGCAAAGACAAGGAAACGAATGTTATTTCGTACGGCCACATTAATTATGGAAAGATATACATAGAAAGGTGCGATTTCACTGTCATTTCTTTCTTATTTAACCACACTGATCGACAGAAATGCTTGGTCTGTTACTACTATACACATATATATATCCCAATATTGCAACGGATTTAATCGCAAACACTGGCAGGCAAGCATTCCCCAATGTGTCCTTGATCACTGGCAAGTGTATCCCGGAAATCCACTCGATCCTACTCCTGAGCCTGGTTAAGTTGCTATTGCAATTAGGAAAAAGTAGAGTCTAAAGAGTTCTATACTGATCGTAGACGGTTCCCACTACATATTATACGCTATCTATTGTTTTCGGCGTTTGTGCCATCAATGAAGTACGCAGTGTGCTCCATCAGATTTCTGTCCGCTTCACTTACGGTGTGGAACCAAAACATTCTGTCCTCATTTTGCATACTTCTGCTGTCGGTGCGATGTGAACTCGCTTTATCGCCCATAGGTGACATAATCCAGTCTAACAAAGAAAGCCGTATTCACTTCATCTGCTGCAATTGATCTACAAATGCTCGCTTTACATGTTAGATGGTGCTTACTTCCTAACATACCAATGACATTATCTGAATATCGCGATCGACACGTCATCGTTTAAGCCTGCATTTGCTCATCCAAAGAACTGAGAATAGACCCAGTTTTTCAAGAAACACAATGCAGTATATTATTGTTGCCAGTTAGTAATAATTAGTAATGCCAACATCCGATGTTACTGGACACTTCTCAATTTTCATTCCGGTGTTAGCATTATTACGTTACCAACATACTCCAGGAAAGGCATTTATATCACTAGATCATAGGCATCGGAACGACTTTTTCTGATGAAAATTCTTTTTTTCGCAACGTGATTCCAGCTTCAGGTGATGTGACGGTTTGCGTACTACTGATCGATTGAGCTATATTGGGTTTTCCTCCAGGACCACTTTTGAGCTACTCCAACTAGGTTGGTCAATGGCTAGCAGTCCGACAAGCAGTCTCCTGGTTCTCCAGTCAAGGTATGAAATGGACTGGTGTCCATTGTTGTAAAACTTAATCCATTCTACCTCCGCTGCCTTGTGGACAGGCTTTAAAGCCAAGCACTTTGGTTGAGGACCCTAATCATTTTCCTGTCTAGTTCTAGGCACCCTTGCATTATTTTAGCCCACGTAAAACCATGACTATTTCTTGAAACTATAATCATACTTTGCATCGGCCCTTACGCAAATTATCAATGGTTGTCTTAACTGTTTCATACAGCAGGGGAATAAACGAAAAATGCTGCTGCTGACACCTTTCTTTTCTACTGGTTTCTCTTATTCCTATCCCAAACCACATTATTAAACTACCTGCTATTATTCCCAGCTTAAGTGACAGCAGCCGTAATACCACTGGAGACGAACCAACTACAGCTCTCTTCCCGCCCCACCTACCGGACACATATCGGCCATAGACCCTTAAAAATTCCCTCTGTCTCGTTTCCTTGGCAGCGTTTAACTTTCGCTGTCTAAATCAAATAGATCAGCAGGCTGCACTCGCAGGTACGTTGCGCATACTGGGTATTGACGCGTGTTGTGCATCCGAAACTTCGTTCAGTAACTCGCAGGGTAGTTGAGTCGACAGTTCCCTGCTAGTCCTCTCGCTATCGGTTACACACATCAGGATACGCTGATGAGGCAAACAATGATCAAACTAGAATCGGCATCGTTCTAAAGTTCAAGGCTGAGTCAGCGTCAGCTGATTGAATTATCGCCAGCTGCCGTTTGACGACGTCAACTAAAGTAAATTCAAGGAGTAGTATAAGACGCCCTTTGTTTGGGGTTTCTGCTTATGTCCTCTCCGACTGCTGTTCTGATGTTATCAAGGATACCTTCAATCCCGAAATGAACACAATACTGCGCCGTACTACCAGTTAAGATATAGTCGTTTTGGGGGATTTGAATTCAATAGTAGATTACCTGGGCTCTCCAGAAGATTACTTAGGTGATATGAGCTTGATTCCTACCGTCAAACACCAGTGAAGGTCTTTCACAATTGCGCTCGGAGCTTCAACTGTCTCTTAGTAGCCCCCGTTTTAGACACAATGGGTACTGAAGTGCCACTCGGCATCCTTCAGGCTCTGGATAATCATGTACCCACAAGCTGCGGGTGAGGGGATTCCCTCCCGGATTGCCGCTCCTTCTGTTGTAGTTCAGTCGACAATTATGTTTTATTCGGTTTTAGGTTTCTACCTATATATATATATATATATTGCGCAGTATTGCCAATGAACGTTATATGTAGCTGTAATATTCCATAGTTCCACCTCAAGTGATTCGCCGCGTAGCAATTTTACAAGACGTCTTGCTCAGAAATAGTGGTTTCACATATGAATGCATGTTTGAGCTACGAATAAGGTTTAACGAAATCCGGTGACGACTAACTATCTCGTAGGTCAGCAACAATCTCCGGTGGCAATACGGCTAGCACATGGTAAAACATGGTTTGTTCGTGCGGAATATTGCGAAGAGAAAACTGTGCATGAACTTGAGTAAATAATAATCTGTGTGTTGTCGCCAAAACGACAGAACGTACAAAGAAACTAAGCTAATGTTTGCTAGTGCGGAATGTGCGAAATCAGCCTGATTTGATGGAACAGCCATGGTGTCAGATAAAACTCAGAGTACAAAACTGGAGTACGACATCACTCATGTTGACAGTAACTGTACCTGAGACCTATCAAGAGCGAGAGAAAAATGCAGATCGTAACGTTGGCAGCAAGAAAAACAAATCTAAATCCGACCCGACTGAAATAAGGTATAGGTTATCTCCGACCAACCGAGGCGTGGGAAAGAACAGGGGAAAAGACCCTGCCAGCATTTCTTCCATAAGCACTCAAATCTCATTAGCTCTGAAGCGATTTCGACAAGAACGTAGAGATATGCAGCTACCGCAACTGAGAAAAAGTCTACGCCCTCGAGCTTCTACATGCAACACCGACACATTTGTCGAGATAAGTCGCAGAGAGCCGGCCCAATACTTACCCACAATGTCACTGACTACGTTTCCAAATCCCGTGACTTCAAGCTGGCAAAGCCCTCATGTGTGCGACACCGAAATAGCAAACAAAATGGTGGTAGGCCACACGGACTTACAGGTAGGAGGATGCAGCCCCTATCTACCTCAAGACAACATTCATCCACCACCACTCCCTGCGTAACTCAATTGGCAACAATACAATCAGAAAAAAAGAGTTCGTATACTTCAGCATCCTCCATCGCTGTATACTTCGGATGTAAGTCACTTTTTGACTATCGTGCACCACCACTTCCTCTCCCAAGGATCCGTGAGATTATGAATCAGAGAATAATCAAACTACTGGAGTATGTGCTTCATTCAATCCAGTACGATCTAAAGCTCAATGTGCTTCAGCTACCTTACAACACACAGTTCTCAGACGCAATGACGAGGAAACAAACATTACCCACCACTTTCATTCCATGTTAAAAATGTCTTTCAACGCTGTCGTCATTAACATTCGTTCCCTTTTACTTAAATTAGATCTACTTTGAAGGCTTATGTTTATGAACTTCCCCTATATTACTTTTATCACTGAAACGTGGTGCAAGTCAGAAATTAGTGATTCTTAGCTTAACATCTAGGATATAACCTTTTCCGCAAGGATCGCTCATACAAACGTGGTGGTGTCTGCGCCATATATCTTCGAAATAACCTGACTGCAATTCCCGCAGATCAACCTGTGTTCAATGGCTTAGAAAATACACTATGGCTAGTTATCCCATCTATTGATCTTCTAGTGGGTTGTATCTATTTACCACCCGAACTACTCAATGTGCAACCTAAATCTAATCAATATGATCAATGCTGCTTCCAGCACCATACAAATCCGTAATTATGTGTGGAGATTTCAACCTATCACATGTTAACTGGACGCTGTCTACACTCAGAAACATTGCGGACATTGAGGAAATCATCTCATGTATTCACCTCAATGGCTGGACTGAGCATGTTAGAGAGCCAACCAGAAGTGCAACTACCTTAGACCTTAATTCACGATGGGAATCTCTTGCGCTTATACACTCATCAATAATCCACTACCTGGCTATGATCACAACACGGTGCTTTGTGGTATGACTATAGATTTAACTAAACGACCAAGTAAATTGCCAAAACCCATTCGCAACCTCCATCTTTTGGACTGGAACTCATTTAACGAACTTATCAGTAACACGAATTAGAATACGTAATTTCTAACTCACAACCCTACTGTGGCTACAAATAAGTTTATGAACAATACTGCCCTTGTTGTGGATCTACTAGCACCTACTAAGTGGAGAAATGCCCATGAACATAGTGGTGAACTCAAGCTTCGCTACAAAGCCACAACCAAGCTAAAGATAATTAAATCGCTATATCGCAGGAGCAACAGCATGGCAACATTGCTACAAATACACGAGAATTTACTACATTTACAACGTCTAACCCAAACGGTCAAAATCAAAGAAGAAAGCCGGGTACTCAGAAATCCTGAGAAAGTACGTACATTGATGCAACTACTCAAAAGAAAGAAGCCTAAACCACTTCAGGAAATTGAAACATTGGCTCTAGATGATGGTTCAATAATGTGCGATGTCTCCTGTATATGCTAGACTATGAACTGTAGTTGTGCCTCCTGTTTTGTCCCCAACACTCAGCCATTCCATCCTCCACTTCCAAAAAGAACAACCGAACTATACTGCAAAATCCCTGTGACGTTAAGAGAGGTGCATAGTGCCATCGCATGCAGAAAACCATCAACACTTCCAGGTCCAGATGGCCTCTCCCAAACTATTATAAAATTCGGAGAAAAAAGCCTCACTCTATGGTTATTAAACATCTTCACACTCTCACTCACTACCGGCTGCTTTCCAAATCAATGGAAGCAATCCATTATAATGCCTAAGCCCAAAGGTGACCCGATAAATCAAGTGTCAAGCTACCGTTCAATAAATCACATCTCTGCTGCTTCCAAAGCTTAGAGAGAATAGGCAAGAAGAACACTGCTCAATGTCTTACAAGACTGGATCTACTAAACCCCACACAGTAAGGTTTTCTCTCAAGATGCGCATGCGTTACACGCCAGCTACAATTTCTTGATCATGTCACAACTATGATAGACAAAGGAGTGACAATTCTTATAATTCTGTTGGACATGCAAAAGACGTACGACCGCGTGCTGCACAAGTCACTGCTGTCTGCTCTATAGTCATAGGGAATTAGAAATCCTCTGCTTAACTTGTTAGACTGATAACTAAACGGTCGAACACAGGTATTTAAAATCGGCCTGCCATATTCTACACCAAAACAAATAGTCAGCGACGTCTTCCAGGGAAGTGTACTCGGACTAATACTTTCCTTAATGTACGTAAACAATATATGTGACCCGATCAAACATGGACACCCGGTTAGGTTTGCAGATGACGTCAAACTGGTCTATTCATTTTATCCATATGTTTGGGAAACATCTATGAAGACGTATCCGCGCTAAATAAAGCTAGTGAGCATTTAATAATGAAGCTCTTCGCAGTGAAATTCCTAGTACTTGGGTACAGATGCCGCATTCCCAAAGGCTCTATCATACTCGCCATAAACGTGATCCCAACGTAGGATTCAGTTCTGGACTTAGGAATTAGGTGCTCAAACTCTTAAAATTTCTACGAACATGTACTTTCTTAGGTTGCGAATGCAAGATAGTTATGCGGATAAATTGCCAGAACTTTCTCCCTACCTGCAGCACGACTTGAGTCATTCAAAACTATCGTACGATCCACTCTGGAATATTGTACTCTCGTTTACAGTCAATTGAGAAAAAAAGACAGAACGGCTCTGGAAAATGTCCAACGACCATTTACCAAGCTGATCATGGGGCGCTGCTCGAACCTGAGTTATTATGATCGCTGTCGAAAACTCCAACTGAATCCTCTTTGGCTGGGACGCTTAAAGAAAAAGCTCGTTTTTTTACAACCTTATAAACCAACGAAATTACCCAGACAGCACCGCAATTGAACCGTGAAAGACTGCGGTCTACCTCACACGTAATGGCGGCTACTAGATACGCACAAAACTTTCAAGTCATATAAAACTCGGTCGAATTTCTCCTTAGTGAGATACACTGATCTGTAGAAAAAATACCCCTACAGAGAAGCATGTGTACAAGATAGGTCACGATTCAAAATTCCCTTCAGAATTTCCTCACTATACCAATTTGTTGAAGATATTTGACTAACAGCAAACAATAGAAACATTCATAGAAGCTGGTATAAAAACATATGAGTAGATATTCGCTTACAACTAGCTTACCCACTACATGTCATTATCTACAATACCAAATCCTGTGTCTGCGCAGCCTAGTAACCTCTCCTTTTTATTATATACTGCTGATGATACAAACATCTGTAAATTTTACAAACGAGGTGCACGCGTCTAGGACCCGAGGGAAAAACGTCATGATCTGAAATTCTATTAATATACCTTTCTTTACTATTATGGTAATATTTACTATACAAATGATCGCTCTCACTTATGGAGCCGTGTACCGTCTGTCGAGGAATATACAAATTTATTTATCTATTTATTTATGTGGGGTCACGAATTACAGATGCTGCCGAAATGGAGACTGTTAACAAAAGCCAAAGGCTAGATACTAATCTAAATGATAATATTTCAGGGAACAATGAGTAAACTAGTACGATTGATTTATTTCATGTGCTTGTATGATGGCTGCGAGTCCGTCAGATTGCAGCGAAGTTGCGACGGCGGCTACGCTGGACGTTGACCACGTGAATGGAAGCGAATGTAGCTGTTCTTCGATAGTCCAACTACGTTGTGTTGACTCACGATGCAATATATATATATATATATATATATATATATATATAGCAGTGTGCGCGATAAATTTCGTTCCCCATCGTCTGTTTTTGTCCCTGTGTTTTGGTGTGCCGGCGTGGTCATTGTTTAGATGTCAAAATGCTGTTATGACGTCGGCGTGGATCACGCAGTGCGTATTACCTTATGCGTGCTTAGGCTTTGTCATGTGAGTTAAACGTAAAGTATTGTTCACCATGTTGAATTTTCGGAAAAGTGGTAGACTGACCTAACATGGGTTTCTTCTATGTGCTAAAGATATTAGTGTCGATCGAAACTTCATTATGCAGACAAACTGTGTGCTATTAGCTTCCGAGTAAACTGGCCTTGCGGGAGGCTAGACGCTAGACGTTAGACGTCAAATAACATTAGACGGATTACTTCTAGCTTTAGATGGGAGTTAAAATTAATTGACGATGCCTCAGGTACACAGTTACGGTAATAGGCCGTTGAATATTGGATCTTCTGTTTGTTAGGTAACTGTTCCTCGTTTCGGCGTTTCAGGCTGCTCTTTGTGGGAATGGCACAGAAGGTCTTAATGGCAATTCAGTTTTATAACACCAAATAAATAAGTCGCAGATGCCTTGCAAGTGATCAATTTATAGTATGTACCACAAGAAGTGCAGTAGTGTAAAGGTAGAATTGTACTGGAGAAAAGCTACAACGGTAGGACGTGAGAACGACAATAATAGCAAGCCTACCAGACCTCTTACTTTTAACCGTATCAACGGGAAACCAGCGGACTGGATACATGTGACGCGCTCAAGCGCTGATACAATGCCTATTAGATGAAGAACGTAACCAATTACATATGCATGCAGAGATAAGGAATATTTAGAGAACTGTCAACTATGTGTTCTACGATTCACATCAGGCATACGCGTTTACCAGCTGCGTATGAAGCTTGAATCTTCAAACTAGCTTGTATTAGTCAGGTTGCTTATTTTGCGATGTTGAAGTACGAAAGTTCCATTTCTGTTCATTTTTCCTTTTTTGGGAGGTTGGATGAGAACGCCAGCAAAAAGGTCTTCCTATGTGCATTTCCCATCTTGGAAGCTAAGCCATTCCAACACATCTAAAAACTGTAAGCGTCTTTATCAACTAGACTTACGTTTCCCTGCTTTCAGTTTCAGTCAACACTATGACACCCGAAGTAGCCATTCTGGCTGCTCAACTTTGGTACATTTGCCAAACTTCCACATTTTTAATTATTATCTAGGTTGCGTTAGTACTTTACAAATTCTGCCTTTTATGCATTACTCCAAGCTTCACCTTAATACATGTTATATTAGTTATAAACGGTTGTTGTGGCCTTGCTTTGAGACGAGGCTGGACTTCAATGTGTTACGATAATTTTCTTAATCAGTGATCCATTAATCTATATTTGATGGCGCTTGTGCAAATTCAGAGCTAATTACACCAGATTGGTCAATGTTTAGAGGTTAGACAAAATCAGTACTATGGTCATCCAGGTATCGTGTTGAAGTGAGGGTGACTTCTTACACTTTAAAGTGCCACAATCACGCTGTCTTGCGGTAAGGATTTTGAAACGAAAGCTTTACTTGAGAACTCTAATCTTTTAGCTGTCTAGTGCTGAGCAAGCAGAGATTACCCCGCGCGCCCAGTACAACATCATGATCCTCTGGCCGCTGCAGAGGATAATAGACAGCATCCTAGCTGCTGCACCGGGTATAGTGGTTAGGGGTTTGGATGCGACTGTTCAGGACTTCCCTTTTCCCTATCCTCTGTTTTCCATTTGTTACAAATTTTCAGTTCTTGGCACTCCACAATTCTCAGTGGTCGCTTGTCTACTAGTTTCGATTCAAATGCTATAGCAGCACATCGCTCCAATCCAGCCGACAAATACCTGTTCAACCTAACCGACAATGTTAGTTCATTCGTTTCCTTTTGGAGCCCACGATCCCTGGTTTAACTGCCATCCCTTAACTTGCGCAATTCGCCGACAGGCATCACTTACCCGAATACCAGATACCATATCTATCGACATAGGCTGCATACCGGAATCTCGCCTGCAAAATTCGATTTCCGTATTTACTTTGCGATATCGGACAAGCAACACTGGCGAGGCGTTTTCTTAGCACCTTCTAGGAGCTAAGACACTTTAAAATGCCCATCAAACAGATGTAAGCAATGTTTTGAATCATATGGCAGAAAGTACTCTAAAGCAATGCACCTCATGCAATAGCCGGACATGTGCTGTCAGATTGGCTGACTCGTTTTAGGCTTTGACTTTTCGCGGGAAACAAGCAGTGTGTATTTAGCATCACTGCATATGCGACTACGAAATGAAATACTGATTCGGCGCAATATGAATTCTACCACCAACTGAACGGTCTCATACTTTGCAGAAACAATACGGATACTGTGGTAGTTACCTATGTTGCGTAAGCCCAAGTAGGTAATTGCTGCTCTGATAAGTTTCATCTGGGTATCCAACGTGGTGTAGGTCCTCGTAATGACAACGGTGAGCGGTTGCTACACCTGTGTGAAGTGGTTCATCTCGTTCACTCGAGAAGTGAGTTTCGAAACAGTACGTGCAATGGACAATGGACAATAGACAATGGTTTATTACGCGTAAAAAAGCATCGCTTAACAAGTCCCGTGGGATGGAAATTATTGCGAAAACTAATTGCATAATAAAGTGAAATGCTTTGTGGTGGACTCACCATAGACTTATGTGAAATAGCGGAGATGTTCGCATATTAAACGTATAAATCCATAAATCCAATGGTTGGGCGTTTGGAAAGGAACCGTTTGATTGCGTTTTGTAGCCCCTGGCTAACAAGTCATAAAATGAAATGTAAGTGAGACAATGCTTCGTTAACACGTTTTTTAAATATCGCCAGATTGGGAGCAGAGACGACATAATTAGAGAGGGCATTCCAAGGCTCACACACGCGGAGAGAAAAGACATTTCTACGGCATTCAAGCCGGCTATAATGAATTGTCAGTTTCAGAGGGTGACCTCTTAGTTTAGTGTTTTGGTTCAGTTCCAGCAGCGGACGGCAAATGTGGTTTGGCTTCTTCAGAATCTGGTAAACCATTATGAGATCCTCCCGCAAAAGCCGATATCGACTGCTGTACATTCTTAGAGATTTCAGTCTAAGGGGCTAATCGACCGGTCACGATCACTTGCCGCAGGATAAAACGAGTTCAAATCCTTCGCCCGAGTTGAAGCACGATCATGAACTCCACTGTTGCTATCGTGTGTACCAATCTTCGGACGTGTTTCCTCAGACGTCCGCAACGACATCCAGAGCATATAGACACCGGCCAAATAGAGAAACTAGGTGTTCTGAATACGTATCAGATTTTGATGTTATGTTGGCTGAGGAAGCGCCTTCAAAACACTTCGAATATCACTGGTTGCAGCAGGCATGTCTGCATTGGTCACGTCAATGGGAAACCTAGACTTTAAGTCTCTACACAGTCTCTGAAACTTTTGGATGCTCGCTGACTCATTCTGGCTAGAAGCCAACACAACGAGACCTGCTAAGTCCCCCGGGCTAAACTGCGTGCTCGCCTGAGGAGAGACCGGTAATACTTTTATTCTCATCGTGCCTCGGAGGTGGAAATGGCGGCTACCATTGGTTAGCATCAGACGAAATTCCGTTCGATACGCGAATCGGGCAGAAGGAGACTAAGTGTTAACGAGACTGTACGTGACAAAGTGGGAGAGTATTTCATAGTTTGTCAGAAAGCTTGAAGTCTGGGGCTCAACTATTTGTAAGGTAGTTTAACCAAACTCTGTCATCACTTCCTCTTTCAGGCATAGATGTACGTTACCCTCAGCCATCTCCTGGGATCGGCGTTTCCGCGCGAAGTAAAAAGCGTGTTCAGGATGTTGAGATGGCATTAGGTCCTACGGTTAGATAAACTTTCTTCAACCCTCTTCGAATTCGGAGAATTGGTGAAAATTTGGGAGCATGAAACTGTCCCGACAGAATAAATCCTCTTCTTCATAGTCCAAATTTTCATGGCTGGCTCCCGTTTGGAATGCGCAATCATAGGGGGATCAGTCTGATCTACAATACCACTAAATTGCTTGCCTGTGTCGTTCTCCACGAACTGATTGACACTCGCAAATGTCAGACTAGTGAGGTGCAAGCACTTTGCGTCAACTTTTGTTAATCGTCACTCATATTTGGGGTTCATCGTTGTCGTGTTCCTCGACAGCGAAGGTGCCTTCATTCGGATGATCGATGTGCCCTTTGGGACTGCCTGCTATGGAGAGGTTTGTCCGATAGATATGTAGACGTTATCCGAGCGCTGCATGCGTATAGTTAAGGCCGCCTTTCAATATCTCCAGCTGTGTGAGACAAGGTTGCCCGCTGTCACCATTCCTCTTCAACTCCGCCATCGAAGGAGTCATGGTAACAGCGTTTGTGGGACGCGACCTGGAATGTGTGGAGCTGATTACTGGCGAGCAACTACTTGGCCAGATTTATGTGAACGACGTTGCTCTCATCGGTGACAGATCCCAAATTTGCCAAATTGCAGTGGACCGATTGGCAATTAATGATAACCGTTTTTGGTTATACCTTGCTCCACGACAACGTAAAATTCTCCATGATTGGCAGGGACCCACTCGTGCGGTGACCTTTGGTGGTGATCAGCTAGAATTAGTTCAGAAATTCAATTGTCTGGGCAGCTATTTTGCGCCCGTGGGATCAAAGATAAGGTTACGAGTCGTATAGCTAATCTCGAAGTACTTTAGTCAATTACCGTTACATGTTGGTCCGACACGTCATCGCTTTCGCTCTGAAAGGCAGATTTTGCAACACAATAGTCCGTCTTATCTACTTATACTTTTACGAAACCTGGCTCACCAAGTCTACAGACTTATATGGGGCTCGTCACTTTCGAAGTTTAGCTCATGTTCTTTAGGCACGCCGTATCAGTAATGAATGTGTTCCATGCCGCGAAACTGGTGCAAGAGGAGCGAGTGAACCTCTCAGCATCATTATATCACTCAACAGGCTCCGATGGCTGGGCCACATGTTGCGCAAGCCAGTACACCTACTTCCGGGACGCTCATTGATTGAACGCCGTGGGTGCGGTTAGAATAGGCGGAGAAGAGGATAAGCAAGGACTTGGTCGGGAGAAATGAAAATCTTCACTTCGAAGTTGACGTCGTTTGATGCCTACCGCCTAGCTAGGGTTTTAAGGACTATGAGCACTTTTGGTTGGACACAATTGTTAATACGGCGAACAGCCGGTCCAATTGGCGTTCGTGTTGAGAGCTTGTTTGTGCGTCCCCTCCCTCCTAGATTCCTACTCCAAATACGACCCCATACGAACTGCATAGGAAAATATTTAACATCATATTACTAGCTTGTTAAATTATTTGTAGCGTAATTTTTGATTGCTTATATATTTGTATTGCGCCGCATAAGATCCTGTGACGTTTCCCACACAAACCTAGCGCGTATTGATGATGATGACGTCTGAAGCTAGCCAACTTGGAGCCAAATGAAGAATGACTGAGAAAAATATCTAGTATTTAAAAATATATAGACTTGTACTTCTGTCGCTTTGATGAAGTCGACACACATGCTAACAATACATATAGAATCATGCGACTGACGTCGGCAAGCGTCGCTGACTAAACTGCCCTGCAAGGAGGATCATTAGTAGGCAAAAGTATTTTAGCAGAAGTCAACTTCGAGCTCCAATCGATCGGGACAACTGTATTAATAAGCTATGATAAACAACGTTCGCAGATGTAAAGCCTGTCTGTTTATAAATCCTAAAGTAAAACTTCCACTTGTGTTCATTTACCTAACCCAGTCGATTAAAGTACTTTGTTTTAAAATACTAAACCTTCGAAACTCACGTACATAGTTTCCATAAAAGCCGAAAGTCTACCCAAGCGAATGTCAAGTTGCATTTGAAAGTAGAGTAGACTGCAGGCGTTTAAACATTTGCAGAGTAGGACAACTCGCATGTCACTGTAAATTTGACAAGAGGACGTCGAAGCTGATCTACTGTGTTACGTACGCAGATGAAACGACAACAAATTCATACCTTCGTGGTTTCCAAAATTAACGGTCTTGTGATCACAGCGTGCTCACAACGAAACGGAACCGAAAACTCAAGCGGTAAGTAAATGACACGACAGAGGAATTAGAAATGTAGGAATATACATTGACCACACATAAATACTGGCTCTTTGATTAAGCAACCTGGTAAGTTCAAAAAGAGAGCATCGGCATATTGTTTAATAAGTTATTGGAACACATAGGGTATGAGGCAAAGCAAATAAGCTTTATATACTACCAATACTGCTACGACTACTATTATTATTGCTACTACTAGCTGGTCGATTGTGCAGGTCGAACGGAGCAATTTTCAAGGGAATGGAACTAAGTGACAGATAACAAAACTTGCGAGTCATGCTGCATGAGGTTGGCGGCTGATGAGAACAAAACAAGCTTGTTGCTAAAACGTTTAAAAAATGTTGGTTTTCTGCTTTTTGAATGCTGGAAAAGTAGTTATCAAAATTGTCTCTTACGTTCTGCATTTATCAGCATATCAGCTGAGCCAGACCTAACCAACCAGACTCTGTAAGTATGTTGTTGCCAACCGGAGGATTGTTTCTTTGCTCACATTTATAAGTAACATATTAACTTTCGGACGAGTCATTCTGATCGCGCAGCGCTATTTGTACAAAGCACCTACATGTTTGACATTTTTTAATTTGTATTAGGACTTTTAATATTTTGCATCGTATATTTGCTAATGTATCTCCAAGTTGATGTCTGTTGTATTTATCGAAAATTGTAGTGTTCTTGCCACCAAGATATCCAGTACGCCATCACGATATCAGCAGTCCTCTAACATGGGCATTTGTTTGCCTATTAAGAGGTAACTAGGATTTCTGGTAATTAGAAATCCTGGTTGACATGACGAAAATGCACTGAAATTTTGATCGATATTGCCAGTTACGTCGGGAGTGTAGTAATACGCTTTAAGATTTCCCAATGATATTGTGCCTTTGGTCTGACATGTTTCCTTAACACCGATGCAAAACGGCTTGTTGGTGGAAAACAGCCAAGATGGTATTAGATAAACTTACAGATGTTTATTCTAACTGGTCTGGAAGCGAGCGTAACTAAGATACTGATGAATATTATGCTATCCAACTTTCCGAAGCCCAGCACTACATCCATGTTAGTTAAAGTTCTGACCAAAGCACTCCTCCTGAGGACAGTAGTGAAGGAAATATCCATGCAACTTTATCAGCTGTTTCTGCATTTTCCACTATATTTCTGGTATCAAAGGACGCCTGCGCCTACAAAGGGACCATGGGTGACATGCCCTGCCCAACACCGTTTTGTACACACACACACCTCATACCTTGTGTTAACCAGAAGGAATAAGACCGGGAGGTGTGTGGATTGGAGCCAAGTTGCACCAACGGATTCGGCTTACACTCCTTCAAAAAGCCCAACAGGGACATTCCGGTCTCATTGGGAAATCATGTGTACCAGACGCGCATAAGACGGTGGTTTGGTGGTAACCCGTTCCCCACAGGGTGCATAGAGGCCCTCTTTGAACCTAGCATAGTCAGGAGGACGGTACATCCCATCCCCTCCAGCAACGACTAATTGACTCCTGGAGCCAGCACTCAAGGCGTAGAGTATTAGATGGGTAGGCACCTAGTTCACATGCAAATCAGGTACAGCCATACCTGGAGCTCAATCAACATCTACTTCTGAAATACAAGAATACAAGAATACTCAATACTCATGCAAATGTGCCACATCCGCTACCTGATTGGCCTGGATTAGTAAATCGAATAGGAGCGTAAGCGTGGTGCTTCTCTTTTGCGTACAATAGTGTTTCTCCTTCATCTGGGCAACCGCCCTCTTGATCAGTCCACGTAATTTGCATCGATCAACTTTGCCTTTGATTTGCAACACTTGAAATCGGCGTTAGTTTGCCATAAACCCACTTTGTTTATGTTCTGGTACGATTATTTTCCGCTTGATTGAGTGCCGCTTCCCTGCACTAAATTCACTGTACAAAAGCTGTATGAGTATCCTCGGATAATACATTCTTTATACATATTTACATGGATTGACGTCATCCATGTCCAATGGTAGTTTGAATACTATATATGCACATGTTTTTCCAAAGTAAAGTATGAACTGCCACAAACTGGATCGCAACACATTAGACCTCATGAACTATAGTATTGCAAACGTGCAAGGTTTCGTTTGGAATTCAGGCAAACGGCCGTTTTTCATTCGTCATACGGACCTTAAGTGCTCTTAGTTAAAGGCAATTACTATCGCGGTTCAAGGCGGAAAGAAAAAGGCGTCTGCTAAAATTGGTAATAAAGATGGCCAAACTTTTGGATTGTCGTGGAAGTAGGTTAGTTCAACTGTGATGGTCCAGAAACGCCTTAGTATCTTACATCGAAAAAGAAAGCAACGTAGGAAAACAATTGATTTGTAACGCAGTATGGCTGCAACCGAGATCTCTGATGACTGGTTGTTATGAAACAGATTATGGCCACAGTAGAGTAAACAGCAACATTGGCTTACGGTTGAGTAATTTGATGATAGTCAAGCTATTTCTTGGAAATATGCTAGTACAGATTAAACATTTTTTCAAAAGCTGAATGTTGGACAGGGAGCGGTGGGATTTACTTGATGTATTTTCACTGTGGTCGCGTCTAAGAGCCAACACGGAATGTGTTACTGTATTCCAGCGCTTGTTAGAGAAAGGAACTTCCCTCGAGAATTTGCACATACCTCGGACAGGAAACGATCGGATCGGTCTAATCTTGGACGACGAGGATATGCAGAGACTGCAACTAACACCCTGTCTCATTCACACGCTGTGCGATCACCATCAGCTCTGTAAGCCAAACTTCACATCTACAATGCATACTAGCGAGAAGTCATCACTGTTATACTGTACCACTTGTTTACACACCATTCCACCTAGTAACCGGATTGATGATATTCGCTTCCTATTCCTCTATCTGACACTATTTATTGTTGTTGCCCATACTTCTGACTCAATGTAAGGCTGCTATCTAGGTTCACGTCTAAACGTTAACTAACCACCGACAGTCGTATTGGTTGCTTATAATTATACGTGCAACTTTGCACAAAATAAAAGAATATGAGATTTCTTTTTCCATTCAACCCAAACGCATGCACGTTGGTAGTGTTATTGTCCATGAGGATTACTGTTTCTCCATTCCATTTGAGGTAGTCCATACACAAGTATGAACAAATGCCCACTCGCAACGCTGCAGATCTACAACTCGAACCAGGGACCTTTGGTATGTCAACTGGTATCTCTACTCGCAGCGGTGGTGGTGCGTCATCATGTTGAATGAGTAAGTGGAAGCCCTTTAGAAACACTTGTAAGCGCCACATTTCGGCTTGACTGACTGATCGCACTTTCACACACATGACACCATGATCTAATGACTAGATGTCTAACGGGTTTGCGCAAATTACAAGTAGTACTAACATCTAGTCGTGTCTGAGAACTGAGAACTGAGTAGAGTTTGCTCTGTGTAGCTGCATCATTCGTCGTTTTCGGACATGAACTTTTTATTTATCGTTACGCTCTCTGTACTTTGCCTCTGCAAATTGTTTGTCTAGTAGCATCTTGAATTTAGACACGGTGTTCGCTTCTACTATATGCTGAGGCAGGTCGTTCCAGACATTCACCACTCTGCGTTCGAAACAGAGTTGATGGGCGACCCGCTTCAAATCCGGGACGATAAGTTTATACCGGTGTCCTCGCGTGCAGCTTGGTGTGCGCAGATGAAGTAGTTGTCTCAACATGGGGTAATCACCCAGATGTAATATCCGGTGCGTCATGATGAGGTCAACCCTCAGCCGACGATAAGATAGGGTGTATAACCCTAGTTTCTTACATCGGTCTTCGTATGGCATACCTCGTAAGTTGGGAATCAGCCTAGTGGCTACATGCTGCACCCGCTCAAGCTTTTCTACTTCGCCCCGGGTGATGGGACAGTATGCGGGAGTGCCGTACTCTAGCATTGGTCGTATTATCGAGACGAAGAGGCGAGTGGCAATCTCTTCGGACCAAGTGCTAAAGCTGCGCCTGAGAGCCCAAAGCATACGAAGGCTGTTTTGGTACAGCCTATTCGTGTTGTCAATGGACTTTAGGTCGCAGCGTGAGAGTACACCGAGGTCGCGCACGAAAGGAGCGGGATGTAACGGTTGTCCAGCCACTGTGTACGTTCGGCCGTGATCACACTTACCCAACCTCATGAATTGCGACTTGGCAGGGTTGATCGGAAGGTTAACCTCTGCAGACCATGTTGAGAGGCGGTCGAGATCCTGCTGAAGTAAATCGCAATCATTGAGTGTGCGGATTACTCTCCACACTTTCAAGTCATCTGCGAACAAAGCACAATGTGATTGTAGTAGCTGAGGCACATCGTTTATATGGATTAGAAACAATATCGGGCCCAGTACAGTGCCTTGGGGCACGCCGCTGCTCGATGGATACCAGTCTGTTAGATGGTTGTCCACCTGGACTCTCCACTTCCGATCAATAAGGAAATTGCTGATCCATTTGTGCAGCGAACCACCAACACCGCACATCCCCAGTCTGTCAAGGAGCACTGCATGGTTAACCTTTTCAAAAGCCTTACTGAAGTCAATGTAAATGACGTCAACCGATTGGCCTTTGTTCAGTGCTTGTAACCATTCGTGCCTCGTCAACAGTAGGTTGATGATGCACGAACGACCTTTCAGGAAACCATGCTGTGCGGAGGTTAACAGGTTTTTCGACTCGAGAAGTTGCAGAAGGCTCTTCTTCACGATCTTCTCGAGCGTCTTTGCCAAAACTGCCGTCAGGCAGATCGGCCGGTAGTTATCCACTTACTTGGGTTACCACCTTTCGGGATAGGCTTTACGACTGAGCATTTCCAGTCGTCCGGTAGTAGACCAGTGGATAGTGACCTGTTAAACAGTTCAGTTACAGAAGGTGCAATTATGGTCGATAATGACTTGAGGATTAGTGGGTGTATACCATCTGGCCCAGCAGGTTTCGTCCCGTCAAGATTTGCTAGAATCTTGCGTACATCCTCAATATTGCAGTCCAGGCTGTTAAGTTCGGCTGGAGCGGTGCTCGTCGAACTCATTACAGACACCTGGTCACTTGCGAATACGGAGGCGAAGTGCGTTGCCAATGCTGACGCACGATCTGTACTTGAGGTTAGAGGCTGTCCTTCTGAGCCTTCTAACACTGGAATACTAGCTATAGGTCTTAGGCGCCGCTTCACATATGCGAAGATCCTCTTGGGAGCAGTTTTTGCGGCAGTTGCAAGCTCCTCTTCGAAGCTTCTGCGTTTTCTTGTTTTCGCGTTGTTGCAGCGATTTCGTTGTACCTTGTAGGCACTGTAGTCCTCATCAGAGCCAGACAACACGAATTTGTTCCATAGTCTACGTCGCCGTCGGGCCATTTTGTTGTACTCTTTGTCAAACCAATGTGGTTTGACTGGCCCAACTTTCCGAAATTTGAGGGGCACAAATCGGGCGCATAAGGATTTCACTCCCTCTTTAATGATAGTCCAACAGGTTTCAATAGATGAATCCTGTGGTAAAGACCAGTCTATCTGGTTCGCTGCTCGAATGAGGCCATTAAAGTCCGCCTTCCAATAGTTGAAGACTGACTCTAGTGGGAGAGGATACGGTAGCGGTAGTTCTAAACTGCCTATGATCACTGAGTGGTCACTCGCTCACAGAGGCTCTAAGACTTGAATGTTATGTACACGCTGCTCACAGCTAGTCAACAGCAGGTCTAAGCATGATGGAGTTGCGCGCGCAGTAATGCGTGTCGGTTGGTTGATGTGCTGTGTGGCCCCAGTTTCAAATAGCAACTCCGTAAACTTCCTCTCGACTTCACAGTGGCCGGGGAGAAGTTCAGCTTCAGGCCACTGTATTCGGGGCAAGTTGAAATCGCCCATGAGTAGGAACATCGGACGACTCATGTGGTTGCGGACATGCGGCAACCAGTCCAAACTGCGGCTCAGTGGGCTGCGATATACCACGCCCACGTGCAACTCGCAGCGTCTGAGGTGTATCGAACACCATAACTGCTCACATAGACCATCAGCGCTTTGATAGGCGCTCACTAGTCTCCCACACAAGGAAGACTTTATGTAAAGTAGAACGCCACCGCGATCATTTGATGGTCTATCACAGCGGAAGCATGAGTAGCCGGGGATTTCCAGTTCTTGGGCGTTTACGTCGGAGTTTAACCATGTCTCAGCAAGGCCTAATACGTCCGGTCGCTGAGAGCTTACGAAGTCGTACAGCACATCGCGTTTGTTCATCAAACTGCATACGTTAGTAAAGGCTACGCGCAGACCGCGGTAGGACCCGCTGGGCGCGCCTGAAGTATTAGCAACCTGTTGATCCGGATTCGTCACTTGACGAAATGATCATATTACACTTCATCTGGTGTGGCCTCATGAAATATGGCGGGTCGCATTGTGATATCAAGGTAGCCAGGAGAAATGTCTGTACTACGCACTAATATTCAGACAGGACAGCAATTTAGATTCGAGGAGAGCGGCAACACGATGTGACATCCGAATCCGAGTGCAATGGCACAGGTGGTAGCATTCTAGGCACTGATGAATTGGTCGATAAATGCTTGCGCCCAGAAAGAACGAGGAGAAATAAATGGTAACACGAGGCTGACTGCCTAGTGGTGCTACCTAACTGATACTTCTCGCTCACCTCGGACAATGGACGATCGGACTGACTCTGGCCTACCTTCTGACACGTAGAGCCTGCGGTTGATTTAGGATACGGATCCACAGAACACACCAAAAATAAGTAGGCACTGTTTTACTGTGCCACAACTTCTTCATCAAAGTGAGCCTAGCTATAATTCCCGTGCTCTCACCGCGGTCCTTACCTTTGCTAAGCACATGAATAGCAGGGCATTTAAGCGCACCATTTCCCTGCTAACCAGGGAAGTTGCTTACTCCATCTCCGTTATCTTCTTTGTGGTATTCATATTCTGTCTTTCTTGTAAGTCGCGTTTGGGTGTATTTTCATGTTAGAATGTTTAACTACTGACGGTGCAATGTGTTGCACTTGTCTAATACGGAAGAGCCACATCTAACCTATCTTTTAGTGGGCTTACTTTGGTCGGTTATATTTCGCGATTACTTCGCGTGTTGCCCAATACACTGTGGTACTCAGTGTGACCTATGATAGCCTTGCTACCTTCTCAAGTGGATTCTAGTACGGTGACATACCGAGACGGTGAGCTACGTCATCATCTTCTTCGTATTACTCTTCGCTTACGAGCCACATCACTATGTAAGCTCCATGGTATTGCTCATCAGCACATGAGAGGCTCTCATTGTTTGTTTTGCAGCGTATATTCTGCACAATGAAGTGGCTTGGTAGTTAACATTACCCTAGCTGGACCAGCATCCCAATACTAATAAGTACGACGCTTAGAGAGTCGGCGCATCGCAGCATATAGTTTCAATCCAGCCATGAGCTCATTCGTAGTTGACGTACGCGCGAAGTTTTCCAGTGAATTGAGTTGTTGATACGGATCTGTGCTACAGTTGCAAATTATTTAGCGTGTTGCCAGTTTGGTGGATATGCATGAATCAAAGGTTACCAGCTCTTAGCCGTGTGCCTTAATCATATAGTGTTAAGTTTGCACTTTGTTACACAAGGCTCAACAATTTTCCCACGTGAAACTATGTTGGACGCTACATGCAAAGTGTAATCACCCTAGGAACTCCGTGGCAAGTGAACAATCCCGACAATTGACTGACTAGCGGTTAACATAATGTCGACTGTTCATCTTCCACACTACAGCTTAGTACTGCGGGTGAGCATAGCTATATTTTCCGTTGTTTATCAGCCAGACTGAGTTTACCTGCGTTTATGAAAAATTAGGTGCTATGTTGTTTGAAGGCGAAAGCGCAGAGGTGCCTAGTAGAACTGGTACTGGACATGGCCACTCTTCTGGGTAGACTAACAAAGGTAAGGCAAACGGCAATGGTACGTTAGTGTCTTAATAGCTTACATCAGAGAGGCATCAGTGCTTGACGATAATGGTTGGTTTTAGGGGCATCAAATAGCTGCACCCGAAACGTAGGATGTAGATGATTAGCAAATAGCTGATGGCCACAGCAGAGTACACAGCGGTACTTACAAAGAGCGGAGTATTTGGACAACAGCCACGCCACGTCTTGGACATTTGCAAAACTGTGCGAATACTATTTGGAAAGCCGCAGATTTGACAGTGGGCAGTGGGAACTAGTTGGTATAGTACTGCAGTAATTATCGTATCAACGAGGTCATAAGTAAACAATATGTGGTATTGCCACCTGTCAATGCTCGAGAGTGCGCAAAACTCGTTTTTTGAGGATCCACACGTGCCTCTGGTAGCAGATGGTCGGACCGGTCGGCTAGACAGGGAGCTTGAAGTGAACACCGCATCGCATTCGTAAGCTGTGCGCTCTCTCCCATCAGCTACGCAAACCAGAGTGTACATATAGACGGCAGCAGTCAATAACACACTATTTTACTACACCACTTGTTTATTTGTACTTCTACCTGGTAACCGTACTGATGGCAGTTGCTCCACTATTCCTATACCGGTTTCGTTCATTTAATGATTCCAAAGCTTTAACGCTATCAACCATGTGCAGTCTAAATTTCAAAGCAAACCAACAGTTCTCATTGGAAATTTATTCGCGAGTACATTTAACATCATAATAAGCTTCCAGATGCTAAAATATATACGAGTATGTACTGATGCATTAGATAGAGACCGTGACAACTGTACATACGCCGCACACCACAGCCTGGTCGGGAAGTCGTTGAACAAGTAAACGTCGACGGTATCAGGTTGGTTATTATAGAGAGGCCGCAAAACATAGGCGAAGTGCTCTTTGTGGGAAACATATTGTTGAAATATTTAGAAAACTTAAAGGAGATATTAACCAGTACAAATGTTATTATGAATAGGTAAGTATATAACCCCCACGTTTTAAAAAGTGAAAATTCCCTACACTTATTTGCGGTTACCAATAGTTATACCTATTGTTTTATTTGTGTGTTTTAAATTATCAAAAACACCATTTGAAATCAACCATTAGATTGATGGCAACAAGTTTTCTACCTCAGGCTTTATAGTTGGAGTGCAAAGCGGTCCGCTTGGTGTTAATCACCTCGAGCTATTTGGCCAGATCTGACAACACCGAGTTTGTTGACTATTCAAACTTCCACACGGTTGCATGCAGCTTTAAATTTACATGAACAATATTAATTATTAGCCGGTTCAAGTTTTCTTCCAGTAGTGTTTTACTAAATGTTGGTGTCACAATTTGCGACATCAGTTGGCTCGGACCTATATACTAAACAACCATGGTCTTTAATATTTTTCTCGGGAAGAGCATCTCGTTTTGCTGTTCATGGAACAGGCTGGTTGCTCGTAGAATTTTGAGATGGCATTTAAAACAGACATCCAGAACATGAAGTTGTACGACGGTCTTCAAGCCCTTTCATATCAAATCTTATCTCCAGACCACATTTTACCTACATGTGTTATCAGGCATACTATGCGACACAGACATGAAAACCATGGACAAAGCAAGATCTCAATGTCGTAAGGATGGCTTAACGACGATCCACTAAATTCACCAAATGACTATACCAGTAAAACTTGTAACATTGAATGAGTATACCGAGTTTCTTCCCTGGACACTATCAGCTTTTCATTGGAAAACTTATAGTGGTTTGCCAGAATTTAGGCGAAACTTTTCACTCTTGCTATTATATGGTGAATCTCAGGCATCACATCAGAGAGGGACGCTACCATTATAAAATGGCACAGCGATTCAGCCGACTGCAGTGTCGATGGAATGTGGCTTTACTGCGTGTTTGGAATTCATGTCACCCTCACAGAGGCTGTAATTTCAGACACTACTTTCACTGGGTTACTAGATTGTGTCCACATTTCATTGGTTGCATTAGACCACTCGAAGTACAAACACATTCCGGGAAACGAAACTCGTCAACACTTATTCGTCTTGCTGGCAAAGCCAAATGTCTTGACACATCAAATTACCTGAAACCATTGGCGAAAAGTTTAGACGGATAAAAATTTGTTGATGACTTTTAAACTTCATGAATATCCAGCATATTGCAGTTATTCTTATACTTTTAAACCTCTCACCCACCATTCTGCAGAAATTGTTAGGCTTCTACTATTTTATTCACAATACGGAAAAGATCAATACTCATCACTACGTAGAAATAATTAGATGTGAGATAGCGGAGCTGGTTCAGAACAAAAACACCTCAAGTTAACCGACAAAACCATTACCTTATAAGATTAACAACAACATACGGTCAAGCACAGCTAGGTGAGCATGTGAGAAAAAGCCGTACTGATTACTGTGTTTTGCAAACGTGTCCTCCACTGTTCTGCACACATTTTGTGTGAATTTCTCTTATTGTGCAAGGACAATCGCAGTCAGTTAGTGAAAATGGATGAAAAGGCCAAAAGTTCCAGATTAAAACTTTGTCAGTATCTTCAAAACAGATAGAAAGATCCGCTTGATCTGAGCAAATGACCATAAGCTGAAGTTTGTGCTTAAGCAAAATGTACGTGTGTACACCGTTTCACTCAACTGATACAGGTCAACCGGTCATTGTGTTAGGAGCTGAACAATAATTACTACGGTTTGCGCATTCACAGTTAAGAGTAGCCAAAATGTGCATATTGGTGAATTAGTAGATTTTTGCATGGCAGTAAAGCATCATCTAAAGTAAAGCTTTTTACCATATTCCTTGAGCTTTATTGATGGAAAGAGTTACGATTTTAGTTTGTCTCTTTCTCAGAACAAAACCAGGCAAGTAGTTTCAGGAGCAAATATTGCTGGTATAGACCTGAATTTCGCAGTTCTTGAAGAGTTGTCAACCTTAATTATTAATTCTCAGGAAACTTTCGGCATGATACCAAGGAAAAATGTCATGGGGCACACCACAGCAGAAGGTGCTGTCGTCTCTTGTAAATTTGTCAGCTTGCAACAGGTCTTTAATGAGCAAAAGCTGTCGTTGAGCTAAATCGCTCTGGTACGAAACTGAAAACCTCCTCTCCTAAAAGTTGTGAACCTTTATAACTGCGGAACAGCCTTGTTGCAAAGAACACTGGTAGCGAAACCTCACGTGGAATCTATACGGGTGCTCCTAAGCACAATAAAAACAGCTATTTTAAACTTTCCACCAAGCGCTGTCACCACTGAAAACCAGCAGACAATCGGCATATATCCAACCATGCAGCATTTGAATATGCAACCTGTGCGCTCCATAACTTGTGAGCCACTTGCTAGGGAACTTCAAGTAGCTGAGAGAAATTGGCCCAACCAAAACCCTCTCAAACTACCTCAACATGTAAATAATCTTAACTGGCACTTAGGTTATGTGCAACAGCCAGAAAACTGTAATCTACCAGTGGGTCACCATTTTTCCAGTGTTTCACCCCTCCGACTTTTTTGAGGGTGCAGTGGCTTTCTACCCGCCACACCCACAAATGACACTATTTCCGCAAATTATATGTCCTCCGTATCCACCACCCCCACTCCACTCTCTCCAAATACCACCTCGTTGGGGTCCTGTACCTGGATTCCTGTAGACAACCAAACGGATAACAAAACACTGCACTTACTTTTAATTAATTCCCGTTCACTGTTAAATAAAATGCACTTCCTGCGTAATATTCTTTACCTTTCTTCTCCTGATTTAGTACTAATTACAGAAACATGGTGTTCAGCAGAGATGTCTGACACATTGTTCAGGATACTGGGTTATAACATCTTTCGTAATGACCGCCTTTATGGTAGAGGTGGTGGCTGTATAATCTACGTCGAAGTCAAATACTTGGTTCTGCCTCTGAATGAATCACTCCTACGGAGACTTGCTGATTCGGTGTGGATTACAATTTCTATTAATCCAACAAATCTCTTAGTAGGTTATATTTACAGACCCCTATCGTCTACACTCACGGTGACCGATGACTTGTTGGACACTTTCTCTCTTATTGCTGACCTCTCATACACTAACAAAATAATCGCTGGGGATTTTAATATGCCCGAAATCCCATGGTCCCTTAACAATAAACCATAAAACACAATTCTTTTATGTCTACTCTTGATCGACTGGGATGGGTACAGCACGTCACAGCACCTACGCGGCTTGGTAACACAATTGATCTAATCTTTACGATGGGATGTTCGCATGTGTCCACATACATCAGTGACAAGTTGCCGGGTAGTGATCATAACATTGTTGGTTGTTCTTTCCGAATTCTCTCTAAACCGACAGAATCAGTGATCAATTACCGCCCATTCTCTTCTGTGAATTGGTCAGTTTTCTCGGATTTTAAAAGGTCTTCATATTGGGATCCATTCTTCTTAGCACAGAATGTACAAAAATTGCTTGTAATGAATTCTACCACCGCATTCAGCTTTGTGTTGAAGCTGTGGCTCCAGAACGTACTAAGAAGTTGAAAAGGACTGCTGCTCCTGCAGGCATCTCAAAAAAGCTAGCCACTAAACTTTATAAAATAAAATTTTTTTAGGAAAACAAACGATTTTACTCTGCTGATGCTCCACACCAGATTGCTTACAGCTTTATACCAAGACCACCACAAAATGCTACGCTCTGAGGAAGAAATGGCACTGAAGGGCGCCAACGTGGTAGGCTGCATCTCAAAACTTTTGGACCGTAGACAAAATAGAAAATCAAGTTGTATAAACGCTATTGTAAACTCTGATGGAACTGCCATAACCGACTGTGCAATCATATGTTCGATCTTCAATGACTACTTCATGTCTACATATAGCACTAATGCGATTGAAGATCCTCAGCTCAAGCTGACACACAGAGGCAGAAATACACTTCAAGCTGTTGAATTTACACTTAGTGACAAATGTCGCCAACTCAGATTGATTCGGCCATCATGCTCACCAGGCCCTGACAACATTCCTCCAATACTGGTAAAGCACGGAGGTCCAGACATCCCCCTGTTTTTGCTTAATGTATTTACACTTTCGATGCTCAATGGGGATTATCCTATACACTGGAAGCAATCATCTATAATACCAAGACACAAAAGCGGATCTATGCAAGATGTAAAAAATTACCGCCCAATCCACCACACATCTATTATCTCCAGAATTATGGAGAGGAGAGTTAAAGAACGCATAATAGAATATTTGAGTTCTATGAGCCTTCTCAGTAAACATCAGCACGGTTTTTGAAAGTTAGGTCGTGCACTACCTGCCAGTTAGATTACCTTGATTATGTGACTAGAGCAAGAGACGCCGGAAGTGCTATCATCGTAATATTTTTTGACATCCAAAAGGCTTTTGACCGTGTCCCACACAATTTATTGTTGCTGAAGCTTATGTCCTATGGTATCACTAATTCGCTTCTAGATTGGTTGTCTTCCTACCTGGAGGGTAGAAAGCAGGTAGTAAAAATCGGTAACTGTACATCTGAAGCCACTACAATCTCCAGTGGAGTGATTCAAGGTAGCGTGCTAGGCCCACTTTTATTCTTAATCTATTTCAATGATCTCCTCGAAGAAATCTCGTATGGAAAGTCGTTCCTTTTCGCAGATGATGTTAAAATTGGGTATTGTTCCGCCCCTGGACAATGTTGTCCTAACTTAGCTTATATTCAGTCTGACTTGTCCGCATTGGAGCTCTGGAGTAACTACTGGAAGCTGCACTTTGCTACGGACAAGAGTAATCTATTGTACTACGGCTGTGGCCCTTCTCTGAACATCCTTACATTAAACGATACCCCTATTCCTGTGTGTGGCGCAGTCCGAGACCTTGGTCTAAGATATTCTGCCTCATTTAACTTTTTAGAGCATGTTATATTCTTGCAGGCTTCTGCCAGAAAAGTGATCGCCTACATAAGTCAAACTCTTATTTTGAGGGTTTCCACGCTTCAAGCCTTTAAAATATGTGTTAGGCCGAAACTTGAGTACTGTACGATAGTGCATAGTAATCTGAGAAAAGTGGATATTATAGAACTAGAAAACATTCAACGATCATTCACAAAAAAGTTTCTGAACATGCCTAATACTATGACATACCGTGGGCGTTGCGAGGCGCTAAATCTGGAGCTGCTATGGCTACGCAGACTCAAACTTAACCTATGCCTTCTATACCGCCTACTATTCGGATTAACCTTCACTGCTCAAGCACAACTCGAGTTTCAGACTCGTATGCGCTATGGACTGAGAAACAGCGAACGCACAGTCAAAATACCAAAGTCCCGCACGAAGCTCCGCTCAAAATTTTCTCTGTAAAATATGCGTCAATATGGAACAAACTTCCATCGAGTGTTAGAAACTGCACTACCTATGCACAATTCAGACGCGTGATTAATATTCACCTGACTGTTGCAAACATCTGGTCAACACTAAGTCAAACGGTGACTCTAGATGATTTGTATGAGAAAGGTCCTGGATACGTATGAAAGTCACCATATCCTCTATTCCTTTCAATAGTATAAGATTACCTACATATAATTGCATTCTTGAGTATATATTTGAGAACCATCTTACTCCTATTAATCCGTCTAACCAATTCTGTTTTCTCCTTTGACGCACTGGTTCGTAGATGCACTACGCCTTTCAAGCTGATGTCTCTGTACCATCGTCCTCACTCGCCAAGATTTGTCATCAAATTATGACTGGCCTATCGGCAAACGTTTGTATTCATCATTATGTTTTATAATTCCTCATATTTTATCTTCTTCTTTGTTTCACCGTTGGTCATGACTGGGCTGATCTCTTGTGGTGACGGATTACAGCTACCAGATTAAAAAAGTATGCCCATGCAAATCATATTACTACTGACTCGCTGGCTCAAAACAAAAAGTGCCATAATTGATTGATCCGCATGACAGAAAGGGCTGAGGCTTCATCGCCTATAATGTATGCATAACGCAGCCCTAAAAAATGACATTTGACACCTAGTTCTGATGGCCTATTTACTATATTGCCACACAGGCACAGAGCCAATTGGAGCATGGAAGTGCGGGTGAAACCCATCGTGGAAATACCCTGCATGGAAGCAAGTCCCCTGGGGACAGTTCCATGAATGACCGTATTACTTTACTTGAACTTTCCGCAAAATCTACATTTATTATTGTTCCCAGTTTCTTTATCTCTCTATTTGTTCCAAACTGCTAATCATTTCAAAAACCCATTTGGGAACCATTGATCAAAAGACAAATAATTAACTATATTATGCGATCACGTTGTACATGTTGATAAGACCACCCAATTGGTCTGTGCCTCGCACTGCTGAGGAATAACGTTTATTTATTTATTTGTTTATTTAAATCAAGAATTTGATCCAAGATCTCCGGTGCTGTTTGCAAGACATTAATCAAATACACAAACAAACTTCGGTTGTTCGCCTTCTGAGATAGACAACCGTTAGCGTTGTTGTAGAGACCAGGCGGATAAAGTACAGAAAGTTGTCAGGCCTGCAGCTGATATGAGAGCAAGCGGTGACGTGTACAGTAAGTTCTGCCACCGTTGATCCATCGCCAGACACACACTCGTTCCTGATTAGTGATAGCACACACCAAGGCGCAGTGCAAGAATGATTTCCCTGGTCAGCAGAAAGACTCGATACAAGGGAATTTGCAACTTCAAGGTCAATTTCACTCTGCGAACACTGAGTACTGAGACCAACGATAGTGGGACAGCATAAAGCAAGCTTTGTGTTCATGTGAAGTTGATGTTTTATGCAAGTGATTGAGAGTTCGTTGCACCTGCTTTCAAATCTGATAGTCGTCCATATGTCCGGAAAAGCACTAGACTGTACTTTCAGTCTGTTGGACGTCGTCAGTAGTGCGTACCCCTCGGATCCATCAGAATTCGAACCCGTGACCACCAGCGGCTTGAACGACCAGCCAGCAGCTTATGCCACTGAGCCACGCGGGACAGCTTGGGACCGGCAAGATTTACAGGATAACAGCGAAATCGCGCCGCCGGTGGTTCTGGATTTGAATTCTGATAAATCCAATGGATGTGCAGTACGGATGATGCCCAAAAGGTTGAATCCGCAGTCCAGTGACTTTAGAGCACATGGGTGACTATGCAATTTGGCAGCCGGTACAACGTACTCTCAATTAAACCTACGTACACTCACGCATACAGAGAAAAAGAGAGAACATGCGTCGTTGCCAAAGGCTCAGGTAGCAACAAAATGTTAAGCGTTCTTATGAGTCAGAGAATTTTGCACAAAGGGTGAACACATATAGACAAGTAAACAAATCTTGACGGGCTGAATAGCCGCAAAAAATAATGGGCTATTGTGGTTGGGAAGGATTTCAAAAGTATAACCAGATTTCTTTACATCGCCCTAAATGTATGGCGGCAATAAGGAATCAAACTGCCAAAGGTGAAATTAAGTAAATTAGAATTGCGAAGAAGTCATCAGTTAATAAATGTTACGATAACCATCCCTGTTCTCAACATGAAATATATGGTATTGCAGGTCGTCGTATTCCTATAGTGCACTATGAGAATGTCCCAGCACCAGATGAACAATGAACCATGATGAGCGCTGATTTATAACGGGTAAAAAAGCAGGTGCTTGACATGTCCCGTAGGGCGTTTAGCGTGACAAAAATATAGCGCAAGGGATAATGGAGTCGTCAGTTTGGACGATTACAGATATAACTGCAGTGTCGCATAATGGGAGTTTGAAATGAGAATGTACGCACATGAAGCAACAGGGGAGTGGTTATTATTCACATCATAGGCGAGAAAAAATAAAAAAGATAGCAAGGACAACGTTTACTCATGTGCAACTATCTTGGGTCGACAGGATCAGAAATCCAGTTTATATAGTAGTAGCGTTTATCAAATTTCGTGCAAGGCGTTTGGAGTGACTCATTCTCGAGTAGGGTTATGGCACTATCCGCTGTCTCTTGTGCATTAGTGCCAGCATCTGGTGGTCGTGAGCTGTAGCACGTAGTGTAAATGTGTCAGGGTATCGTCAAGGCGTTTTTGAAAAGGGATAGGGTGGGTGCATTAATTACATATTCCGGGAGGGTTTTCCAAGGCTGTGCCACTCAAAGGTGGAAATAGTTTCGCCAACATTCCAGGCGGATGTACTGCGTGACCAACTTAAACTGGTGACCTAGAAGCGAGATGTTTTGACTGAGTATTAGAAGGGAATGGCATGGGTGGTTGGGGTTTCTCAGGATCTGGTACACCATAATGAGATCGCCCCTTAAAGGCCGAGAACGTCCACTGTAATTTTTAGGGTCTTCAGCCTGAGTGGGTAGGGGATGCTGGTCAAACCTCTGACGCTCTTCGTTGCCCTACATTTTGCAGTGTCTAACGCGATGAGATGGTGCTTGAGCCAAGGTTGCCGCGCTTGAATAGCGTATTCTGCGTGCGGCCTCACGTACGCACTAAGCATTTTTGGAAAGATCGAAGGGTCGAACTTCCCGAAGGCTCTGCGAAGAAGGCCGAGGTACTGGTTCGCTTTCTTAGCTGCCTTTTCACTCTCCCTCAAACAACCGAGGTCATCTTGAACTATCACGCCGAGAGCGCACTCGTGAGAAGTCCGCTGTAGAATTTTTTGTCCTAGGCGGTACTTGTGCATAGTATTGTGCCGTATGCGGAGAACTCTGCACTTGTTGACGTTAAAATGCAGCATGTTCTAGATGGACCATTTGTACGCTTTATCCATGTCCTCCTGTAATACTGTGTGATCCTCCACTGCAGCTATAGTGCGCCATACCTTTAGGTCATCAGCAAATAGCAAGCAGTTAGAAGACAGCACACTCGCGAGATCGTTTATGAAGATCAGGAACAGGCGGGATCCAGGTACCGAGCCTTGAGGTACGCCGCACTGAACTTCGATGGATTCTGATAGGTTGCTTCTAACCCTGACATTCAGAGGACGCTGTAGGAGAACCTCTCCTCTCCAGCCCAGAACAGGATCGCCGATTCCATATTTCTGAAGTTTGTGGAGGAGAATGGGATGGTCTATACGGTCGAATGCCTTTGAGAAATCCAAGTAGGCCGCGTCGACTCTTAAACCAGTGTCCACAGATTCCGTCCAGCTTGCACGCGCAACCAACAGTTTAGTGGTACAGAACCGATATTTGCGAAATCCATGCTGTTCCGGAACGAGAGTTTTGTTGTTCTCCGGGTACCCCATTAAAGCCTCAGCTACTATGGACTCCATAACCTTGGAGATCACAGGAAGTAGTGTTATCGGGCAATAACTTGCTGGTTCAGCACTACTGTCACCTTTGCATATAGGCGTGATGATTCCGTGCTTCCACATCGTGGGACCTGCATCTCGTTCAGACATCGTTGAAAGAAAATATCTAGTGGTCCTGACGTACTTATGGCAGCAACTTTCAATGCCTTCGGACGAATGCCTTCCGCACCCGGAGAGCTGAACTCGCGCAGAGACATCAGCCTCTTCAGTACAGCTGCAGAGGTGAACGATTTGTGATTAAGTCCTGATGGCGGCGTTCTCTGCTTAGCAGGATAAATGATGATTGCGCGATATGGAAGGTACGGACAAATTGTTGTCCAAGGAGGTTGGCCGCCTCTTGTGCCGTTTGGGCTTTCCCGCATGCTGTGTGCAGAGCAGGAAAAGCGCGCTTAACACGGCGCAAACTGTTTACGTGTCTGTATAGCAGTTTGGGATTGGAGCAAAACTTTTCCAACAGAACTTGTTAGTTCTTCAGTTTACCCTCCCGGACAAGTTTGACACAATGGTTTCTTTGTCTTGTGTAGACATCCCAGGTGTTGTCGTTCGGGGAGGCTATGTAGGTGTGCCATACCAAGTCCCTTAATGCCATGCACTTACGTGTCCTGCTCCTTACGAAAGGCTTCATCTTTTTAGGCCGGTAGCGTTTGGTTTCAGATGTCCTTGCCACTAGCTTGGTAAATATGTTGACGAATTCACCGCAGGCCACCCCGGGGGTTAATTCAGCTAAGAACGACCAGTTGTTTGCATCAATGAGGTCGGACAAGTCTTCATAGTTGGTTACGACACTCTTTTCCTCGGCATGCTCTTTAGGATAAGTCTCGTAGCACATGTAATTAAACACTAGTGTCGCATGATCACTGCGGCTCAAAGGAGTATCGGTTATTACTCTATCGACCATTAATTCTTCATTGGTGAATATTCGGTCCAAAATGGATGGCCTGTCAGTTCCCCAGAATCTGGTGGGCGTAGTAACGTGGCCATAAATAGGGTAGCCTGAAACAAGATCTTGCAAATCTGCTTTGAATAGCTCTCCTGGTGTGGCCTGGGACTCGAGGGCATGTAAGTTGAAGTCACCGGTGACTAGAATGTGACTGTACTTCCTGTTTATCACTTGCCTCAACGCAGCCACCAAATTGCAGTCCACCTCAGGAGTAGACGATGCAATAAGAGCAATGCTCATTGAAGCAGCTTTGGAAGATGGTACGCCATCGCATGCGATGTTGGAACTGTTTCCATTGTCAGTAATAGCAGACCGACTTACTAGCCTTTGTAACCAATGACTTGGCTATCCACATTCATGACTCAGAGAAGGCAAGTTTCTACTTTGAATATTCAAGTGGCATATGAGAGACAAGCAGAAGCCCATAACGGCGTACACTCTCAAAGACACACTAGGTCTTAATGACAGTCTTCGTTCAAGCTTACCATCCACCGTCGATTCCTCCAAAGTAGCAATCTCTTCATCCTATTCTAGGAGATACTTTTCCAGACTAGTTTCCAGCCACCAATAGGGCCACAAAATACGACCGTTCAGAACCCAGTGATGATGCGTCCATTCGATCAATTTATTCGCTGGGGTACAACATTTCACACGACGGAGTTAAACTGCTTCATTGTCTCATACCTCCCACGTCCTTGATGACAACGGTTGTCATGTGACCAGATTTTCGCACATCTTAACTCATCTTTCGTCGTAACATTACCATCGCAAATATTTGTTTGATATTACACAAATTGTATATCTTTATAACATTCGTGTTTCTTAGTGCTCCTCACATTGGTTGTATCACTTAAACATGGCGCAAATCAGCAGTATGTAACTTTCATTTGGATATTCTGGATCAAATGCTGTTTCGGAAGGATGATTTGCACAGAAATGACGGTGGGTGTGCCATCTACATATGCACTGGCATAATAGCAATCCTAACACATCAGTTGGTCATCAAAAATTTGGATGATTCATGATAGTTTGACAATTCAGACCTATCCTCCCCAACTGAGTGCATGTATAGACCACCTGATGCGGCTCTACAAGTATCTCACCAGTTAATGTTCGCAATTAATGCTACTGCTGGCAGTCCACCAAAGTACAAACACTTATATGGAGATTCTAAGCTGCCAGCTATTACCTGGTTGTCTCAAATGCATACAACAACTGGTGGACTATCGAAACTTGTCCAATGTGTTTCTATCCATGATTGGACGCATCACGTTAGGCAGCCTATTAGGCTAAAACATCTCGGTTCTACTATTTAACATGGGTATTCGCTCTGCTTACGTATTGACTGATGAACAAGCAACAGTGCATGATCACAAAACTGTGTGCTGGAGCATGAAAATAAAACTATGTGAAAAGTGCAGAGCAGTGGGGAAGCCACTATCCCCTGTACACTTTACTGGTTGGCACACATCTGACAAACTGCTTAGGACTATGTATTGGGACCCAATTCTTCACCACAGTTGATTAAGCCGAAGCCGCACACGAAATAGCGAAAATACCATCAGTTGTACGGACATTCTAGCACTTACATGGAAAGTCAACATATACATTTACGGCGACGATGTAAACACTTTTTAAAGGCCGCTTCCAAGCTAATGACTTTGAGATCACTACATCGCAAAAGCACCGACACCACTACATTAATTCAAATACACAAACCCTAAGGTAACGTGCACAGCAAACTAAAGTCTAGAATAGACGAATGAAGTCCAGCCATCAAGGATACGGAGGAATGTGACTTGATGCAATTGCTCAGAATAATAAATTCTAAACAACACCATGAAATTCTAACTCTAATTTTGATCGATTGTATAGCAAATGCTGATAAGTCAAAATAGATTAATGTTTGAATTCTTATTTTTCTGTCTCGTCCAATAATGCATCATCTGCATCCTCTTCTCTAAGCCTAAACGAAACGGAAGGTACTCTTTTGAATCCTTGAGTATAAAGAACATACATATGATTATCACATTCATCAAACCGACATTGCAACCGAGACTTCATGGTATTCCCCTGCAGGTATAAGGCTTGGTGACCAAAACGTAACACCCATTCCGAACATTTCACGCTATCATTTGACACTGGCTGTTTCCCGCCTCAACGAAATAATGCCATACTTATGCGAAACTACAAAGGTGGTCCACGAGATCTGATGTGAAACTATCGGTAAATAAGCCATATACAGTTTCTAATAATACGAAACCTACACAACAGTTCACAACATGGGCTTAATCGCAAATTTCAATTGTCATATGTCAATAACTATTGCTCGAGCTTGTTGCAGTAGCAATTGTTTGTGACACGTCAATCATCATCATCTTACTGGATATTCAAAAACCACAAACCACTTTTTCCATGCAAAAGTCCCATAGGATCAGTAGTCCTCTACTGACCTGGTTCGAATCATACCTGAAGGAATAACCACATAGTACGAAGGTGCCAACCCAGTTCCGCTTTCAGAAATGTAGCTAATGGTGTGATTCATGTTAGTGTATTTTGCTCATTGCTTTTCCTCACATACAGAAATGATGGATGTGACTACCTTAGACAAGAGTGTCAAATCTTATTTGCCGACGATAGCGATTTACGTCAAGGTAAGTCAACAAAGCGCTTTATGCACCCAGGAAGAGTGAAGTTGCTACTACAACACACAGGTTAAGGAAACAAATAAAAGCAAATGCAAATATAATAAATCTATATGGTGTGTTGCCGTTGAAAAGTTGGCAGTAATGATGTCATCGATTCAGTCTGGTAATAAGGTCATGGTTTACAACATCTTGCTCCCTCAGGAAAGGTGACACATAGGGAAACATTGACGTAACGTAAGCTCATGTGCAGGCATATATGGCTTTGTACGTTGGTCTGGTAGAAGAATTCCATACCTTCCCATAATGCGCAATGTTGAGGGTGACTGGTATGAATAAGTATCACGGAAGCTAGGTTTTCGCAGGGGCGAACATGATTAGACACACTAATGGCAGTAGACACTAATATAGAATTTCCGCTGCATCGAGCAACATGCTTCACTCAGTTGTTGATCACTTTGGATTGTCTGTTTAAAATCCTAGGATATAGCACAATTGGACCATACGTCCAGTGTGGTATTACGCAAGCGGTGACAAACCGTAAAATCAAGTAACGAGGCAAGGATAATGACCTGTCGGGAGACAGAACTTTAGTCTCCTGACTTTAGTAAAGGCTTCATTCACGTGATGGGACCACGTGGGATCTTAGCTTAGTGTAACTCCTATATATTTCACTAGTGTTCAGATCGACACTGTCAATATTAAGAGACAGGGTGTGTCAAGGACTGTTGATAACAAATTTCCTGGGACAGCGGGAAACGAACATATTTACGATTTGATGTGTTGAAGGAAAGACAGTGGGATTTGGAACAGATGTGGTTGTCCAAGAAGCCTTGCGTGTTGGCCGATGAATTCGTGGTCTGAGTGTGTACACCAAGAATCACCTAATCAACATATTATGGCAGGATGGCTTTCTGGTGTTCTGGGCCCGTCAAATTTCCCCACAAAACGTGCCAGAAACTCCGGCATAATGGCTGTGAAAAGCGGGGTTCTATTCCCTCCACAACGCAGCAGCGCTCAGCTATTCCGAGAGACGGCCCAACTGCTCACCTGCTGACAATATTCTTTTACCAACTACCACCCCCTCGTGGTAGCAATTTTCCTTAACTTAATAACCCATTGCATTGGCCGTGATGCGCCCATTGTTTGTCGTAATGGAGACTTCAGGGTACCGCCTGTCCTGCTTCCTCTTCGCCTTATTTGGGAGTCGGTCGGGTCACGTGATTTGGTGTGCGTCGTTAGCCGGGCAGCGTTCGCGTCTAAGTCACTAGTGCGCGCCTACCGTAACCCCCTCCCGTGTGCGTCCGTTCCAAGAGTTCAGCGTGTACCCGAATACGTGTGGCTAGGATTGTTCTCACGAGCGTTCTATTTCCGTCTCACCAGCGCGTTTCGCGGACTAACCTAACGCCATCAGGTCGGCGCAAATCCGTTCGATTGGCCAGCTTTCCACGCCGTTAACGTAGGCATGCGCCAACCGTGTCAGACAATCTTATCAGGCATCTAAGCAATTATAACGGCAGGAATGCAGTTAATGTAGGTAGAAAATAGGAATAGGGACAAAAAAGCTCCCTGAAGAATACCTGAATTTGTGGTGAGTAAGAAGACGCATTACCACATACCTCGGTAAACTGCGTACGATTGGCAAGTAATATGTAAGAAGGAGTACTAATGAGGACTGAACTCCGGAAACCAGCAAAGCCCATAACAGCAGCTGGTATTTTACACAACCGAAAGCATTGCTGTAATCCAGGAAGCAGAACAGCGAGGGCTTGTTTTGGCCATCGAGCGGTTAAAACAAGGAGTGTGCAAGGCAAGCCAATGCACTCAAATTGGACCTTGAACTGCGATAGGCGAACTGAAAAGGATCACTTGAGTGGGTTTGGACAAGCATTCTTCCGAGTATAACTCGTTCTAGTATCTTCAAAGCCACCGATGTACAAGCTACGAGCCGGAAGTTACAGGTTCGTTCCCTGGCACAGGCGTAATTCGGGAGCTTCTCAAGCAGTCAGCTATCTTGTGTCGATGTAGGCACATGTCATAAGATTCAGAAGAAGCCTGTGTAAAGACCTCAGCATATTCCTTGAGGATTATAGGACCCAGTCCGTCCGGAACGGGTGCATTGCACAACGGTATCCGTGTTAATTCCTTATGAACTTTTTATTGATGGGTGGGGAAGGTCGGGAGGAGTTGCAACGGTAAAGTTGATTACTCTAATACGTGACCATTTATCTGACCACAGAAGTTGCGGTTTAATTCCTCCATATCAAGAGCAGTGTGTGTGACACCTCGGACGACTCCACTCAACTTCTTCATCATGCTTCAGATTTCTTGGTATTTATACTTTATAAGTATCGTTTGGAAGTAAATATAGTGGAGGCGGCAACTTTCATTTTTAGGTTAATTGTACAACAACGTTTTGTATATCTGTACTGTATAATGTATTGTTTATTGTATTGGATATTGTATTGTATATTGCGTTGTATATTTTATTGTATAATTGTGTTGTATAACAATGTAAAGCAGTTAGTTTCACCTGATAATCGTGCAACCTTCATAAAATATGCACACGAAGACCTATCATTCCTAGACAACTAGAGTGAAAGCTGAGATATGAGATTTTCAGCAGCCAAATCTCAGATAATCTGCCCAGGACACAGTTTACTAGAATGATCCACCATTTCGACTGGTATTCTCATCCCAACCGCCTACTCCATTCGGGACTGTGAAATTCGGTTGCAACTCTGAACACAACAAGTAGCGGAAGTGGAACGACTACCAGGCCCATCACTAGGTCATTTTACCAAACCAAATACAACTCGAATTAATCAAGCTCATACTGCCACCCACGTTAGCGTACTATATAAGCAAATAAGCAAGCCAGGTAGAACTAAGTAAACAAAAATCCCACGCTCATTCATCAAGATGATCCAGAGGCGCTCATCAACGCCTACTAAGGATAAACGATGTTCTTGCAACCAGTTTGATCCACTCTAGCTTCGACTAGTGAACCGCCACCTCACTCTTCCATATAGTATCATGTATTTGCTAGTGTTATTCATCGGATAGTTTAATCTATCCAACTGGTGACTGGAAAGCTATATTAACCCTATAGAGGAGGAAGCCAATCTTCGGTTAAATTGCTTCCAGGTGAAGTATGTCTATCTTTGGCATAAGGTTTCGTTGCAATTAGAAACCAGCGATGGATACTCTATATATCCTATGTTCTTTGTTCCTTATTTCAGCATTTGCAGAAACGAACGGGGGTAGGTTATGTGTCTTGGTTTGGCGCGCAAGAAATCTGGAAGCGTCTCGCTTTGGCTCACGAATAATCTGGCCACCTTACATGCACTGTACCTAACACATGCCTCGCCACCGCTGAATCGCACAGTAAAGCATTATACTTAGACGTCGCCGTGACATGCGCCTCAAGTGTTCTAGCAGCGTTATGTGCACTTTGCCTGCGGTATATCTTATACACACAAATGCACAGGTGTTGCGAATACGTTTGTGAACGCAGCTAGTCAGCTTACCTACGAAAAGTGTGTCTTCCAGATACACCACTGTTGAACAGATCCCGAATGCTATTCCTTGGTTAGTGCGGTCGGAAATGAAAAGGAAGTTCCTTCTACCTATAATATGCTTATCGTCCCAACCCATTCCGCCGTATATTTTCAATGTGATTTAACATATTACGAAACGGGTGTTTCACTAACGGTTTCGGGTGTCCACTATTCAGCAAGTACATACTATATACTTGCAAGAGGAGGTCCCAACTTCCTTCTCTGTGCACTTGACCTTATTTCTGTGAAACACAGAGATCGGAATTGTAGGGTTGTGTCCCATCTGTGTCCGCCGATTGACGAAAGCACGGATTGGAAGCAAAAATTCTTGCAAACAGAGCAGTCAAGGAGTGGCTTTGTGTCACTCCATGGTGAGCGATTTCAGATTCCTCACAAACTAGCTTTACTTATTCACTCTTATGTTCAAAAGTGTCGTCCACTTGTTACCTACAACTTTTGGCCATTTACTGGAGTTTGCCAGTCATATGTACAAAATGGTGGATAGCGACGACCTAATGATAACACCAGATTCTTGAGAGCCTACTTCGACTGAAACCGGAGCTAGAACAATAGGCGGCGCAATGTCTTACTCTCGGTTGTTTCAACCGCCTTGAGCTTCGGCCACTCCACAGGTTAATCTCTTCAGCCAAAGAGTTTCACCATGTCCAATGCGTCGCATTTTGTCACCTTGGTGAGGAGTGTGCTGACTTTATTACAGTCATATTTCATCTACTTTACACACGAATTCATGACGGTTATTTACAATCGTATTCGTTCACCCCGTCAATGGCTGCAATATACTAACGATTGCATATAGACCAGTAAATGCAAGCTCTTGCCAACTCGGTACCCTTATCACAATTAACGCGTTACCGTTCGTCAAAGCTCACTGCAAGACATCATGCGTTGCTATTCAGATGCTGATGCTAACCTCCTCATTAAGGCCGATCAACTGCAGTTAACAGCTAATTCGGCCGCATACACCGATAACTAATGCAATGTTCCATGATAGCGCGTAGTGAAGCGCCGTAGGCATTTTTTCACCTAGGTACTATTATCCACATCCCATCACACCTACACACCCGCTAACTATAGGTTACACCACGTGAGGTTGACGGACATGTCTGCTAGCTGCATGCCGAAACCTTCAGCGATGGCAATCGATACTGTCTCATTGTGGATCATATGTCACGTCCGGTCGTCGGCGCGCAACGGTGAGCACTATGAGAGCGGATGCAATATCGCCGGCCCCCATTTCTGTGTTGTGTGCCTTGATGCCGCATAAATGAATGGGTGGGCCTTAATATACTTCCTCAACCTTCCATGGATGCTGAGTGCTAGTCCGCACCGCATCCTGCAGTGACTGAGCTCACGTGTCGTTTTCACGTCCGCGTGCGCATCACGTGGTTTGTTGGCTGAGCGTAAGGTCTAACCGCTGCAACAACCGAAGCAGGTTCTGAGTACTGTGCAGTGAGTTGAAATTAGTCAAGACGATGGGCACGCATTTGTGCTTGTGGGCTAATTACATTCAAGTTGGTGTGCTTGTGGTTTGTGTTGAATATTCTTATGGAGCAACATGATTTGCTTAAGGAGGAGCTTGATTCCTTTATGTATTCAATTTTCTCCGAACAGGTATATATTTATTGTGTGGTAGCTCATGATTGGCCCGACTCGCGACCGCCGATATAACAGTGTGCCCAAGCCCAGTTTTTCACCGGGCTGTCTGTTAAACCTGGTAAATTGGGCGTGAGCTTTCTGGTACTGTGTTGAACCCGTTCGATCTTCTGCGCCCCATCACGGGTGGTCGCACAATAGCCGGGTGTGCCGTACGCTATCCTTGGTCCTATGATGGAATGGAAGTCAAGTGGCAATCTCGTAATGTCACATAGAGATAGCGCGGTGGAGCGACCATAGCAAGCTCAGTTCGATTAGGAATATCCTGTTCATGTTTTCCACCGTCTTCAGATCGCAGTGTGAGAGCACGCCTAGGGTGTTCACAAAATGTGTGGGAAGTAGAAGCTAACCGCAGATGCTTCGGCCGTACACAACATTGACCATACTCATGAATACCGACTGAAGTGGTTTGAAGGGGAGGCACAATTTTGTGAGTTAACTGGAGTGAGAGATAAGGTGTTGCTGACGTAGTCTGCATTCCGCAGCCAAATTAACCATTCCTCCGCATCTACAGGTCTTATACTGAGGAAATTCGTCGAGATTTAGATCACGGTCAAAGTAGGTCGAGGCAGCGAGCAATCAGATACGAGACTAACAGAGGCATAACAGTCGGTTAGATGGACATTGAAACAAACCCCCAATTTCGAACAACAGGAATGTTATGGATCCACTGGGGCAGTGACCCATCAACGCACAAGCTCAGTCTGTCAAGGCAAACATCGTGGTTTACTTTGTCGGAAGCTTTACGGAAATCGATGTAGACTCGTCGACACGCCTCTCGATTCGCTACCCGTAGCCATTCACGCCACACCAAGGGCAGTTTGATACTGCATGAGTAGCCTGGCGCAGAACTGTATTGTGCTGCAGACTCCAGCTCATCTGTTGGCACAGGTGTGGTAGATGTTTCCACTAGAACTCCTCAGAATTCTTGGCAGAAATAAATGTCAACTACCCTACTACAACTACTACCACCACCCTGTAAGCAGTAGGGAGACCAAACTGCGTATACTGCCATAAGTTAATGGTCAGCTTAAGTTTGGCAACTTCATCGCTTGGTGTGGAGGCTACGCTGTCCTCTGCACTGTAGTAACATGCAAGTCAGTGGATAGTGAGCGGCGCTATATCACATTTAGTAACTTATTCACCATGGCCCTTGCCGTCTGCCGTAGCTCAGTGATCTCAGCCACGAACTGGAAACAGTTGAGTTGTGGGTTGGAGCCGTACCAGGGTCCGGTGGAATGCACACTATTGACGATGCTCGAATGGATGAAACAGGCGTACAGTGTTTTCCGAACGTGTGCCGGCTGTCTGTATGAGTCTAGCTGTGACAGATTTCTAATATAAACTGGTCAGTAATCGTCTACTTCGTTGGGAGCACTTCCTTGAGGAATCGATTTTACCGATGAGCAGTTTATTCCCTCGTCCCTGAAAATTCCGCTGGTGATCTGTTGATCCGGTTAATCACAGCTGATGACCCGAGGGCCGATATCGACTGGAAAACCAGGTGGTAGCGTTTATTATGCCCAGGAAGTTTGGTTCCGCCAACTTTGTCAGCCAGTTAAGGCATCTCTGCAACATCGCAGTAACGACATTCTGCTTCAGCCAGCACCGAAAGCCGAACTCGGTACAAACTCCTAGTGAGTTGCACACACGTTAGCAAGTGCGCCGCCAAGTGGACCTTTGCTATGTGTTGATGTTTAACACATGTCCGCCTGAATCCTCTAGCTCTGGTATGTCGCATTCCGACTTCTGATAGCGTTTCGCTTAAGTAAAGATTCTCTCTCAGGCGGTATTTGCGGCAGTTGCGAGCTGCTCTCCGAAATCCTGGCGCTTCTTGGTTTTTACACAGTTGTAGATATGCTGCAAACTTTTGTACACTTCATATCGTCGACCGAGCCAAATGAAGGCAGATTGTTCTACAGTATGCGCAGAGTCTGAGCCACCTTACCATGCTCCAAAATTCTGCCAATTCAGTGGTGCGATTTGAGCACACACCTAAGGCACTCTCTTTTTATAACTGTATAACAGTGGCACAAATCAAAATCGCCACCTTCAAAAGTCACCTGCCCGTGGATGACGGACTGACAATTCACTAAGCAGCATTACACACTGCCTATTACTGCACTGAAGATGCCACCTCGCATGGTGGTGAAACGTATGCGATTTCTTAATCAAGCTCGGAAAAACGATCAACAGGTTAGCAACCAAGCCGGGCTACCAGTGTTCCAAATTATGTCGAGTACTGAACATAGCTAGCTTGCCAAAGTGACAAATCTACCTACCGCGTGGCTCGAACCAGGCTGTGGACGTCTGATTTCTGGTGGTTGTAAGCTGGCCCCAGCAGACGGGACTACATCAAAGGCTGTCAGCACTGAGTGATCTCTAGTTGACATAGGCTGTATTGTCCAAATGTCATGCACATGTTTCGCGTACTTGGCTAATGTTAATTCTAAGCATGGCAGAGTTGAACGTGGCGTTATGCGTATCGGCTGGTACCCAGGCTGCGCTGCTCCATTTTTAAGCACTAAGTCCAAGAACATTGAGTTGAAATCAAAATATCCGAACATGAGTTGGACTTCAGTCCAGCGTACTCGAGAATATTGGCAATCACCTGGAGTATAAATTAGGGATGACTCATTTTTGCCGCTTAAAATGTGGCAACTAATGCTGACAGTGACTCAGATGCTTGCAACAGACTGCATTCAGGTGCAGCTCTGCGCGCCTGATATAGATCGATCACAACAACTGCTCACATAGGCTGTCATCACTTCGGTAGGTAATCACAATTCTTCCGCACAGAGAAACGTGGATGCAGAGCAGACACCACCTGAAGATTCTACAGCACATCCCAATGGAGTCTCGAGTAGCTCCTACTGTCGACTTTCTGGGTTAGTGCATCCGCATGCATCCACGTCACTGAAATTCCTATTGCGTCTGACCACTCTGAGGCAACGTAGCGGCATATTTCTTCGTGTTTGTTTATAGTCCTAAAAACAGTAAATGCTACATGCAGGCTGCAGTGCTAACTAACAAGCGCGTCTACACGGTGCGCCGTTGTGTTATCCGAATTCGCTTTTGTGTTTCATCACCCGAATGCTTGAAAGTACTAGGAATAAGTCTCCCTAGCCTGTTCAGCACCTTAGCTTGATGATGGCAAAGTTGAGGCGCTCTCCGTCACTTTGATGCAAAATCGGACGAATGGGTACACTCTCGCATTCCACATTAATTACTGAGACAGTCCTACCTTCTTTCGCGCAGCGTCAGCAAACGTTTGCCGAATAGGATGTTAGTTCTCAGTAGTGTTTTCATCATGGCAGATGCCTTGCCTCACGTTCACACCGCCCTCCTTTACTTTTATACCAATTTACAGGTACATTAGCGCATTGTATCAAACTTTTGGCGTGATAGTGTAATGCAATTCCGGCGGTAGAAGCACAGAAGTGAGTCAGTTATTCGAACGCTAAGAACAGACCACAGGGTAAATATACAAATTGCTATTCGGCCGAGTTATCACTGCTGACGTAACGATGCAGACACGTGCCGCAAAGTTCCGGCGAGCAGAAGCAAAACACACGAAGGTAACAGGTACGTTTATTCAGCAGTGAAACAGAGCGGGCACAAAAAGTGAACAAGCAAGTTCATACAAACAACATTACATTTTGTGTATGTGTCCAACGGTGAACAATCGATTTTAGCTCTTCGGTGATTATCGGGTTCAGCGGGACCTGCAAGGGTACACGGAAAAAGACATTAATAGTAGCAGTTCATTCAAAGACATCGAAGCGGTCTCTGTTCCGTTACAGCAGATTTTCGAAATCGTGTGCTGTGCATTCAAGTTTGAGAGCTTAATAATTCTGTTTTGGCGTCAGTGACACTGTCATATGTCTTGGAACGTTAGCCAACGGGACACCGGTTGTAAGCTTGGCGCACGAGCGACAGACTGTCCAATTAAATTGGTCGAGCACCACCCTCTGTGCTGCCCACATTCGCACCTGAAGAAAACCCGGATGATTTCACTCCAAACTGAAACCGTCCAATGGACGACTTGTGATGCCTGTCTAAGGAGGAGATCCTAGCTACTACTTAATCCGAAGCGTACGGGTAACCAGTGCGGACGGACAGGCAACCTACAACATGAAGGGGTCTAAAATTATGGACCGCTAGCCACTACCTGGTGGTGGCTTATTTCAGCGGTCTAACCATGGTTACGATGGTGGCCTAGACAGCCGTTCTTCTAACTGGTATTCCGCAGTCCCTGAACTCTGAGAGAGTGAGCCACGCCTGCACTTGCAGTTGGTCAAGCCTGATTCGTGGCCAGTACACTGCACACCCTAAGCTGAATCAGCGATGGCTGCTAGGCGGTTGGACAACTTTGTGCGATTGTTATAGCGATGACCATGGGACGCATTGTTTCCACTGAAGTAGGTAGACCAACCTTAAGCTTAACAACGAATTTTCTATAGGTGCTTACTTCTATCACAGTTGATTACTAAAAAACCTGACCAACACTATTGTAGCCTCAAAGCAGACTTCCAACAACTCTTTAGCTCTTATAAGGTAGCGTAGTGTACCGAAGTGGAACATAATAGCTGGAACTCCTCTTTCCTTGTAAACCTTGGATGTCCCGATTTTAACCATAACCCGCGTAGTTAATTCGCACTTAAACCTATTATGCTCTTAAGGCAATGGTCTTGTCAATCAATCCTCCAGGCCACATTATCGGCACAATTTACCAGAGCAACGATTTTATGGTTATTTCATTCTACAGGGCCATGCAAGCGGTTCTTAGTCGATGGCCTCTTTCCAACAATTGTATTTGATTGCGGCGGGGAATGCGAAAACGAATGCAAACGAAAGTAGATAAGCCTAGGACTTGTGCACAAATGGAAACTTTGCACCCGTTCGAGTTGTAGAGCCCGCATGTTGTGATCTTCCAGTGCTTTGTACGCTGATGTGAATAGTGTTGCTGCGTAATGCGGATGTAGTGGTTGCGTTGTGCGCTGATTGCAGGTTGCCTAATCGGAGAGGAGCGTCATTGATACTGTAGACGTTGTTCCAAGTTCAAGGATTCCTAGTGGGGCGGTGACACGACATTAGTAAGTGTTCGTTTGTCTCTACACCCATGGGCGACTTTGGTAATCGGTTATCTCTTCAGTGTCAACAGATATGGCATTATTTAAGGTCGTAGGAAGGATGGGGAACCTATGTATTCAAAGGATAATTAGTCTTCACTTCCATATGATCGCCCATAGGTGTGGAGACGCTGTGACCGCGACGGAATTCGTTGAAACTCATGACCACATTATGAAAAGTGCAGTGAGTGAAGCATTGGAGTTCTCGATAAACCATACGGTCCGTCAAAGGCAAGTGTGACAGAGCCAAGCCTAGGGGTTCGCTAATACGATATACTTTTCAACGTGTCCTTAACGCATAGGTGCTCCACCGGCACTGGGCACCAGCAAGAAAGTCGTAAGTGGCTCTTCAAATGGCGCCGTTGCAAGCATAGTTAATGCAGATGGAACCTCCCTATTACTTCTGTGGACTGGAAAGTTATCCTTATAGAATCAACATTACTCGTCAATAAACAGTTAAAGTGGGTACAAAGACCACCATATTTATAAATGCCACAGCGTCCTGAAAGCACAAACGCAAAAGCCGATAACTATTGGCGGCGCATGCATTTTACTCTGGTAATTCAGGCGAATACTTAGAACAGGCAAGCACTTTGTCTCACCCACCGGCTTTCCTACAGCATGTTTTCAATCATTTACAAAGGCAACCGTGCCCACTACTCCTGATATGGACCACTGTTTCAGCCAGTCTTAGAAGCAGTCATGCGTGCACGCCGTGACACACGTTGTTATCGACTTGGCAACTACTCGGAAATATTTTGTCATGGGAAAGTAGATAATTCCGGAGACATTGTTGAAGGAGGAAAATTACTCCAAACTCTATGCTTACTATGCGTATGCAGTGCTTGTTGAGGGGTCATATCAGAGCCGTAGTGTCACCTGGTATTTCAATCTTATCCATCACATAAAGTGAGGCGTAAATCTCATGTCGTAACGAACGACTGACGTACATCTTCCGACCTTTGAATAATGGCAGATCCATGGGCACTGAAGCCGTAACTGCTTACCGAAGTGGCCCATAGGTGTGGAGACGAACGAACACTCACTAATGTCGTGTCACCGCCACACTAGGAATTCTCCTATTTGGAACAATGGCTGCCCATCCACTGATGATCTTACTTATCCAGCGAACTTGCACTTAGTATACAATGCGCCGACTACTCACATAAGTGCACGGCCCACTGAAACAACACAGCATGGGAATTTTGTGACTGTAACGGGTTTAGAATGTCCATTTGCGAAAAAGTCCTAGCTTTTCCTCCTTCATACAAAGTATTGTATTGTTTCTGATTACCTCCCTCCAACTTAACAATAACATGCATTTCCTAAACTAAAGCGCACACGTATCTTGGCTCCAGATTGTTCTCATTGGCACGGTTCCACTATACAGACCGTATCACATGTGGCCAGTTAGTCAAACGAGCAAGAAAGGCAACCGTATAGTCCACCCGTAAGCTTTCAACGCTTCCCTTCCAACAGCCTGCTAGCATTTCTGCCTCATCAAAACAACGAATACGCTTCTTAGCACCACTCACTTAAATGTTATCTTGCTCGCATAGAAGTGAAACTTGCTAACGCCAGATTGCCAGCATAAGCAATCAGGTATTATGTCTCTGATAGACTTGCCACCCTCGGCACCATGAAAATGTGTACCGGTGGATTCAAGTGCGTCAAATATCATATTTCATCGCATTTTAGCTGTCAAAGCTGTTCCAGCTTGAGGAGAATTACCTCAAGCCTTACTTGAATTGGTTTGTTGTTGGCCAGTAACAAGAAGCTTCTCTTCGTTTCTCGGCAATTTCCGTTTTTGAGTTTTACGTGGATCCTCGACCAAAAGACAGTTTTCATCAGGGGATTGAGGACTTGCAGGGACGAAAGTTAGTGTTGCGTTAGCTTCAGTTGGTGCCCTGCTTCCGAAAAAACTAGAAGGGTGTTGTAATGAATTTGCAGGGATACAGGAGGAAAGCTGAGCTCAACTTCGGATGGAATCTAGGCCAGTCTTCAGGAAAATGTCTGTGGAAATACTTCACAGTTAAACCTTTTCATCGCCATCTACACCGCACGGGCAGTTGGCCACCTGTGATCTCATGAAACAGTATCGGTTGACTTGTCATGGTTGTATGTTTTTAATTTATAAGAAAGTAAGAACACAACGGTTAGAAGTTGATTGTCGGGTTGTATCTGTCCGGCCCTGCACACGGAGCTCAGTAGTCTAGTGATCATGGCAAGATCCTATCACATATCAGGCTATATCTATCTGTTTAGTTAGGCAGAACGAAAAGCGTCGTGTAGTTCAGTGATAGCACAGAAGAAAACCAAAATTCTCCTCCAATTTGGATACGGTCCCATTTATCAGCATGATAAAACCTGACTTCAAGGTCAATGGAGACCACAATTGCGATTACGTGTTTTACTCTAAGACATTGCTGGTGCTCCAAGACCTGACGATAACCGATTAGAATTCTCAACCCGAAGCATTTGTTTCCAAACACTGACCGCTGCGTACTAGGAGTTTGCCAGTGGTTCAGTGAGTCTCTTTTACGTAATAAGCCTCCACTCTTTGTCTAACCCATAACAAAAGAAACCAGGAGAATGAATTCGTCTGGCCTGGAACCATTTAGATGGTATGGTTAGCTGTAAAGGCGCAAAGAAACACTCAACACTACTTAATGGATAGTTTATCTATCACATCATGTTTGTCTGAAGTAATCCATAATGAATACAACTGGTGACTTGGTGTTAACGAGCGGTATCAAGCTTTGCCATGTCAATTTAGTAGAGAAGCCAGAAATGACAGAATTTACGCAGCTAGGCGTTTGGAATACCTAACACAGGAAACTGGATATTTAAATGAAATATGGTTAAAGTGTGTGAACAGGAATCACTGTCTAGAAATAAAGTACTTTTGTATTTATTTATATGTTGTCTACACTCACGTCAATTTTTATGAAGCACATTAATTTTACCTAGATTATTTACGAAGGTCAAACGTAACCTGCCGCCGGACACGCAAGTAGTCGCGTTATAGCGTTTGAAGCTGATCATTTTGGTAATATATTTTGAGATAGCCTTCCATGTTATCCAACTTAGTATTCAACGCTGTCGTTCAAATGGTCAAATGTCAGGAAACAAAGGCCAAGTTAAGTGAACAGGCGTCAAAAAGACTGTCTGTCACAGAAGCGGACATCCCAGTTACTTCCTCATAGCTGAGTTTATTCGGACTGTAGGAAATCTAAGCGCCACCCACACCGAGCTGGTCATCATGCTGTCAAATGTTTGCCAACCGCATTTCCGCACCGAATCAATGCACCGTAAGGCAATGGCTCAACGGATGAGTACCAAGGGACTAGGTTTGACTCTTGAGAAACTGTTCGCTAGTTGGAAATCGTGCATGCGATCAGTCGGTTCTCAGAGCCGTCTCTTGTTGACTTATCTCTCCTTGCAAACTGCCTTTGGCTGATGCGAGTGCCTCGGGTCTGAAGGATATTTATGATGCGCTGAACTAGTTAGCAGTCTGTTGAATTTAGTTGATTAGAAATGCCGTGTGCGGTCATTTGGAGCTTAGGCGTCTCACATATTTGAGTGCATGAGACGAAATTTATGGTTGACTCGGGTTATGGGTCGTATCTAAAACTGTTGATAGTTCATGCTGATGCTTAACTAAAACCTTTGATATAACCGATAACAGTAATGACTTCCGTAAAATGCTATAGCATATTTTCCAACGTCACACTATTAACATCATTCTATTAACGTCACTATTAACAATCAATGCTTATATCTTTTGAACTGATATTTATGACGGCCAGGTATGGTTTTACCGCGTCATCTTGGTCATTACTAAAATTGGTAAGATGGTGGAGTTGTGTTTCTACAATTCTTTGCGTCGAGGATGAATACCTACTAATGTTCAACTGAGCTCAGCCTGAATGGCTTTGTACGATTTGTCATGTGCATATGTAAGCTTGACTGACTTTTGTTTAGTCTACGCCCACAAGATGCCGACAGTCATATGTGACCTATTCAAACAGAAAACATGTGATTCTCAAAAGAAGCAAGATGTTTCTGCGTAAGCAACTTATTCGCAATTAAAAAATACACATGTGACAATTCCCTGCCTTAGGAGGTTATGATAAAGGTATAACGTAAACGTTCGCCGATGTTCAAACTAGATATAGGTTGACTCAAATCCTTTCTTCACGGTGAATTATTGCAATAATGACACTGCAAGAATTGCTTTTCTATGCGACTTGCCTGATGATAAAATGCAAATTTGCTATATCCACGAAAGCACTAAGTAAGTAGTTAAATTATGCAAATGCCTAAAGTTTTGCTAACTTCAACCCGAATACTATATTCTCGATTCGCTGTAGGACTATATGTTGTTACTGGTCTAATATTTCTGCTAACTTATCAGAGACCATTTGGCCGTTCGCAAAATATAACCTGACGATCTTCTCGATGACTTAGGTGCTAATTATTTCTTAACCATCGAGCGGAGTGCTACGATATTTTACGCTTAAAAAATAAATATTACAGAAAGCTTTATACGACTTCGCCATGGAGTGAAAACTCTGCCTGCTGACTAATATTTTCTTAATTTTGTGGCACGAATGCCTGTGAGTTAAGTGGTGAAAAACTAGGAAACCTTACGCAACAAATATTTAGCTTGGTAAATCTATTCACAGTTATTCGCAGTTGGATGCAACTGTGATTTAACAAGGATATTGGAATTGCTCTAAACAACACACCATTATTTTGCTATCCCATGTATAAATTAAAATTATTTGTGAAAACGGGAAAACCAAAGTCGACAAGTTTTAGGTGAGCGTAAAGCAGTCATTTCACTCGGTGGCACTGATCAGAACCTTTGGCTTGAGTGGAACGCATCGCATTCTATTGTTTCAAATGGAATAGTTTAGCAAATAATAAAGGTGTTAACCATATACTTAGCTTCCGCTTAGCTGCATAGTTACTACCTCGTAACCACAGGAATGGGAATTCCTGACGCCGGATGGCCAATCACTGTCATCTCTATGGCAGGTGCTTTCATGACATGGGAGGGTGTGTCGGGTTAAATCGCAGTTAGCTGACAATTCAAGATGGTCGGCTACCGTCCCACATGGCTCAGTGGCGTAACCTGCGGGTTGGTTGACGCAAGCCACTAGCAGCCATGGATTCGATCCTAGGAAGAGGACCGAAGGATGAGCACAACTGACGAGCACCAATAGAGCGCAACGGCCAGCTGGTATAGTTCCTGATTGATAATTGAGTTGGTCGCAGTTTCGGCGGACTGCAGGGAAATCAAAAGACACCAAAATCCTTCTATGTATTAGGAAAACTAGCTTTCTTTACTAATCGCCGTTTTCCTTTGAGTTGCTACTAAAGAATTTATTGAAAAATCACCAGATTTAGCGAAATTCGCTGGCACGCCTTTGTGTTTGCTTATGTGAAGCGGCTTCTCAAGCAGGCAAATGATCTGCTGGTGCCAAACGGATCGGATGGACAACACCTAACCTCTAGTAATGTGGTGCCTTCTGTGTCTGATGAACTCAACTGCCGTGACGGCAAGGTTGCAACGATGCATTAACTGCCCACCAAATTTGACGGCAGCCAATTTGCTGGGCATAACAGGCTCAACCTACTGATTCTGCTGTCGGTATCGGCCATGGTCTCATCTTCTGTGGCTGACCGGATAAACAGATCGCTGGCCGATGGGTTGATGTCGAGTGACTACAAATGCACGTTGATAAAGCTAAATACGTACGGCAGCGATCCCAACCGTTGACAATTAGTGAGCACTATGTTTTACACCAATTTCGGCCAAGGATTCTAAGATGATCTAAAACAAGCGTCTACTGCAGCTACTCCAATTAATGAGCTGCTGACGCCCGGCCAGCACAGTTTAATGCTAGGTTGCTCATGTATTATCCACCTGCTCTTGTTGCGGCTTGAATGGTTACGGGTAGTCGACTGAGTGAGATTTTTCGACGTGTTCTACACGGATTTAAGTAAAGCGCTCACTAAAACAAGCTGCGAGATCCTTTTTGATAGGCTGAGAGTGTGTGGAGTTGGTGGCTCACCGTACCAGTGGATTTAGGACTTTCGCGTTGGGCGAAATTTGAAGGGTACAAGTCGAGGTCTATCTAACCGACTGGTACGTCTTTTCTGGTGGAATACGCCACCGCACCGTAGTGAGCGCACTTTGTTCCTAACCCACATCAGCAACCTGCTTCCGCTTATTCCGTTGCTGTTTCTCCCTTTTTCGGATGACCTGAAGGTTCGGAGAGTGATTAGCAAACCAGACGTCTTCGCTCCACTAAAGTAGCACCTCTGTGGCATCTACATTTTGTCCGCAGCTGTCCGCCACTCATTTAATTCATGCAAGGCGGTATTTCTTAGCCTGGGAAGGGTGGTTACAACTGCGTTTACAGTCAAATGTCATATCCTACTCCTTCTGTGAAGGACCTACTTGTGCTCTATTGCTGCAACTTGGAGATCGTGGCAATCACGCACAGGCTATATGGTAACAAACTGCGCAAGCTATGAGTGAACAGACAATGCATTTTACTTGGTCTGAAGTTGTCTCCAATCGCTTCTTCTATTCCATTATAAGACCAATACCAGGGTACGGCTTGTACGATCACTCGAGGTGAGTCACTGAAATCGTGTGGGTCCAACCTGTCACTATCAGGCTCATAAAAGGTTTACGTGGATTATCGTACGAAGACCGATGTGAGAAACGTGGAATCTACACCTTGTGCTATCATCCACTGTGAGTCGACCACATTGTGACCTAGCGTATATTACATCCCAGTGAACTCTCAATGTTTAGGACTCTGTTACATTTGCGAAATGCATGCCGCAAGCGCGGATACTGGTCCAAGCTTATAGTGCCGAAATTTAAGGGTATTTTACATCCCTTGGTAAATGTTTGGAACAGTTTGCAGGAAACAAGTCGTGTTGGACAATTTTGAGAAGTATTTCAAAACGTTGTTATATATACATTTCCCAAAATTTTGATGCAAAGAACGATTGCAAATTCGCTATAATCAGTTATATTTTGGGCCCAACGGTATTGTTAATCAGAGATTTTTAAATACTACATAAGAAATTACAGTGGAGTAATAGTCGGAGTTGTATGGCAAAAGTAGTGTGTGTAATGGCTGTCTGAGTGAGTCTAGATTTGACGATATTTTATCTATAACATAAGAAATTGTAGCACGATATGATTATCAACATGCCGCTTAATAGCAATTATGATATTTTTGTTTTATTCCGGTATAATTGTTCAGATTTAACTACATACTTGTTCCAAAATATAGTGTGAAAAGTTTCTGATAACTTTTAGAATAGTTTGATGATGAGGGTGAGTGCATTCTGTTTGTCATCTGATTTTATAACGGGTAACCTGTCAAATTGATTAGATTTCGATTTAAGACCAAGCGAACCGGGAGTTTATCGCCCTCTTGTATGCTAGCAGTAGCGTATTAACTAGCGTCTGCATGGGACACCATTCACAATAGATGGCAACGTTCAGTAGTGTAAGCATACGGGAATCGATCTTGGCAAATTAATTCAGATAGTGGTCATTTAATAAAATCAGGTATGCAGAAACTCATGTATGAGCTAGGTAATGGATAACACATAAACAGGTAAAGTTCGCTAGCCCTAGGTGATTACAATTTACTACGTATTCTTTTTTGCCCCGGTTTTTCTGTGCCGCACAAGTTTAAGATAGATTAGTCGCGTTTGCTTAAATGTGGTTTTGCGCCTATCATCTCATTGGTTGCATTGCGATGTTTGCACCAAAGGAAATTTAAGGTATTATTCAAACACCACTGGATTACGTGACACTGTAGTTTGCCTCAATTATTTTATGTTGAGACAAAATTAAGCAACCTATTCTAAAGAAACAGATTTCCTTGCATGTTTGAAGGGATAAAATGCAGTTACATCCGAGCATGACGGGAGCAAGTTACATACCCCAGAGATCAGTTTCCATGGACCGCTAGGAACCTGTGCCTTCCCACACCGAGCTTTTCACTCGCTCCATCAGAGTTAACAAAAGTTGTCCCGACAAACTTTGTCAACTGTTTGTGTTACATCTCACTATATATATATACAGTCAATTCCGGTTAATAGGACCACCGGTTAATAGGACCAGCAGCTTATTCGGGCCAAATTCTGAAGAACCGAAACGAATCCTATTACGCTAGCCTAATTTCAGCCGCTTATTAGGACCGGAATTCCTCTTAATCGGACCAGACGATAGAAGGTGGCAGGTAACAGAGGTGTTAAAATCAAGTTCTGTGCCTGGATGTCTGGACTAAACCCACAGTTCATATGTCGGGCAAGAAAGTGTATCATTCAGTTACGGTAATCCGAGTTGGCCTTTGGATAAACTGAACTGTGGCAACCTTGAGGCACATCTATCTAATTGGCTTCAGAACCGTCCGAAACTAACTGTAGTTTCCAACACTTGTAGGCGAAGCGAAGACATACATGCTTGTTCACATTTCGTTAACCGCTGGAATGCCCGCATTGCGGGCCTACTCTCTAGCACGGCAAGTGATCGCGGACACACAGGTCAGGCAAATCATAGGACAGCAGGTGGCTAGGTCAACCATAGAAATAACCGGGAGACAGACTCGAGTTCGCCTCAGTGAACTGTGCGCGTCTTGTTGCATGTTAAGAAAATGCCACGACGGGACTTGACGTTAGCTGAGAAGATTCGTTTCCTAGATCAGATCAAGGAACAGGGACCAACCACTAGTCAGCGTCGATTGGTGGAAATTACCTGCTTGGCAAAATCTACAATATCGCGCCTGATAAAACAAGAGAAAGATCTGCGAGAAGAATGGGCACAATTTGAAGGACGACGAGGTACTTCCCAAAAACGGAAGCGTGAAGGCAAGAATCCAGACATCGATGAGGCCCTTAATGATTGGTTTGCCTTTGTTACTGGACGAGCAGTGCGAGTAAGTGGCCCAATGTTAAAGTACAAAGCAAAAGAACTCTCTAAAATGCTGGGCCACGAAGATTTTATAGCTACGGACTGCTGGTTGTCTCGATGGAAATCTAGACATGATGTAAAATTTAAGAAAGCACATGGTGAGAAAGAAAGTGCCAATAGCGCTCGAGCTGAAGAATGGAAATCAACAAAACTACCAGAGCTTCTTGAAAAATTTCCAGCAAATGACATCTATAATGCTGATGAAACCGGGTTGTACTATAGGGCTACGTCGGACGGCTCCTTAAGTTACAAACATGTTACTCTCTCTGGCTGCAAAAAAGCAATGGATCGCGTAACTGTCTTGTGCTGCTCAAACATGTCCGGAACAGACAAGTGGAAACTGCTGGTTATAGGAAAATGTGCCAAGCCTCGCTGCTTTAAGGGACTCAGAATGGACAGTTTACCAGTTGTGTCGTGCGAACAGAAATGTATGGATGAGCTCTACACTTTTTAAAGAATAGGTGAAGGATTGGGACACAGAGCTACAACGCCAATCGAGTAAAGTGTTATTACTTCTCGACAATTGTGCAGCACATTCAAATTTGGATTTCTTGAAGAATATCCAGATGGAATTTCTGCCTCCCAAGACCACACCTTTGATACAGGCAATGGACATTGGCATCATAAAAAAATTTGAAGACCTCTTATCTTTCAAGGTTGGTGAATTACATCCTTGAATCAATTGAGGAAGACTTGCTGACCTCATCCTCGACGGCCGGAGAAATCTGTGCAAAGGTCAACATTTTGCAAGTCGTTACATTCGTGGCCGAAAGTTGGCGAAAAATGAGCAGTGCGACAATTCGGAACTGTTTATCTCACTGTGGCTTTAAGCATATTGTCTCGGAGATTGATGTGGATATGGTGATTGTAAATGAAAATGACGGCGAGAATGTGGAGCTGAAACAAGTTGAAAATGACGAAGAATTTTTGTCAATCGACAACGAACTTCAACTCTATGATGGAAATGAAGAATGCGATGCTGCCATTGTTGCTCGAATAGCAGCAAAACACACTACAGCAACAGAAGACCATGTAAGTGATGAAGAGAACCCTAACGTGTTGATGCCAGTCACAAAACAGGATGCAAGGAAATGCATTGAAACATTGCACCGCTATTTCATGCAGGAAGGAAATGAAGGTAGTCCTATTACTGCGTTACATGTTTGTGGTGATTTTGTGCGAATGCAGTCTGTTAAAAGAATACGTCAAACCACACTGGATACGGTCTTCAAACGCTGAATGGAATTCGGTAATCCCTTTGTGTAAAACTGTACTTTGCATGCTGAATATCTTGTAGGTCGTTACGAAGAATTTGTTTGTAAATTTCTTTTTCAGTGAACAAAGTTCGTTATCAAAGCAGTTCTTTTTTGTGTGTTTGCTATAAATATATGCCGCCAATACAGGTCATAATAGTAGTTTCCTATGTTATGTATAGCACGTCCCATCTTGTTAAATCGGTTAATCGGACCAGCCGCTTAATAGGACCAAAATGGTCTGGTCCCGATGCGGTCCGATTAACCGGAATCGACTGTATATATATATATATATATATATATATATATATATATATATATATATATATATATATATATGTAGTGTTTCGCTGCTATTCGAGCAACAATGGCAGCATCGCATTCTTCATTTCCATCATAGAGTTGAAGTTCGTTGTCGATTGACAAAAATTCTTCGTAATTTTCAACTTGTTTCAGCTCCACATTCTCGCCGTCATTTTCATTTACAATCACCATATCCACATCAATCTCCGAGACAATATGCTTAAAGCCACAGTGATATATATATATATATATATATACTGAGGCTGATATTGCATTCAGGATGCTTTTGCACCGCAGTTGGGCCAAACCAACTTACACAAAAACTAGGTCTGTTTAACGTAGATAAAATTCATTACATTTTATTTGGTTTGTTCTGCGTACTTGAAAATCTTCTCCCAAGTTGCACACGTCGCTCATGCAAATTGTGGCAAACTTGCGTAATTATATCGCGTGGTATTTTTTTAATAACTCGGACATTTTGTATTTGTCACGGATTCAATCATAACCAATTTCTTCCATATGCTCCTTTAGCGAGTATTTACGTCGTCGTATGCGTTTAATCTATTCGATATCAGCATTTTGAGTGATTGCCTGTTGGTTGCCATCCCAGGTGTGGCTGCGCTTGATGTGCATGTTGACAAGTTGCCTACCTGTCTGTTACCCACTACCTCGTGCAAACTGGCTCCAAGAGACAGTTGGTCGTTGCTGGAGAAGACGGGGTGCACAGTCCTTCTGACCTTGCTAGACTCGAAGAATGGTTCCATGCACTCAGTGTGGAGCGGACTACGGTCAAGTCACCGCCTTGTGTGTGCGCTTGGTTCCCCAAATACAGCGTGCTTGTGTTTGCATGTGAAGTAGTGTGTGGGCCGGCTCCGTTGATGAAACGTGGCTCCCATCCGCATGCCTCCCGGTCTTACTCCTTCGGGTTTACACTGGATATGTGGTGTGTGCTTGGAGCTGTGGGTGGCGCACCTTAGGCCAACCATTATCCCTCTGTAGGCGCAGGCGTCCCGTGGCTGGCCACAGTGATAGGCAAATCCGAAACCGGATGCTGCCAACCGTATAAGTTAACTGACGTACAACTTTATATGAATAAATAAATGAAAATACAGGTATAGTGACAGATATATGGATAGACAGGGCAAATACGTAATCCATTGTCAGCCTAGAAATGTAAATGCAAACTGGTAGTTCTCAGCATATTCGAACGTTCCACTCCCCATTTTTAATACTGTTACATATACCAGCGTTTCATACTAACTACCTACCAGTCTTTTACGAATTTAACGCTAAGCGTGTCTAGTAGGCCGTCGAATCTGTGGAGATCAACAGAGATCTAAAATTTAATCTGTAGATTAGTTACATTTCGATACACGTTCCAAACAACCGACAAAATGCACCAACTTTACTAATCGGTGCGGCTTGCGTTTTTCACGACAACCGATATTTAACTTATTGCCGTTCAATATTATCACGGTTTACAACTGCATAGCTGCTAAGTATCACTAGAACACTGCCTAATTGAACTCTCCTAATAATGCGCAGGTTGGTAGTGTCATATTCCTCAAGCGTGTCTCCATCCTCCAGAAATATCCACCTTTGAGTTTTTGTGACAATAGTGGTTTGTTGCTATTATTGAATTGACAAAAGGTGCCCAAATGTCTCGTATTCGATCCTTGTTACAAATACAAAATAACAAATTCAGCTTTTGCATTTCTTTTATAAAGTAGCTTGGTGTGTATCTGCAATTAACAGAAAATCAAGACGTTAACAAAAAACCCTTTAAGGAAATGCTGAATAGATGGATCCAAAGACACGCCATTTAAATTTTAAAGGAAAAACCCATGCATCATTTATTATCATACTATTAACAGCTTGTTTATAACGTAATATTTTTACCAGGCCGGAATATTAACAAGGAGCATTTTTACTGTTTTTCGTAATCCGCTTAATTAACAAATCGCTTTACGGCGTAGTTGCGGCCTCCAGATGGCCACAAATCATATATACTTAGGTATTACGTGAAGCTGCACAGGGAGCCAAAAATCCAACAGGTTAGATCCTTATATTTTTAATCCACGGCTGGGTCGCACTATCATTGGTGCTTAATTTAATTTTTCAACTAGAGATGAAACGATGATATTTATTGGAATTAGTTGAGTGGTTCCGCATCATTACTGGGGGGATAGCTCTTGTGCGAGTGTACTCGCAATGCTCAGATCAAGATCCAAACAAATGATACTTTGTGATGTCTTTTAAATAAAGAGTGTATATGTGCGGGACTAGTTGCGAATCAGTCAAAGAGCAGGGTGTGAATGCACCAATTTGTTGGGTATCTTAAAAGTGCAACAGAAGGCTACGTTGGTTAGCACCCGCACATAATAATGGAAACAAGCATTACTAAATATTTTTACTAGCTGTGTGCCTGACATCACAGCGCATTGGAAATATAAGCATTACGCAATTTGACTGCTTCCCCAATACTGGCCGTAATACATAAACTTTTGGAAGAAAAATTACTTAATACAGTTTGCTTAATACATCCTGTAGCTTTTCATTATTCCATGGGTTCTGGTTTTCGTTTGTTCTGCAGCGATTGTGCTGCAGACGCTTCCTCACCAGCCTAGGTGACATCCTCAGTGCCTCACTGCTTAGCGTACAAGCTCGTTGAGTGCGCCGTCGGTCCCTGATCGATGGGCAGGTGACCTTTGAAATCGGCATCCTCGCTTCATATCATGTGACATTCGGTGGTTTGTTTTTCCATCCTCGCTGCTTTTTGTCTTATGGTTTCTGATCCGTGCAATTTCTTTATTTCTCAATGCTTGATACACCGAGTCGAGGTCTGTGCCCAGGTTTATGAAGTGTACTGTAGTAAACCACGCTTAAAAGAATTTCCTGCTTCTTTTCGTTTCTCCCCTCGCGAGAATTTGGGTTTGGTCCCAATAGAACCTTTGCCTCTCCTCAGCAACATGTGTCGAGACCAGCGATGATGAGTAGTGCTTACGGCAAGCTGTCTTGTGCTATTGTACTCTTGAAACCAATTTCCTCCCTGTTGGGTCCACATAGTTCTTCTCGCAGTGTTTATATTGTATGCTATATACAAAATTACTGTCTTCATGTACCTTCTGTTTATCTTTCGGTTTAGACAAGGTCCCCTTAAGTGTGGCCGTTGGTAGCTAGGCAACCATAAGACGATACGGTTTGAGAAATCTGGCCGTCATTTCTGATAGGTTCTTAACATAAAGCAAAGCGATCCGTTTCTTCCTTGTTGGTTCAGGCTTGGTGATTTCAGCCCTACGCTTCAAGTGTTTTCGGATGAAGCTGCGCGGATATCATTTCGCATGAAGGACGTAAACAAATCTTTCTCTTCCTCCCGCTTTGCTTCCTGAGTATTGCAGTGTGACTCAGTCATTCGAATTAGGGTCCGTCTGTAGCTCAGTTGGTGACGAATTGGATGATTGCTGTTGAAAATTAGAATTTGGTCCGTGTGAGTGTCCTTTCTGTAAACTGATGTTTGCATTTCTCCCTCTATTGTTCTGGTAACAATCACGTTCGAGACAGGTAGTTGATTTTCCATTTCTGACTCCATAGTGAATGCCATCCATTGCATTGTTCAGCAAAGTTTGCGCGGTCTGTAGCTGACTGCTTTTGAGTATCACGAAAGTGTCCTCAACATATCAGACCCAAAATTTCAGGCTGATAATTGGGAGCAGCTTCTCTTCTAACTTCTGTATGATGATTCCTGCGATGAGCCTAGATATAGAGGATCCCATCGGGACGCCTTTCACTTGTTCGTAGAACACTCCGTTGAGATTAAAGAAGTTTATGAGGCACAAGTATAGAAGCTTGCATACACTACCGGTTGTCAAATAACAAATTGTTTGTGCGCTCTCACCCAGGCGTTCTCTGATGTTTTCTTTTGATACTTCTAACTTGACAGAGTTGAGCAGTGCAATAACGTCGAACAACGTCAACAACAAGCAAGTACAACACCATTATTTCCTCATGACTCTAGTAGTCAGTTTGAAAGTTTGAGGCCAGTTGGAACATCTATCCCGCGAATGTATGGACTGCCAAAAGTTCACAAAGAAGGTGTACCTAGCGCCAATATTGTCCATGACAAACTCCGCATGTCATCCAACAGCCCAGTGGTTGGCAGAATTACCGGAGCCAATAAGAAAACGAATTGCTAAGCGTAGTGTTCGGGATAGTTTTACATTCGTAGAGCACATTAGAGATGGGAACCTGAAGGAGAAGATGTTCTCACTTGATGTAGCTTCTTTATTCACGAATGTCCCGCTACTAGAGACAATAGAATATCCATGCAACTATGTGCATGATAACAGCATTCATTTAGCTATGCCCTTACTAAACTTGAAAGAATCACTTCTGAGATGCACCTACAACATACTTTTTTTCCACGGCATATATTATCGGCAGAATGATGGGGTCGCAATGGGGTCCCCAATCGGACCAGTGCTGGCAGATATTTTTCTTGCCAAACTAGAAACTGAATCACTGGGGCCACTTATAGATTGTTTCGACCATTACTATCGTTAAATGGATGACATTTTCTGCATAACCCATAAAGATATCTCTCTGGAGATATATTGGCAGATAATGGTGCCGGCATTGCTCATTTCTGGATGTACACCATAGTAGACAAACTGACGGTTCCATCTTAAGCAAGACCAAAAGAAAGAAGACGTGACGTCAGTACAAATTTCAGTAGTTTGTACCGCTTAAACACAAGCGTAACTTAGTACATTGTCTCACCTCAAGGACGAGAAAGATATGTTCAGAGGACGCTCTGGAGGATGAGATGAAATCCATCCAGAACACTTTGCGTGAAAATGGTTATCCAGAAAGATTCATTCAGCGCAACATGCAGCCCAAAATAACAGCGGTCGTTAAGGACGTAGTCGCGCAAAAGGCCCTCTTCATCCGCCTTGATTTTAAAGGTGATACAGTTAGTGAGCTCTTAACGAGGAAACTGACGCAATCGATAAAGAACACCTTTCCGGCTGCGGAGTTACGATGCATCTTCGCCACGAATCAGCTAATTCCTGTGTGCAACAAGGACAGACTGCCGAAGCTGACCTCTTCTTACGTTATCTACCGATTTGAGTGCACTTGTGGGGCAACATACATTGGTCGGACGGCTCGTCAACTATCACGTCGCATTAAGGAACATAGCCCTAAATGGTTGTTGAACGGGGCACCGTAGTACTTACAAGCGGCATCTTATCTCATCTTTTCGAAGCTGGTCACCAGGTTAACCTCCCGAATGCTTTTACTGTGATTTATCAGGTTCCAATGAGCAAACCGAAAGGTACGCGGTTAAGGATGCTCGCCACTGCAGAGGCCATTGCAATCCGCATATTCCAACCCTCGTTGTGCTCTCAGAAATATTTGTTCAATCTCTATACCTGCCCTGGCTGAACAACCATCAGCCTAGCCGTCACCCAGACATCGGGTCAGGCCTTGTGATTAAGTAACCCTCAATCGATCTGTGTGCATGAGACAGCGGCGAACTATTCGCTGTCTAACCATTGACCGAGTCAGTTCAGAACAAACCCCCGAACCAATCACTATCCATCCCTTTGTAATTTAACCTTATATGATTGTACCGGCCTGTAGATGAATCATTGAAAACAATTGTTTGCCTCAGACTGATGATCTTGACGATTCGTAATCCTTTGAGCTTCTCTAAAATCGCTGAGCATTGTTTATCCTGCATTGCGATCCATTAGGCAGGAAGTTAAGGCGCCTTCGCAATTATTTAGCTAAGTTGGATGTGGGTGTACTCGGAATGGCCACGATTGGCCATAGTGGTGCACCATCCTTGTGTACCTTCGAAAGGCAGTAAAATTGTGCTGTGGTTCAGTCACGAGCTTTCATTCTTTCATGTTCATCCTTTGTCAGTTGATTCAGATCCCGAAGTCTTTTTGCTGTTTTATTTCTCTTATTTGTTAATTGTACTGTTGGATCGTTCTCAATACGGCGGTATGTTGTTTTGCCTTCTGGCAGTTTTCTAGCTTTCTCGATGTACTCCGTTTTATCCATTATAACCGCCATACATTCTTTGTCCACAGACAGGATCCCGATAGTTTCATCAGGCTTCAGGGATTCTACTGCGTTCTTCTCTTGCTGTGATAAACAATTTTCTTACTTGTTATGTATTAGGATTGGAATGACGGCCTGCTTTAATTGTGTTTTCGTCTCCTCGTCAAAACCGTTGAATTGTAAGGCACTTTTAAATCAAGCGAGAAATTTCATCGGTTTAGCGCCTTTGTAGTTATAGTTTAGCCCTTTGGTGAGAACCTTTCGTTTGGCATTGCTAAGCGAATGGCTGGACATTCCAAAGGGTGGTACAAGAGCCCTCATTTCTGTAAGCTATACGAGGTTCGCAAACAGTTTGAATCGGTTTTTAACCTAGGTGATTTGGATACGTTATAACTTTGCTTCCATTGGGTCTGGTTACCAGTTGCACGGATCCAAATAATACGCTTCTGTTACCGCCTCTACCTAACATAAATTGCTGTACCTGCTCAGGTTACAATACCCACAAATAGTCAATATGAGAAAAATCATTGGAAATGAAAATCAAGTTAATGCTGTATAAATGTGCAGACATTTAAAGTTTGTCTGTAGGTACTGGCTAGCAATAGCTACCGAACTTTGCAACTCACCTGACGTAGGAACATAGCACAATTCCTTTTCTAGACATGTTAGTCACTTCTAGTCAAAACAAAACTTTATCACTCACATTAATCTTACAAATGACGCAAATATATACTATTCGACGATTCACGAGCAAAGCTGTCCTACGGTAATACAACTATGCCCGTTTCATTCACATGAATCAAGACCAGTAAGTAGTTAAGGGTTAAGAAATCATTTCGGTAAACTCTCGTCAGCCCCAAACATTTACAAAACACTGATTTTGTGGGGTAAGGGTCATATCGGGCTGGGCTTGATTTCTAAGGTCTTAAACTGTCAAAATCGATGACTAGAGGCGACTGCAGAAGGCGTAGAAAGTGCACCAAAGGAACATTAATACACAAGCTTCAGCTGTCTAAATTAAATAGGTAAGGTCACGAAAGGAATTAAGTAACCATATCAGTCGGCCACGATACTAGTAGCATCTGTATGCCTCGTTTATGTACACATAATTCCGGCTTCAGATGATAGATGTAAATAGCCTCGGTACTGAACAAGATCTGCTTTCGGAATCCTTGCGAGACGTGTTCATGTAGTGAGCAGATGACTTTAAAGTCATCCTCAGATGCAGTATGGCCACGTTCAAGAAGGTGCGACAGGATTGATCTGTTCGAGGACCTCATTTCGGCTTTGTAAAACCACATCGGGATATGCTTTCGAATCCTCTGGGATGGGCGTCTTGTTGTGTGACCCACCTATCGTGCACCACAGGAGCACGAGTCCCGATAAACGAGCATTGAACGGATCAACGAGCGCACGCTATCTTTCAAGGGTCTTGCAAACAATGGCTTGTAGTGGTAAACAATTCTCGGGCGGGCCGCGTAATAAGTTTTCTCAACAGCATCTTTCAGGCGTCGAAATAAGACACCACCTGCAGTATCGCCTTTAAATGGCGAATGTATGAAGAGCTTTGGGAGTAAAGCTCCTAGGTAATTTTCGCGTTCGTTCTTTCAGATGCTTTTATTACAAACTCATCAGGGTAACCATTTTCCTTAAGCACGACGCTGATTCTCTCTAGCTCTTCGTTGACGATATCCGGAGTGCAAATGCTGCGTGCCCTAAAGGCAAGAGATTGGGTTAAACTCCTCTTGTGTTGTAAAGCCATTGCGCTTTGAAACTTAGTGTACTTCCCGGTTCACGTATGTTCTCTGTGTACCTTTCTACTGCATGAGCCTACCAAGTTGCGGATGACTTCTACATCCCAGAAAGATAATCGTTTTTCGTTTTCGTGCCCCGAGTGAAGCGTACATTCTCATGTGCGTCATTAAAGACTCTCAGCAAATGTTCTGTATACTTTCTGGATTCGAAAACACGGTGTCATCGACATACCGTGCGCACGTTTCAGCTCCACAGATGTGCGCCCTGAGTGAGCCATGTCCTAATTTCACCGCAAGGTTATCAGCCAACAATGGCCCCAAAGGTGATCCCATGGCCAATCCATCAGCCTGACGATACCTCTCGCCATTGAATGGGAATTGAACATTTAACGCGCAGCGAAGTAGTAGCTCCTTTAGCAACTCCTTCGGAAAAGCACCGTATATTTGCAGTTGCAGGGTCATTTTGCACACGTAATCCACCGTTCCGAGCAGCGGAATGTTTGTCAACAGCGAGTGGGCATAATAAGATATCATCATTTTGTTAGCCAAATTGTGTCCAGATATCTTCCCAGTGCATTCAAAGGTATCCCTCACGCAATATGTTTAAACCATTTGCCGTAACGGTTGCAATGTGTTCACCATCCATTGGACATCCACCGTGTTCAGGATTAGTAGCATTGGGGCGCCTTCTTTGGGAACTTTAGGAAGGCCATATAACCTCGGTAGGTATCCACCTGAAAGCTTCAATTTTTCGAATTCGCTCTTTGTGATAAGTTTGGCTTGTAGCATTCACCTGAGGCAGTTGGCCAACTGTTTCTCTAACCTCCCCGTATTTTCGTTTACTGCCATAAGCTACTGGACCTTATATTCGTCACTGGGGATGTGCTACATTTTACGGATATAATCTACCTTATCTATTAAGACTATGCCGGCTCCCTTAGCTGGTTTAGAAATAACTAATTCGTTGTTCAACCGTAACTCCTTAATTGATTGAATTTTCTCCCTTAAAATAATACCATTGCTAGATGCTTTAGTCTTAACGTATTCATGACAACTATTCACTAGAGTAGATTATAGGTCCTCAACGTCACTAGAAGATGTTTCAAACAAGTCTCCAGTCCGTAACAGTAGGCTTTGATGCCTACCCCACATAATCAGCGTTATGTAAACCTTTGAGTCTCACAAGCGTTTACCGAAAAAATTCTTAATCGTAACTGATTTCTGGCCTTGATTCCTGTGAAGGATTATTCGGTTGGATCTTCAAAAACGAATCAATATTTTATGCAAGCGTATTTTTCATCAAAGAAGACGGTTTAAAACTAACTAATGAATGTGTTAGTATTCCGCAGTTTTTAAACCCTGGATTCAGGGGCCTTACTTTGTCATCTGGCGCAAGAGATTACCAGTTTTGCAACTATATAGCCCGTCTTGATTCAGGAACGTTTCAATCTGACGTTCATATTTCATTCTGCTGACGCGCATAGATGGAGGTTTATGAAACATTCATTTAAAGATGTAACACATAATATTTATAGTTGGCATTTACTACCAAACTGTGTATAGCATTACGGAAACCAAACTAACGTACTTTTAGAATGCGTATGCATATAAATATGTAATTCAACTTAACCAATCTGGTATTGTTAACGTGCTGTGGATTTTCTTAATCTGTTGGTTATGCGCGGTTTTTCGAAATCGTCATGCGCTGAACGATTTCATCATCATATGTGATGGAGCTGACCGCAAGTCTCAGAGGATCGGTTTGGTTGGTGAACTAAAAACTTCAACGTTCATCTCGTCTGGTTACGAAATCACCGCACTTTGTCGCAAATACCGGTACAACAAGCAGAAAGTCATTGGCGAATTCTCAACAGATTAGTGAGAATTACAACCGTTGGGGGCTTCGCTTTTTCATTTCCTCAACATAAACATTGAAATCAGTTGTTTTGTATCTTTGAGAAGTAAGGAATTTTGGATATAGCACAAGCTTGACAGCACTAATTTATTACGCATATTATAAATGTTTATTTGGTCGGCTGACACTCGCCGTCAAGAATAACAACCGCAACGGAGGCATAAAATTTCCTGGTGTGTAAACTTAGATCAACTGCTTTTTTCAAAACCTGTATAATATTGACAAGCTCCTTTAGCTCTTGAATCCTGGAAATAATTACTTTTTATTAATGTGCTCGGGGCCATTAATGCCTGGGAAATATTTGTGGTTGATTGAGGGTGTCTTGCAGTTGTAGGAGTTGGATCTAACCAAAACGCATTGGCAACGGCGTCCATTAATTGAAATCGTATTTCTTTTCGTTTACTTTAAACAACCGCTACCAGTTTGTGCTGCAAGTAACCAATTCAGTTACGTTTTTCATAAGCGTTGCTAGTAGAATACTGAAAGATGAGGCTATTCGGAGTTGGCTTTGTGTATAACAAGTATTATTTGTTGCATGAAGAATAAGTGTCAGTTAAAGTAGACTTCGTTATGCGCCGTTATTTGTTTCGTAATGCAACAGCAAGATGGACAATAATTGTATCCTGACAAGGTTTCATGAAAGAATAGTCCTAACAACTATACGAAGTGATGAAACTTTGCGCTAAGTGGTTAGATCTAATCTATTTTACATAAAATTATGAAACATTATAATACCAAATCCCTATGGAGGGGCATAGACTGAAGCGGCATTAGTATAGAGTCAAGCTTCATAACCGCAGAAACTTTTACAGGGGACTCCTACATTATTTTTGACAATTCTGAGCAGATTTCAAACTAATCTTACATCTCAAAGATTGGGTGCGCTGTAACGTCTCATAGAGTCGCTCAGAAGTGGTCAGGTTTTTAGCTTGTCTCCAGAATCCCTAGGTATTTATTCCCCTCGACATTATGTTCCATCTGTGCGTTGTTTAGTTATAACAAGGCCTTCGTTATGTCAATCGCGTAGTGAGCCTTGGTGCTTAGGAAAAATCGTTAGCCACTGAGAAACAGAAAATTTGTATGCAACTATTGGAAATAAGTACCACAGAGGCAATCACTTGTAGCTCGAAGATAGCAAACTGGTATTTAATGACGAACAGTTTAAGTTAAAAGTGCGATGCATATTATTACTCCTAGCAAGCATTACGTAATGCTCCTAGAAGTTCTGCTGCAACACCTGCGAAGCAAACAATACTACAAAGCAGGAACAAGAGTTAAACAGATATGCCACGGAATCAACCACACGTTTCAATGTGTACAACTGTAATCAAAGTAAACCTTGCATTTTAACTTATTTACATGTGGGATTCGGGTTGAATTTCAAAGAGAATTTAACAGCATTCTAAAGATAGTGTTTTCTAGTGAAATATTACAGTATGTTTGAAATTTACATATTTGTCAAGGGTGTTTATTTTATAAGAAGATTAACGGTTCTGGGCCTAAGTTATTGCCAACGTTAATAAGCGGTCATATGCCAAGGCGTCAACAGCTCATATAAGAAAACAGATACGGCTCAGCCTAATTTGTAAATCACCCTTTCTAGTACGGATGCATCAGAACGCCTTATAATTTCAAGGAAGTCTGCATATTGCTCTCAACACATTCAAGGAGTAAATATGCATTCATCTTGCTCCTGCACAAACAGCGAAAGGAAAAAGTAAGTGGTTACTTTTCTGCTGTTTAGTCAACGTTGGAACTATGCAGATGGATCTGTAACAAATATGCTTTCTGTTTTAGCCAATGGTTTTATCGACGAATAATAAGTGATACCAAGTGATTTATGTGCACTCTTACGCTGTGGAGTGTCTCATACAGTTTTCGTAGTGTGCTTTTCTAATAATACACAGAAGTGAGGTATGTATCCGAGGCTTTGTTTAATCAGTGTCAACATCATTTTACTAACCACAAATGCTTTTGTGTTGCATATTTTCTGACGCAAGAATTCACGTGCTCTCATTTCGTAATTCGTTATTTGAGTTAAGAGTAATGAATCATCCAACGGGTATCTTGGGGAAAACGGCAACAACTGATAAATCAGTCTAAGTATTTTCACTAAACATTTCATCCGGGATTAGTATGTTTTACCCATTGAAATTAAAGTTGTTATATAGTGCATTTATAGCTGAAAATCGAATATTGGGTGAGTTCTGCTTGTTAATGCTCGCTTGTCAGCTTTTAGTTAATCCGGTAGTCCCTGGTTTTTCTCATAATTGAAAAGCAGATTTGCCATAAAATAGCCATATTTGCAGTTCTCCATATGGATGATCTTGGGTTTAGATGTGTATTAATAATGACATCAGCACGGTGTTGATTTTGCGTCAATTTTCTGTAACTTTTTGAATTAATGCGGTGTGCGAATTTACCTACGAACTGAGACATCCGTGCAATAACTCATTGCCATTGTTGTAGATAACTGCGGTGGAGAAATGGTTGGGAGCACTGGATACATTGTGTTCAAAGAGAATGGAACGTTAAACTCGTTTTGCATTTGGAGGATAACTGTTGGTGAAGGAAAGACGATGCATCTTAATGTCGGCAAATTACAGGTTTGTCACTTCATTCTGAATGAACCCAAGGGACATACTACACAGAACAATATTATAAAACATGCATACCTTATTTGAATAACTTTAATATATACTCAACTCTATTCTACTTAAAAACACTAATGCGAAAACTGCAGTTTCATCTGAGTCAATAGTTACTAAAAAGCATCACTCACAATTATCTTGCTTTCACGGCTTTTGTGCAAGATGTGCAGGTTGTCCATTTAAATTTGGTAAAAGAAAATCTACTTTTCATTTAGCAAATCAAGATTAATGTTTGGTTTTAGTTCCCTGAAGCACGAGGTCTCCATGCAACGAGTATGATTTTCAGGTACTGATACAAGGAACCATTATCAACAAGTTCTGCATAGACAATCCTTAATCTATGACATTCCGATCTGTAATAAATAGAACAACGATGTGGATCTGATTTCATAAGCCAGAAGTCAGCACCATAAGGTGGCGGACCTAGTTGACCTGGACGGACAATTGAATGTTTCATATTGGACTCGGAGCGCTGCCAAATTGTATTTCAACCCAACCCTCCAACTGTTGTGAATCTCAAACTACTGAGTGCTGGGTGCTGTGGAATGTGTTTCGTGAATCGCAAAGAACCATATTTGGTAGTATATAAAACATGTCATGGTATAGTCAGGAATTGCGCAGTGTCACTGGGTAGTAAGATGAAAATCACCGTTTTCCAACTTTACCTAACACAGAATATGAAAGATAAATCAAACTTACTGATTCAGCTGTGTAAAATGGTACTCTATAGATTGGAAGAAAACTTTGCAACCTCAAATTATTTTACTCGTGTGCTATTCGGAATAGTCATAATGATGATGAATGTGCTTTACTATTGGACTTCTACTGCTCTCAACTACTCACTTGATTGCGTAATATTTTCTTGCAAGCTGAATTCCAAGGTGTTTAGTTGCGCAGTCCTAGTTCTACGCCCTGAAGCTGAATCCCAAATTGTTCATCTAAGCACGCTTTTTGGCCTTAATCGTAAGCGGTGAACAGCCATGATACTGTCTATAACGGAGATTAGATTCTAATAAATATGAGGCTGGTCGGGTACACCTTTGCATAAGGCACGATAGTCAAACGAGAAGACCGGCAATGATTCCGTTGACGAGGAATAAATGTCAACATTGTCGCTTAATGAACATTTTCACTGAATATTTCCATCGGCTCAGCACATTACTGCTATAACTTGTCTTGCTTCTGCGTGAGCTCAATAGCACAACCCTGTGGAAATTTGCGCGGCCAATAAGTTTTAGTTAGTATAGGCTGATCTATTCGGGTAAGTAGAATGCGACCTACGAATAAGAAATAAGCTAGATCAGATAAAGCTGTGTTAAGCATATTTGTATCTATTACAGCAGCATAGCATACGCTAATAAACTAGAATAATCAACCTGTTTACTGGTATACGTAGTAATACTGAAGTTTAATTTAAATAGCGAGTTCAAAAGAACAGCATCTAGTAGGATAACCATGTGCTTTTGTTTTTTGCGGTAGGTCAAGTAATTTGAACACAAATGTATACATATCTGTGGGACTGTTAACCGCCAGTTCGCAACGGAGCACCACTTTGAGTCTTCTTTAGTGATTACCCGATTGTAATTATTGTAGTTGCTTTAATCTACACGGGTTAAATCATGTGCTCTCAAACAGGATTTTGAGGTTGTTATGACATGAACTAGTTTCAGTAGGTG